>VWZI01000595.1:0-78888 GCA_013396835.1 Psilopogon haemacephalus
CTTTGAAGTCTCTTCCAACCTAAACCATTCTATGATTCTATGTATAAATGGCTCTGAAAATAGAAGCACATCTGTGCAAAGCAGGACACACAGTTCCATGTGGTTCTCCAAACCCGCAAGTGCTCAGTGCTTCAGAGAAGCACACCAAATTACGTATTCCAACTGTGGTTATGTTTACACGCTGTTGTAAGGGAGGAAATTCCTTCCTGACCAAAGATGATGATACTTTTTGCTTTGAAATAGCTGAATGAAAATAACTGGATAATTTTTAGCTTTGAAATATCTGAATGAAAATAACTGGATAATTTTTATGCATTACAATGCAACCACAAGCAATTTTCCAATTCTCAGATTTTTTTTTCCCAAAATCTTTAGCTCTGAAGACAAGAGTTGAGGGAAATTACTTACCACAACATTAGAATGGCACTGTCTGAACTAATTTTTTTATATATGTCTTAATTTTTAAAAATAATTTCATACTGGAATGGTGGTATCTATTTTCTACATTCTTCTGGAACAGTTGTGCTCACATTTTTCAGATTTGCTCACTGACAGGAATGAAGCAATTCTTGTTCCTTCTAAATAAGCCTCTCTACAACTATATTCACCTCCTCTTTGCCCTTAAAAGCCTTTTTTTTTCTCTTTTCCCACACCCAGTCCACTATGAAACCAAAGACATCCTTACTGTATTTTTAAAAGATGATGTCTGCCATCCTAGCCAACGCTCTGGACTTTGAACTAAGGAGAATAGAATCAAGGTCATCAGCTGCTACAGCTTAGGCTTTACAAAGATAAAGCTGAGCCTGGTTCTCTGTAAATTGAACAGAGAGTTCCACAGAGATTCCAGCCAACCAATTACAAACATTATTTTCTTCAGTAAAGTGACTGAAGCTTTACAAGCACAGTTTTGGCAGCAGCAAATAAATGAACTGTCATTAAGGACTCAACAGTTTCAGATTTTGTTTTTACAAAAGCAAAGCTATTGGTTGCATTAATGCAGAAAGGGGAATGAAATGCAGAAGAATTTATACTGCAGGCCTTTGCATAAATGTTGGCAAATTTGGAAAAAAAACCCAACATGTCAGTATTAATGATTAATGCAGATGAGAGCACTGCTGATCTAACCCCAAATTTAAGAATATCAGGGGTATTCTGATCCAGGTTCACAGTCTTGGTATAGTCTGCACAGACAAGCAGTTTTATAGCAATCTCCTCCTGTATCTGACTATGCATTGGCTAATCTTTTAAACATGACTATGTAACACACAGTGCTCTACACTTCAGCAGCAGCACTCTCAAGCTGCACTCTCAAGCTGCTCATACTTGTCACTTGGCCTCAGAACTGAAGCTGCTCAGAATACAACTGTGGGTGGCTAACAGACCCAAGGTTGTGCTGATGCAAAAAGCCAGGGGCACAATTCTTTGTGCTTTATGACAACCATCAGGGAGTCACAAGCATAACAAGATCAATTCTAACTCTTTCTGCCCATTAGCAATAGACAAATTTTTCTCAGTTAATAGCTTTATCAAAAAGTCCATAAAAGTTCCTTTGAAGTGGTCAATCATTAGCAGATGTAACCTCACTTTCAAAAACCACACTGCTTTAGGTCATATTGAAACAACAAATGAAAAGAGGCTGCTAGGTGTTAGGTGAACAACTCATCCTGAGTAATGTCTTTAGCTGGTGGACTTTTTCTCACCAAAATTCATAGGAGTGTTGCTTCACGGAATCATAGAATCAATCAGGGTTAGAATGGACCATGAGGATCACCTAGTTACAACCCCCTTGCCATGGGCAGGGACACCCTACACTAGATCAGGCTGTCCAGAGCCTCATCAAGCCTGGCCTTAAGCACATCCATGGATGTGGCCCCAACCACCTACCTGGGCAACATATTCCAGGGTCTCACCACTCTCATGGTGAAGAACTTCCTCCTCACATCCAGTCTATATCTCCCCACCTCCAGCTTTGCTCTATTTCTCCTAGTCCTGTCACTACCTGAGAGCCTAAAAAGTACCTCCCCAGCAAGCCTGGCCTTAAGCACATCCATGGATGTGGCCCCAACCACCTACCTGGGCAACATATTCCAGGGTCTCACCACTCTCATGGTGAAGAACTTCCTCCTCACATCCAGTCTATATCTCCCCACCTCCAGCTTTGCTCTATTTCTCCTAGTCCTGTCACTACCTGAGAGCCTAAAAAGTACCTCCCCAGCTTTCTTGTTGGCTCCCTTCAGATACTGGAAGGGCACAATAAGGTCATCTGGGAGCCTCCTCTTCTCCAGACTGAACAGCACCAAGTCTTTCAGTCTGTCCTCACAGGAGAGGTGCTCCAGCCTTCTGAGCATCCTCGTGGCCCTTCTCTGGACACACTCCAGCATGTCTACATCTCTCTTGTAATAGGGGCTTCAGAACTGGATGCAGTACTCTAGGTGAGGTCTCACTAGGGCAGAGTAGAGGAGGAGAATCACTTCCCTTGACCTGCTGGCCACACTTCTCCTGATGCAGCCCAGGATCTGGTTGGCTTTCTGGGCTGCAAGTGCATGCTGCTGCCTCATATTGAGATTCTTGTGCACCACCACCCCCAAGTCCCTCTCCTCAGGGCTGCTCTCCAGCCAGTCACTGCCCAGCCTGGATTTGTATTTGGAATTGCCTCACCCAGATGCAGGACCTGCACTTGGCCTTGTTGAAACTCAGGAGGTTGGTTTGTGCCCACCTCTCCAGCCTGTCCAGGTCCCTCTGGACCGCATCTCTTCCCTCCAGCCTGTCTGCTGCACCACACAGCTTGGTGTCATCAGCAAACTTGCTGAGGGTGCACTCAGTGCCTCTGTCCTTGTCTTTGACAAAGATGTTGAATAAAACTGGTCCCAGGACTGATCCCTGAGGGACTCTGCTTGTCCCTGGCCTCCACTTGTACATGGAGCCACTGACAGCCACTCTTTGGGTGTGGCCATCAATCCAGTTCTTTATCCATCTGGTGGTCCACACATCAAACCCATGTTTCACCAGCTTGGAGACCAGGATGTGGTGTGGGACAGTGTGAAAGGCTTTGCTCAGGTCCAGATAAATGACATCAGTTGCTCGCCCTTCATCTATTAATGTTGTGACTTGTTCATAGAAGGCCACCAGGTTTGTCAGGCAGGAATGTCTGCATGTCTCTTCCACAGTGAGCCAAATTGCTGCACATAGGTAGTGTCTCTTCTGACAAGCTCAGATACTCACTTTTACATTGTAGAGGCAGACAACAAAGCTGAAGGGCATATGGTCTGAGGCCACAGGACAGTTCAGGATGATTGCTTGTGAGGCATATTTGTGGTTTGAGATTATTTATAGTTTTAATCACACACATAACTGCCAGCTTCTCCCCTCTCAATGCATGGTGCTCAGCAGAACCAAAGCAATTAGCTACTGACCTGTTGCTGTCCAGCTCCACCAGACAACAGCAATCTGCTTCTGGTTTGGTATAACCTAACTGTACATCCTCAGTATTTGTCGACTGGGGTAAACTCAAGTAAAGTTACCACTGCCTTAAAAAAAATTGTTGAACTTCAGCTGTCTTCTTAGATCTGCATGGCACTGTAGTCTAAGTACTCTGTCCTGAAAGTCTTCCTTCAGAATGGCAAAAAAAAACTTCTTGTCTTTAAAAATCTGGACCAGCTGCCTCTTCTCTACTATACCAGCATGCAGAGTCTCTTAGCAAAGCATATCACTGCCTGCTAAGGGCTATGCTACGCTACCTTATACTTTGATAACTTATAGGTCTTTGTCTTGCCTCAAGCAACAGCTGCTGACTAAAGCCAGATCATAGTCACTGCATGATAGCCTTTTTACTAACAAAGCAAACAGAAAGAATTCCCACAAAGAAGCACAGAAAGACGATAAATGCTCAAGAGACCTCACAACTCACAGGAATGTGTCCCCTGCATCCTGAAGTCTCACACAAATGTATATGGCTACCAGCTGCAACAGCACAACTTTTTACTGGTGTGAGTGTATTTGCATCATGGATAGTCACACTGGCTAGCCAAACTCTGCAGCTGCACAGTGGCTGTCTCCAGATCAAGAAACATCACTTTATGAAAACTCTCCACTTTGCCTAAGCTTAAAATCAAGCACAAGGTAAAGGCATGGAGTAGGTTTACCACATGCAGTATACCTGTGCCAGTTTAGGACTCCTATTGTGGAAACTCATTCTGTGGAAACCCAGCCATCAACATATTTCATAATGTTCAATACAGATGTTCTTATCCCAAAGAACCAAATAGCCTTGCTCAGTGCCTGCTGCGATATACTACTGAAAGAGAAATGCAGGGTTGCCAGTTTAGCTGCTTTTTGCCAGAGTGACATTAACTATATAAATGTAATTATGCAGATTTAGGCCACTTGAGTAAAACTGTAGGAATATTGCTTGGAATGCTCTCCACAGGAAATATATTTGTGTATTGTTATACCTATAGAAGTAGAAAGCCCATTCTGACAATGCTGGTATCAGTAGGACTGCTTCACAGACAAATTTAGCTCAGGTGGTCCACTGCTTTATGAGACTAGTCTCCCTTCCTCGCCCTGCTCCTTTCTTGAGAGGGCAGAACTGTACCCAGTCATCACAGTCAGCGTGTGCTATGAGATTTTTTGTCTTTGCAGTTAAAGGCAAGGTAAGAGTGAAAAGCCAGGATCTGCTCAGCCAGCGACCTGGTGTAGTAAAAGCCTTACAGTTCTGTTTCACAACAAAGAAATCTTGATAAGCCTGAAGCTAGCAGCTGCTGCCAGAATCATTCTGCCTGCCTTACCTTGGGGATACCTGCTGAGCTGCTGCCTATTTAATATTACATCAAAACATCAGCTTTCCAGATAATGAATTACTTATCTGCAGTGAAGCTGCAGGAGGGCAATGTTTGGAAATGGAGGAACCATTTGGGTTGATGGTCTGCAAGGCTGCTAAAAAAAGGAATTTTTTTTTTTTTTTTTAAAGCATCAATGATGGCTTTATGATTTGTCTGAGCCCTAGTCAGGTAACAGGAAACTGGGGGAGGATGGCAAGTGTCTCCCTTTCCCATTTTTTATTGAGAGTAATCAGGGGAATCCCTAAAAAGGTCATACAAATTTTAAATGAGAGAAAAAAATAACAGAACTATAAGCTTACAAGGTTTTCTGGTGGCAGCCAGTTTTACTATCTTAGCCTTAAAGAGACAGAAAGTTACCTTTTGCCATTACTTTTATTTAAAGTCTTCAGTGTCAAAGTAAGAATGTAAGACAGAACGGTAAACTATTGCCTCAAAAGTCTGATCACTGCCAGTTACCACCCTTTAAGGGACAACTCCATCTATAGTTTCCAAAGGAAATCTGCAAGCATTTGTCAAAAACAGCTTCTCCAGCCTTCCAGAGAGGAGATAATTATTTTGCCTTCTTTAATTTAAGTTAGGTGATCTGGTTACATAGGCATGAAGGCTTTACATAAAAAAATAATCATAAAGAGTGAGCATGCATGCAAATTGCATAGTCAAGCATCTCTAAGCCTTAAATACTCCTGCTTATAGATATTCCAGCCCTGCCCATGTTAGAGCCTAAGTATGAGTGAAGGCTGATTCTCATAAGAAGGAAGACAGTAAATAGAGTTCTTCATACCATTTACCTTATCATCTTCGTGCAGTTCTATTCTGCTACTTCTCTGTCCAAGGGGAAGTGTCCAACACAGCTCAGACTGTGTTTTTCAGATAAGGAATAGTTATACCGCAGTAACTGCAAAATAATCTGCTGACAAGTGGAAGAGATTTCAGTGTATGCTTTAACTATTAACAAACACATTAAAAGAAATGAAAGAAAAAATTAGATTCCATTGCTGGAATATGCTTGCAACATAGAATTATATGTTGGTTTTTTGGGGGAACATGCACAGAGAGGTTAAAATTACTTTCCAATGTGATATTGTGCATCAGTGAGGAAATGCCTTCTCTGTATTAAAAAGCAAGAAATTTCCTACATACCAGTGGAGAACTGAAATACAGAGACTCTAAATGATTTCCAGTGTGATGTGTGATATTGGCTAGTGATTAGCAGAGCCAGAAAGGGCTCTGCTAATAGGAGTACCACATCCGGACACTCTAGATTAATCAAACACTGATTCTCATAAAGCAAGGAATACTGTTTGGAAGGTGAGTCATATGTAACTGCAAAGGCAGTGCCAGTCTTAGAAAAAAGAAGGCAAAGAATGAGAGGGAACAAGTTGAACAGCACGAAGATTGTTTCCCCAGCACAGGATGGAAAGCAGGCCATTTTCCCATCAAAGCAGTGCTCTCAAAATGGGAAAGACATAGTAGAAATTAGGAGTGTATCGTATCTCAAAAAAGCTGTTCCTTTGCTTGGAAGCCCTAGTGGCTGCCTGGCACCTCCACTGTTTGGAGAGCTTTAACTGGTGAGCTGAAGTCACCACTCTCTCAGCAGCATACGCATGGCTCATTGAGAGGCACAGTGGCGTGTTGGCCAACTCTGCCTCTCGAGCACTACGCTTCTTGGCAGCACTGGGCTCTCTAGCTGCTGAATCCCAGAGCCCCGTGGAGACAGTGGCCTGAATCCCACAAAAGCCTGGATACTGGTTGGATAAGCCTCCAGTTCCACTCAGAATTTAATACATGACTCTGGAAGTCGTGTGCTGAACAACAGACACGTCTCTGTGGTGCCTTGCCAGCTCCTTTCATATCTCCAGGCTCATGGAATCTGTACACCATTTCTTGAAGTATCTACCAGCTCAAAGCAGCGGAGTGTGCAGCGAGGATTCAGAATGCCTATGGGCTCATCCTCTATGCAAATGTCTTGCTTTGATCCCAGATTCCTCACCCACAACATGTTTTCACCTTGCTGCATCCTAATCCGATGATTTTACTTCTGTGGTTTTTTTTGTGGAAGGGCTTAAGACTGATTTCTAGTTGAGGAAACAGTCCTAGGAAACAACACTCATTGGTTCAAGAGGTAACTTACACAGCCCCCTTTTCTGCTTTATTATGAGACTTTTTATTTCTATCTCTACTGGAGCATCCATCAAATATATGGCTAAAGAGTTTTTTAAAACTAAAAGGGTCGGGTCACAGACTGGGCTTCAGAGCTGGAATTAAAGCCGCACACCAGCACAATTCCTAAATCTGTCTAATGATGGAGCTATCCAGATCCTCTTTCTTCCCTGCTAGCCCAGCTAGAGAGAACGGGCAAAGTGTGTTTGATTGGACAAAGTATTAACGTAAGAGAAAAATCACAATGGGTCATTTTCAACACAACTGTCATAGATGCAGAGCATACTCTTCTCCATTTGTGGCCCTTACTCACCTCAAAGCACAGTGCAGTATGGATTGAACCCTTCCTTTCATTGAGATAGCATCTCTCAACTTCCTTAATGTGTATAAAACTACCCATACTGCAAACACATCAGAAAAGGAAAACAACCAGGCATAGACAAAAGTGAGCAGGAGAGATGAAAGAGCTCAGGCCTTTAGCATGACTACCCCTGGAGGTCTGCACAGACAGAAGCTTTGAACCAACTAAAAGTTAATACTGAAAGTCTCCCAGGTCAACACTATGCATGCATGGCATAATCAGCAGCCATCAGATATCCTGGCATTGCTGGGTGAGGGCTGCTCTTTTCAGGCAGCTGCTGACAAACTGCCTCTCAGGAGTGGAAGCCACATTACTTGTCTTCTGCACATGGCATTTTCCCCAGCAGTTCAACTTGCTGAACACAAAGAGCAAGCCCACAGCATTAAAGAACAGCCCCTCCTTTGAAGTTGTGGTTGTTAGGCTTGCCTGGATACAAACTAAAACTGTGCCTTAATCATCCAGCTTTGAAGTTCTATAAATCTACAGCTTCAACAAAGGAAAGACCATTTGGCAACAAAACATTCAATATATTTTTTTTTTTAAATTAAAGAGGAAAAGGCTTTGCTGAAGCTGAAACATAATTTTTTTCCTCGTGTCAAACCACGACACCTCACGAGAACTCAAGAGGCAGGTGAAAAAAATAAATCAACAGTGACTTGCCAGATCAGAGACAGTTCTGACTGTATGACATTTTGTAGCACAGTTTGAGTAGTGCTCAGTGAGTAGCCAAAGGAAAACAGAAATTTTATCATAAGGCAGCTAACCCCCACTGCTCTATCAACAGTTTGCAGAGGCTGATAAACGTTTTTCTTATTTTGTTGCCTTGCTTATGGTGTATGCGGGGATGTAACTGTTATGGGCTTGAAAATGCTTAAAACTGTTAATACTGGAAATAAAGGAGCCCTTATTTGTATCTTCCCAGATTCTGTCACTGCTGTAGGTTTTCCTAGAGGGTAAGGGTAGACTAAGGATACATTACCAATGGAGATATCTGGGAAATCTCCATAAGCGCAGCAGTCTGGAAAGCAAGGATGCACAGCATCATATTTTGTCTTGGCTATTTAATTTCAGCAGTGTGGCTCGGCCTGTAATACTACTGAGAAGACAAAACGGAGCATGGTAAGATAAATTAATTTTGGGAGAAATAGACTTCAGCTATGACTTAGTACAAACATTTTCCAAAAAGCTAAATGGCAAAACCTTGCACTGCCTGGGATTTCAGGCTTTAAGAGTTTGGACAGTCAGGTCCCAGTTCTCAGCTCTACTGACCACTTCCTGTATTAGAGTGGGTAAGGTCTCTCTCAAAGCTGAATCAGGAGTGTTTATCTGGGACTTTTCTTTCCCACACGACCAATATTTCTCGCCACAAACTTGTCTACTGCACAGCTCCTATCCCTAGGCCATTTGAACAGGTGCAAAAGACATCATACATAGACTTCATCACTCTTTCTGTCTTGCTCTTTTTTCTGTTTGGAGACACAGAGAAGAGCAAGGACAGAACCACTGGAACCTGTGTCTACCCTTTTTCTTATGTAACCACACTTTCAACACTATGCCTAGGGTACTGTGTAATCATTTAATGCCTTTTAACAACCATAATTTCTTATCGGGAAGGATCTCCTTACTCAGATCACAGTTAAAACCTCTGCAAATGAACTTTCTGGAAGGATGTTAGAAGTGATTGCCTCAGGTAACTGTTTGGAAAATGGCTCAAAACCTGGCTGGAGTCCAACCTCTTCAAAGCAAGATTAGAGGTAGACTGATGTTAAACAGCTCCTGGAAATGTCCAGCTACTTCAGACACATAAGGTTTCCCTTCATATTTTGGCACTTCCCTTTCCAGACTCTCCTCAATACAAGAGGAAAAAGGTTAGCAAAGAGCAAAGCAGGCACTGGAAGAAGGCAGGATCCCTACCCCACCAGTGTGGCTCAGATAGGAAGTATTCTAGTCAGCTAAATGGATTTCTCAAATAAGATAGGTTTTGGCAGAAGCTGGCTCAGAGAAACAATACCCTCTACCCTCTTTGGTGCACCAGGATGTTTTTAGGAAAAAAGCTATTTAGGGTGTTCAGTTAGCTGAAAATTTTTGCATTGGTCATGACTCACAAAGAACGACTGGTTGTTGTTGGCTGTGCTTCCCTCAGTCATCTCTTGAAGGCATAGAATATGCCCATATTGATTCTGGTTTGAAAACGGTCACTCATAGTCCCCTCTTGCTTGCTTAGGCTGGGCACCAAATCGCTGTTCCCAGTTCCTCACTGCTTTTCTATGCATCATGCAAGGCATTCTTCTAAGGTCTTAGTCTACCTCTGGGGCTAAGCAAATCACAGCCACTGCACCATGGCACCAATGTTGGCTCCCAACAGAGGCAACACCATGGAGTCTAGACATATAGTCACAGCTTCTGCTGCTTCTGGAGGCTTTAGCCCTCTCTCATACCACCACAGTATCTGCCCCCATGGGTGGGAATTCCAAATCACAGCAAGGCAGGAACAAGGATCAGCAGTAACTGCTCCCTAGCTCCAGATTATAAACTTGGAAAACTCACACTGACTTGTGGTGGATGTCTAAAGCTGGATTCCAAGACTAAAGGAACTACTGTGCATCAAATATATCACAGCTTCTTACCACGGAGGGGCAGGGAACATCTCACATAAAATAGGAAGATATTCAGCAAGATGCACAGGTCCAGCTCTCATAGGAGGAAACAGAGCTGAGGACCTGCCAGAGTAGCCTTATCTTTCCTGGCTGTACCATCAGTCACTTCCTGCCATGCCTTCCACAGACATAGGTCAGGCAAGCACCTTTCCTCAGCATCTGTCTAGAGAGGTATCCCTGCTGTGGCACATGCTATAAGGGAACGAAGCACTGTTCAGCTGAGTGCTCCTGGCAGGTGAGCAAAAAGGGAGCAAAACCTGCCCTATGCCCTCTTGTAAAGTGGCATGTAGATGTCTACACAGACAACGACACTCTAAAGAAGATTTAGCAAAATCAGAAAAATAATTCAATTACAATTTTTTCTCCTCCTTTCTAATAAAAACTCTGCTGTCACGATTCTGTCCTTAAGAGCTCCCAAATGATTGTGTAAATTTGTGTAAACAGGTACAGATTTCACTCAATAAATTGAAAAAATGCTGGTACCAGGTCAGCTTAACTCAGTTCTCACCCCAACGACTAGTGTACTCTCATTTAAAAATATTAATACAGTGGAAAACACAAAGGTAGATTAAAGAAAGCAAACTTGCATTTCTTCAAAACCTTATCTTCGACTTTAAATCTTTGATGAAAACCTGTGCATACAATTCCACCTTATAGCTACGCCTTAGAGACAACTGACATTCAAACAAGGAATAAGTGAAATGCATACATTAAATAGAAATACGCCTATAAATGATCAGCCAGGTAAGCAAGTCACATTCCTCAGATCCCCTGGAAAAGATGCATATCCCAGCCACAAGAAATCACTGCTGTTTGCTTTGCTGCAAAACCTACATCTGGACTGCTGTCTAGGAAAAAAAAACAAAACGTGCAATGTAACAATTAAAATACAAACAATGTGTTTCTCTATTAGGACTTTTTATTATATTGTCAACTTTTATGGCACTGGAGGCAAACTGCTTTCATGAAGAGTTTTATATCTACCTAAAGGCAGAACATTTCCTGGAAAAGCCCACACAGCCATTCTCAAAGCAAACCTTACAACAGCAAGATGAAAATCTACATGGAATCATGCACTTGTGTGATACACAGCAAAGATGCTAGGAGGAAGTATGCTTTTTTCCTTCACCTGATACTACTTATTTTGTTATTATTTAAATGTAGATTTAAAATAAATGCTCCTTCTATACAAAATTTTTAAAAAATAGTAGAGCATTACTCACAGATTCCCTACTAAACTCTTCTACAAAAACAAATATGTACACACGTTCTGTTGTTGTTTTGTTCTGCACCCAGGATTCCATCCCTGTGCAAAACATACGCTTCATGTTTAAAGGGTTAAACATTCTCTCGCTTAGTCGGCTTTACTGAATGTAAAATGCAAGATAATAACACACACTGTATCTTGAAGCAAAAAATGCAGGCAGTATAATAACACCCCCCTTCTCCATTCTAACCGAGCGGCAGTATGAATAGATCTGTTCCCCCTGCTTGGTAGCTCAAAATAAATCCTTTGCTATGATTTAAAGCAAAACAGACAACACTAGCACACCAAAAATATCATGACTTACCCTTTCGGAGACACTTGCTTTTCTTAAGGTATTTGGCAGTAAAAAACGGCATGGCTGCAACACTAACGTTTCAGCCAAAGCTGACCTTTTATTACCGAGTGCTAAGAGCAAAATGACTGGACCAGAGGAAGCAAATTATTGTACCAGATCTTTAAAATACTCAATGATGAGCAAAGGGAATTCAGAGTGGGATAAAGTATGTCAAGTTGCACGGTGGGGATTGCAGATATCTTTCTGCTCATTAGCACTGCTGTTCGAGTTATTTAAAGTGTGCTCGGGGGAAATGAGGACAATTTCCATGACAATATGTACAGTATCATATAAGGAGGAAGCATTTTTTTCACTCAAAACTTCTGCATTACTCAGCTGCTACAGCAACCAGCATTAAGTTGAGAAGAAAAAAAAATCCCACAAAAACGCACATCAGGTTTGGACAACGTAAAAAAAAAATAAAAAATTGTTAACCACTTCTTGTCTGGTGTAGAAATGTATCACTATAAAGCTTCTGTCATGTCACTGGGGTATCCTCCACTTCTTTTCTTTTTAGGCACTGCTTGAAGAAACAGAAGCCTTGGAAAGCAGTTAAAGAAATTGGTCACCTCAATACTCTGCCTCAGTTTCCCTGTCTTTCAAATGGGGTGACAATACAGCCATGTCTCTGTATTTGTTAATTTTTTTTAGGCTCTGGGTCAGTAGGTAATAAGAGAAGAAAAAAAAAAATCCCATTGTTTTGCCATCCAAGATGGTGGTTGTTTATTTTCCCTCCCTCTGCCATGCTGCTTTTAGGACCAAAAGCTGTGAAAAAAATCTCTTGCTTTTATACAGTTAAGATGATCTGACCTGAAAATTCAGTCTCATCCATGTGGCTTTTGTTGCCTCTCTGGAGAACTCAAGGCAGTACTGACTTAATATGCTTTCTAATTCCATAAAGTTAGGATCACAGAATCACAGAATCAATCAGGTTGGAAAATACTTTCAGGATCATTGAGTCCAACCTATCACTTAACACTTTCTAATTAACTAAACCATAGCACTAAGTGCCTCATCCAGTCTCCTCTTAAACACCTCCAAGGGCAGCCCATTCCAATGCCAATCACTCTTTCTGTTAAGAACTTCTTCCTAACATCCAGACTAAACTGCCCTGGTGCAGTTTGAGACTGTGTCCTCTTGTTCTGCCACTGGTTGCCTGGGAGAAGAGATGCTACATTTAATGACAATGACATTTATCCATGCCTGTCTTCTCTTACTCATCCAGCTGTAATTCACTCAACCACAGCATATTACTTGGCCAGGCAACACTTCTCCTTGGCATATAAAGGATAATGTCTGAAAATGGACTTTGCAACATTGGGCACATTGGTTTCCCTACGCCTCAAGTCTTCCTATGTGTAGTTATTAGAAGATGGGACTCACTCTTTTAAAAGCTCATGGACTCATCAGAAAATGTGTAAAGTGAAAGATTCATATACATTCATGGATGCTTCAGCTCTTGGTATTTACTGCTTACAGCCTTTGTGATACTGCCAAATAATCACTGCAGTGAGATGCAAGTAAGCAGTTACCTGAAACACAGAACATTTATAACCTATAACTAATAACCTATTGAGTGGCTAGATTTGAAGTCAGTCTTCTAGACTAGCAGCGTAAATGATCCTGATGAAATTAATAGTATTCTTATAAGAATACATAGTTCTGTAAAGAAGACTGTATAAACTTGGAGTGCACACTCAAAGTAGAAAGGTAGTAGTAGGGCCTTCTCTTGAAACAGTTGTCAGCACACCGTTGTTTCTGGGTTTGTTTTTTGTTGTTGTTTGGTTGGAGTTTTTTTTAAGAAAAAACACATTTCATGGTTGAGAAAAATCCATCAGAAGGGCATTTGAAAAACTTCACCATAGGTTTGTATTCATAAATCCTGCAATGCTCAATAGGATGCCGTTGTTCTTGTATCTATATCAATATATTAAAAAAAAAACCACTAAGTCTCTGCTTTTTCATTACACATTGCAGAAATTACTTGATAAGCTTTCAGACATATAAACAATTACTTCATATCAAACTTCAAGCTAAGATTAAGTTAACCTAATCAGGTTTTCCTATTTGAGAGAAAGGGTACTTAAGCACCTATGGAGCAAAGAGGAACTGTAGAAAGAAGGAAGTTTAGAAAAGAGTCCCTGTGAGTCAGTGACAGGCAACTGCCACCTGTGAACCACTGCAGGCTGTGGATGGGAATTCAAATGGTCTTGGAATGGAGCCCTAAGCTGGTTACTGCCCTGCCCAGTACCATCTACTTCAGAAGCTGGAAAAATCTTGCACATTTATGTGTGTATCCATTACATCTGCTCCACCCATGATCAAACTGGCACCCATTTCTCTCCCAAAGGTTGAGGGCTACCACTATATGTGAATATGGAAGAAATTGTCTAGTAAGGCTTAACTATATCATACTTAATTTGGAACCAATGTCTGATCCTATCTAATGTTGTCAAGGATGACTCAAGACTTTCTTCCAGATGTATGAACTCATAAATCTTTCCAGGTATCTGAAAATGGAGAGGGTGGAGGTGGGTGGGCAATTCCCACCACTGCTAATTTCTCCTGGAAGAACCCAAGCAAAGGTTTATACTACACTCTGGTTATTTTGATGGAGAAACTTAGCAGTCAGCATAAACTCAAAATTAGTGTCTAAGCCTCACAACACTTCATTCTGCTATCATTTTTTGGTGCATAGGAAAAGAGATCATGTCCAAACAGTCCTTGGAACATCCTCTTGATCTTACAGCTTCATCTTTGCTAGCAGACATGTCCTCCACCTGGTGATGCTCCAGACCAGAGTTTCTGCCAAAGTACATCTGCCTTTTTGCTCAAATTAAATAAATCTTTAAAACCCCAAAATGCTTCAGATAAAAACAAAACAAAACAAAACAAAAAACACCCAAAACCACACCACCAAACAACAAAAATAAACCCCACAACAAACCCAAATAAACAAAACCAAACAAACAAGCAAAAACCCACAAACAAACAAATCAACCCATAGTAAATCCAGAGCACTACAAGAGAGTTCCCTTCTCTGGCAATTTATCACAGGTTCAAATTTAGACTAATGCAATAATCCCTCCCAGGTGCCTAAAAATCTGGCCCTTCAATAATCCTGCACAAAACCCTACTGCTTTTCACTCCAGTACCCCTGTAGATTCCCTCACTTTCAACTCTGCTATTGGACCTAAAAGCAAGGGTAGCTCTCCTGTTAGACTTGCGATTTCCAGGGAGAACTCTAAATTTAGGCAAACAAATGTTTGTGTCTTCCATCCAGGGCAATGAAACACAGGCTCTTTCTCTTCCACTCCCCACCTCCTGCTGCTACAGGCTGCCTTGATGAACCCTAAGTTCTTCATCATGAGGGAACTATTTACTCTCTGTCTTCTAGGTTTTTGTTCCTGTTGCTCAGGCATAACTTTCCTTAATCATTTCTCCAGACAGAGATCAGGTGAAAATTTCTATCTGGGCAAAAATCTGCAGACACCAAGAACAGACTAAACTGAATCCAAACCTTTTAAATGTTATCATTCACCTGGCTTGTAGTCTGCTTCCTTTAGAAAGGACTAGATACAACCAGGCCTGCAAGAAATCTAAGCATTTTTCTATTATGTATCATCAGACAAAAACTGCATTTATATATAGTTATCAAGTCCCTTGTCTTTTGATCCTCCTTCTTCCATCAACTTAGTATCTCAGTTCATAAACAAACACTGACTGCAAATTACACAGAGCAGGCTTTACTGTTAGCAGCTGACAGGCTAGAGCAGAGAAAGTACCTATGACTGTGCTTTCTCTAACAGGTTTCAGTATCAGGTTTTAGAATGCTTTGCTAAGAAAGCCAGTGTCATTTCCCCCATCCTACAAACGGGAATTGGAGAAAAAACTCATGACTAATGTGCAATCACCACAAGATTAGAAAATGAGAATAAGAGGAAGGAAAATTATATACATTTTCTGAATGTATATAATGGATCAGTATATATATTTTTGGTTCTCTTTCTCTATCCTACAGCCCAAGAGAATTTCACCACCTTAGAAAAGTAAAAACTGACAAGAGACATGGAAACTGCTGCAATATATTAAAGGCTGTTAGCTGTGGCTACATGTTGTAATTTTCCACCGAATTACAGCCTTGAGGGACTTTCTGCTATTTTTTTCTCACCTGGGTGAAGTTAGCATGAAACTCAAAGAGAGAAAGGCAGTGAGACTCTAGTTATTGTTAAAGCACCTAATCGCATCTTATATGAGAAGACTACATGGCTATTGTAGTCCTTGAATGCAGGAGATGCTAGTGAGTGGTGGAGAAGGAGGAGGAGTGGAGGCGGAGCAGTTGCCCTCCATCACCCACTAACAACGACGCTCTGGAGTGGCAGACGATGCAGGAGCAGGTGCTCCTTCACTGACTCCACCACCTTGTCCAGACTTGAAAGAGAGCAGGGCTCTAGAGCTCTACAAAGTAAACAAGCAGGCAGGTGGCCATTAGAGGATGACATGACTACATGCTGTGCAAAGCTGCTGTGCTATGTAAGTCCTGACACAGGAGGATTACCACTGACTGCAGCAATGCTCAGCCCACTCTTATTACCACACCCCCAGATTCTATTTTATTGCGTGGAATGAACATGCACTCAATGCACCAATTTAAAAAGGTTTCTGCACACATCCCACCCCTCCACAAAGTGACCAGGAGAGATTTCTATCTGTTGCTGACTGGGGTAATAAAAGCAGCCTTTTTTTGCCTTTCAGCAGTTTAGAGCTCAGCTTGCCCTAAAACAAGTATGGTCATTTTAGTCTGTGACCACATAAATAAATTGCATCTTCAGAACAAAAGGATCTCAGGTCAATTAAAAAGATCCTGTGGCTACAATATTCTTCTGGGAAGATGCCATCTACATATGCTTATTATTGCCACATAAATCCCACCCCCTCGTTTGCTGCAAGCAAGTAATTGTCTTTCAAAGCAAGCAAAATAATTATTTTTCCAACATGCTTGTCATCATTAATTATGGCCAGAATAGCCAAGCAGGAGCTCATGCCCAGGCTTTTAAATGCTTGTAGCTAGTTAGCATGGCTGCCTGTAACTTTACAGCTTTCTTTACAGTGGTAACATTAACATGCTATGGCTTCATTAAATCAAGGCACTCACTGATGAGCTAAGTATGATTCGTCTGCAGAACATTGAGACCCTTCATGCCTATGTGTCCCATAGTAGGAACAGGGTTTAATTCATGCCTACATTACGAGTAAATAATACTGCCGGCTGTATTCCTGATGTCACGTTCAAACAAATACCTTCCAATGAAAAAAGATTTTCAAAACAAAAAACAGAGCTTGCAGGAATTAAATTATAAAAGCACATCAAGTTAGAGGCATTGCACTTCACCACTGGCTGCCTCTGCAAAGCTCTGTGGCATTCATCTATGAACATGTGATATGAACTTTCCAAAAACCAAAATGCAAACTTTGGCCTGGCTCCTGTACTTCTCCCTGAGCCAAGTCTCCCACTGAAGTTGATGGGACTTTCCCTGCATAAAGGCTACAGAATTTGCCCTACTTTTTTTTTTTTTTTTTTTTTTTTTTTTTNTGGCCTTGTTTAACAGGGCAGGAGGTGGGAGGGGAAGAGATGTTATTTCCCTGTTAAATCTCTGTAGCATCTTCATTCTGCTTCCCAGGACTTCCTAAACTCCCTAAACCTTGAAAATGTGTTGAAAAACCACTTGATATAGAAGATTACTGTGTAACATGAAGTCCACTGATAGATTCCAGAAGGCATTTTTCTTGTAATTGATTTTTAAATTACATGTTTCTAAAGTAACGGTGACTGTTGTTTGCCAACCAGCCTGCACACAATCTGGCTTCTGAATCATTGCCACTCCAGGCATTCACAAATTTCAGGTCAGCCCACCAAAATCAAGAGACTGGCTGCCAGTCAAAAGGAAACCTTTATTACCTATCTTGTGGTTTCTGAGCCTTTACAGATCCTATTTGGTATCTTTATTTAAAATCCACAAGCACTATGAAACTTGCTTTTTACTAGTGACTGAAACTTGCTTTTTATTAGTGAAAGCTGCAAATTTTACACAATTGCAGTGCTCAGAATTAGGGCTTTTAAGGGAGAACACATACTGAATGAACAGCACACAAATTCAGGTGTATGTATTTCTGAGTGGGAAACCCCATGGCCTTGTTACATTTTTCTTAATTCACTTCGGAAATAAATTAAATTATGTAGTCGTCTAAACCAAAATAAGGACCAAAATAAATCTGTGTCTCTGAAAAAGTGGTAAGTCTACAGTGTTTAGTTAAAAGATACTGATTCAGTAACACTTTCATTGCTGGAAATTAGTACAAAGCCTGGCTTCTAGTGACACAGGAGGTAAAATAGGACAGAGTAAACCACTATAAACTTGCAGGCATTATTAGAGCAGGGAAGAAGACCCTCCTTATATCCTCAGCACAAGAAATAGGCATAAAATTGCTCCTAGTCCTAATAGCACAAAAAAAAAAAAAAAACCACCAAAAAAAAACCACATTAGCAGACACCTGTACTCTCCACCTTAGACAGGATAATGGAAATGATGACAAGGACAGAGATGGGAGCTGAACAGAAATACAGCCCATGCAACATAAGCTAGCATCACAGCTTCTGTGATACATCCTTATCCTGCAGCTCTAGAGGCACTGGGTACAATCCCCTGCAGCACTTTGCAGCCTCTCAATGCATCTTCCAGCACCTCTAGTAACAGAGTCACAACCTAGCCCCATGTGTGCAATCAAGGGGATGAAAGCCCTAGGGCACCAGTTAAGTGAAGAGATTCTTTTTCTCCCTACAGTAAGCTCTGATTTTCATGCTCATTACACAATTGCCACTCTATGGTCCCTCAAGTATGCACAATGCACCACGTTGATGCCAGTCTCACCAAGTAAACCTCCTGAGGCTTTTTTAGAGAAAAGGAGAAAGAGGAGTAAAATGGTAAAATGCAAATCAGCCACATACTGAATTTCAAAGCCTTCTTTAATTACAATTTCTTCCTGTTTCTCTGGGTGTTGGAAGCATTGCTGTAAGCAAGCCACACTGTTAAACAGAGGCTTGATCATTTTGTTAAGCTCATTTAAGCACATTACATCTGCCTTGGCAGTTCACTGGATTCCAATGGAATTTGAATTCTAAGCTTGAATCAGGCTGGATTCAGGTACTAGACCAGTATTTCTATTTTCATATCCTTCCACTGGGCATATATTGAGACAAAACTTCTCTTTCACGTGAAAATATGAGGAAATGGAAACAGTGAAGGTTCTTGTAAGAGTATTAACCCAAGGATGTGCCTTCTTTAAGGGTTACACTGATGCTTGCCTGAAACCCACACCCCTTTAGTCCTGCACTGAGGCCAAGGTCCCTTCTGTTAAGCTGATGTCTCCTCAGTGCAATGACTTGACAGTCAACTGTAAAGCTTTCCCCTCTCTCTACCAGAGCTGACAGCAGGTAATCACATTCTCTTCAGGAATGGCAATTGCTACAGAAATATAACCAGAACATGGGCAAATTCAATCAAACAAAAGCTGCTGTATTTCAATGTACAACTGGGGAAATAAATACACTCATGAAACTGGGCCAAATTCTCAACAAGTAGAAGTCAATCAGTTCTAAAGATGTCAGCAAAGCCTAATTTACCCTCTTCTGAGAATCTGATCCCACTTCTTCCCTTGGCACAACCTCAGCTGAGAGCTCTAGGCCTGAGCTCCAGAGCTAGATTTATACTAGGAGCTTTTCCAGTGATGCAGAGGGATATCAGTACACAGACTGAAACATCATCCTAGTACACTTTCATCTTAGACTAACAAAGCTGTGAATATGCTACCATAACACATCCTGCAGTTCACACTGAATGAAAAACATGTGAAGACAGGTCAGTAACACCTAACTGTGCCAGCAGAGTGCCTGCTAAAGCAGCTGTGCTGCCCAGATGGAACATCTGTTTTCACCCTTGACCAGTAAAGATTGTATAATGTACATCCAGCATCAGACCAGTGCAACTAAAGTAATTTAACTACTCTGCTACCCTCAGAAACAACTCTGCAACAGAACATAGAATAAATGGAAGCTGTATTTCAAGGAGATTGTAACAGTCTAATGCATTGCAAATAGGTTTGGCTTAAATTAAAGCCCTTCAAAATATTGCCTTTAGAATGAAGTATTTCAATGGTTTGGATGCTAAAAGTTGATCGACAGAAAAAAGTAAACAAACAAAACAAAACAAAAGCTTAGGCAAAAATCAAGTAAGTGTCAAATTAAACTAAACCCACTTAATTTGGAGGTCAACAAACTGTCACAGGGTGGCCCAAAATGAATTTTTTGTCATGGCTTTGTTGAAAAGTAATTTGAACTTCTCATATTTTTGTCAGTAAGCCAAAATCACTATCTTTTACCAGATTTCCTCCCTTGAGATTGTTACTTTCCCAGGAAAAAAAAAAAAAATGCAGGCAAGTAATAATAATAAAATAAAAAACCAAAACCAAACTAAAACACACACACAACCCCCCAGAATTTGTGTAATTCTATGATTCTGTAAAACCACAAACATAAACACCAAACCCAAACAACAATTAAAAAGTATTTTTTTTTTCACTAGTATCAAAATTAAGCCCTCTTTGCACAAAAGACCCTGCAGCTGACGGTTGCAGAGGCTCAGACAGGTCCTTTCCCAGTGAAGCATGAGATGGAGAGCAGAAAACTTTTGCAAACTGAAGTGCTTCGATTCATCAACACCCACCAGCTAAACATTTCACACCACTGGCCTCCTTGATAAGTATTTGTCAGCATCTTTACTCCTCTGGCGCACACAGGTCTATAGCCCATAGGTGTGACTACTCATTTGCATTACTTAGCTTTCCTCATTTGTCCCTAGGGAGTGAAACAGTCTCTTCACCTCTCAAACTGAATATGGTAGATGAGAGGCTTGATGTACTGTGCAAATTCACTATCATTTTGCTTTAAACTGTGCTGTGGCTCTTCCATGTTTCTCTTCCCCACTGCCTATCACAGAATCATAGAATGCAGAGTTGGAAAGGACCTCTGAGGGTCAATTTGTCACCCCCTGGCACTGAGCAGAGTCATCTTTAGATCAGCTTGCTCAGGGCCCCATCAAGTCTGACCTTGAATATCTCCAGGAACAGGGCCTCCAATACATCTCTGGGCAACCTTTTCCAGTATTTCACCACTCATAGTGAAGCATTTCCTCCTAAATGTCCAGTCTAAATCTACCTTGCTCTAGTTTGAAACCACTGTCTCTCGCCCTTCTAAACAGTCCTTCCTGTAGGTCCCCTTCAGATAATGAAATGTCACTATGAGGTCTTCCTAGAGTCTTCTCTTTTCCAGGCTAAACAACTCCAAGTCTTTCAGTTTTATCTTTGTAGGAGATGTTCTCCAGCCCTATGATCTTCTTAGTGGCCCTTCTCTGGGCCCACTCCAGCTGTTTAGGTTCCTGCAGTATGTATGTGCAGTGCTGTTTCGGAGCACATCACCAGAATGCTGCATTTTAAGTCCTAGTACTTGCGGCTTTGATCCATAGGTGGCTATTTTTAGGAGCTCTGGACAGACTACTGCAGCCAGAGTCAGAACACTTTTTGGAGTCATCTTGTCTTGTTAGATCTTTTTTTGATGAGCTAATTAATTAGAGCAACAGTGAGCAGCACAGTAACAGAGAATGTTTCAGATTTTTCCTATTTTGATACACATTAAGTAAGACGTCTCACTGGACAAACAACTGACAGTGTACAACAGACATGCTGCCGTGCACTGCCTATCCACTACACGTGGTACAGAAGACATTGCTGAGTCACAGCCACCTTTCCTGAGACTGCATCCACAGGACTGTTGCAAAAGGAGAAGACAGCAGTATTGCCCTGGATCAGACCACCATACCAAGGTGCCATGTCATGGTAACCCACTGAGCAAGGGAAATGGGGTTAAACACTGACGTACTCAACTCTTGCTTAAACCCAGAAGTTTGCATTATTCCCAGGCTAGGAACAGCTCCCTCAGTTGCATCTGACTTAGTCAAAACACAACTGTTTTGCACAGAGTTGTCTGCCTCTCTCACAGTGTGGCAACCTCACTCTGGGTTGTAAGAGCTGCTTTGTCTGAGATGGATCTGACACCCTAACCTCTTCCTGAGGGCTGCCCATGGGTTTTTTTTTTTCTGTTCTGATGGAAAGGAGTCAACCAAATCCTGCTAAGAGTCTGACAGAGTCCCCTGGAAAGGGTGCTGTGGAAAAGACATCATCTCTGCAACTGATTCTTCTGAGATAGTAATGTGAGCATAAGATACAATCCTCTCACCTGCAACTTCATGTGAAGTAACTTGCAGGCCTATGCTGCTGTGCTACAAAGCATTACCTGTTTTTCATCAGGACTATCCTCTACAGCCCTTTCCCAACACTGACCCTTAAGGCCAGTGGATAATTCCCCGTCCGGGAACTCTGGAAGATCTAACCTGGCGTTTTGCTCACTGACTCCAGGACCTGACAAAACAAACTTAAGATTGCTGTCTGTGCTTGCATGAACTCACACAGTATTTATAAGTAGGCATCCTAATTTTGTTGCAATGAGCTTGCACACAGTGGTGACATGCTGAGTGGACACCAAACTGTGTTCTACACCTAGCACTAACTCCATCTTAAAGGAAACTCAGAGAAAGACAGACTCTTCTGAACGCTGGGATCAGATTTACATCACCATTAAGAGCAAAATTTCAGCTAACTAGAAAGCTAAATGTTATCATAATCTATATCCTCCAAGCATGCATAAAAACAAAGAAGAATAATCCATGCAATTAGTGGCCTAAGACAGACCCTTCCTCCAAGCAAGAATATAAGTAATAGGAAGAAAAATAATCCCTTATCAGCTGCAAGATGATAAATGATGGATTTTCAGACACACTGTGGTTTATAAAGAGCAAAGTATTCCAGAAGGAATGCGCTGGGTTGCTACAATGAGACAACAAGCAGAGTATAGCGGGAACAAGACACTCGGATTTTGTTACAGTGTTAGACCCTGCGGCTCCTGAATTCCTTAGTTCTGTAACTCGAATTGTCTGGAACCTGAACACTGCCAGAGGAACTCAAATCTAGGAAAGGTTTCTCAAAAAGGCATTGCCATAGCACACAGCGTACTAAATTTGAGACAGGATACACAATAGCCAGCAACAGAGTAGGAAACTCCGAGAGAGCGGATCAGGTCTGCTCTGGACTGGAACATGGTTTTGTTCCCTTTGCCGTAGCTACCAACATGCAAAACAGTGAAGATGACAACTTCCTACTTCTGTCTTGCCTAACATGGCACAGGTTCCACAACAATTAATGCTGCCTCTGAGCTATCAAATCGCTTAATAGGGCATGACTGAGCTAGATCAGGCACAGACACAATCACATTTCTGTCAAGTTAGCAAAAGCACAAAATAGAGAGTTTACATCAGCTTTATACCAGCTGCAGAAGAAACGATACATAATCCAACGTGAAATTGGACAAACCATCTCTGTCAAAATAAAGCTTCCTGGTTTACAGTCTAGAGAGATATCCTCAAAAAAAAAAAAAAAAAGATTGAAACATCAAAATGACTTTATATCAGAACAGTTTCTGAAGTTTGTATCTTTGGTACCAGCAGCTCTGTAGTCATGTTAAATTCTTGAAGCAGTCTCAAACTGCCAACTCTTCAATACATGTTAAACCTCGCATCACAATACACACAGTATGAGGCTCTAGTCTCAGCTGTGCTTCAGGTCTTGTGACCTTGATGCAAATAAAAATCTTGAGAGCATCCAACATTTTGCTCTCCCTAGAGAACACGTCCTGCAACATTTTATTTAGTGTCCGGGTAACGTCTTCATAAAGATCTGCAAGTAGAGAAGTGCGAGAACACGTGAAGATAGTAAAAGTGCTGCAAACTGCAGAGAGAGAAGTAAAGAATCCTAGGTTGGTTACAATGACAGAAATAACCACAGAGGATTAAACAATGTGTACGTTATGGGAAATATACCTAACATAAAGCATTACTCTCATGCGAGTTGACAGTGAGTGGCTAATTACAATGGAATTTGTATGTGATAAAGCAGCAAAGAAAGCATGGTTTGGACTGCAAAATAAGAGATCAAATATCATCAGCCCTCTTACAACACACTGCATGGCTCTGTGAACTTACATATTGTCCTGCAGTTACCTTCTGTATGTCCAGATGAACACTTTCCAGGCCCTATAACTAGAATTCTTTTCTTACCACTCTTGTCTGAATTTAGTGATTTTACCAGTACTGTGAAGAGTCTAATTTGTGTGGGAAAAAAACTTTTAGAGAAATCTACTTAGTTTTCCACACATATACTAGGTGACTGACTCAAGATCTACCTCTGAAAAAGCAAGGTTAGAGTAAGATTGTTACAGGCCATTACTATACAGCTTATACACAGGCTAATGTAAACCATCTGGCAAGGCTAACACAACTACATTTGTGGCTCAAAACAAACTTTAGCCCTTCTTCCTGCGCATACACCATACAGATTTTTAGCAGATGACCGCTTCCAAGTGTGTTGAGCTGCTAGTCAGCTTGGAAGGCAGTTCTGGAGTTTTTAGCAGTAAGTATAAACCTTACTGTCCTGTGCTGGCACACATTTCACATTTCTGTGAGATTTACTATACATCTATCCATTTATATGGCAAGACATATTCTGCAATGGGATCTGTTAATTGAACCTCAGCATTAAGGTCTAGAAGGCTGTTCAGGAATAGCTCAGAGAACATTACACTAACCTCAAACCATGGAGAATATACAACAGGGAAAATTGAGGTTGAACCTTATCCTGAACAGCGTATCTTGGCTATTTCAAGCTTTTTTGCTACATTATTCCATGATTCAAGACAGGAAATTGAACAGGGGAAAAAAAATAAATAAACAAAACAAAAAACCAGAACCCCAAAAAACCACAAACAAACAAACAAACAAACAAGTAGGTGACACAGAACTTATTAGAAGGGATTGGGAAACATCACAGGGCCATGCTGACAACTAAATCAGGAAAAAAATGTTCAAACCTGTCTGAAAGGCAACAATCTATAGCATTGAAGGTCAAAGCTGTCCCTTTCATGAGCCTGCTAGGACTCATGAACAAAATCTCTCTTGTTATCAACAGTTGGGGTAGCATTTTGGTTTTATATGGGAAAACAAGAGAAGAGAACAATGATTCAGTGTGGAATCAATCTTTTCCCCCAGTTCCCTTCTTTCCTCCACCTTCCATCTGCCCCCTGCCTGTAGGGAACCCTTGCTAGAAGCCACAACAGTTGCTTGTCTCTGTAGCCTCTCCAGCTGGGTTGGTGCTACTAGCAGCAAGGCACAAACACTTCCTAATCAACTTTATTAAAACTGTTCATTACATCATATACACATCACTTGAATGTTTATGACAGAAATGATCCTCAAAGGCTCAATTCCTATAATATTAAAAAATCAATGTGGTGCAACAAACAAATCTGGTTTTCATAATAAAACCAAAATTGTCTCTTGAGTTACACTTAAAGAGACTGACTCAGCTTCTCACTACTGCTTTAAGATTAAATCTATACTGGCCTCATATTCTAGCAGCCTTGTTCCGTGTACACATTTTATTGCTTGTGACTTTCCCAATAAATTTGTATGGTAGGGAACACACTGTAAATTAAATAATTGAATACCAATGTGTATTACTTCATTGAATGAGAGTTTTTCAAGTTCTCTGTCTCTCAAAACTTTATTTAACAGTGTTTACTCCCAATTTTTTTTGCCTGCCACAGAAGCGAGGGAGGGACTTTTTAGGCTATCAGGTAGTGACAGGACTAGGGGGAATGGAGCAAAGGTGGAGGTGGGGAGAGTCAGATTGGATGTGAGGAGGAAGTTCTTCAGCATGAGAGTGGTGAGACCCTGAATGTGTTGACCAGGGAGCTGTTTGGGGCCACATCCCTGGAGGCATTTAAGGGCAGGCTGGATGAGGCTCTGTCCAGCCTAATCTAGGGTAGGGTGTCCCTGGGCATGGCAGGGATGTTGGGACTAGATGATCCTTGTGGTCCCTTCCAATCCTGACTGATTCTATGATTATGCCTAATCTTAGTCAAATACCCTTACAATCACTACCTTTCATCCCTCTCACACATTTATATAAAATATAAAAGTCTAGTTTTAACTCTGTATATTTCAGCTTTAAGAGCTGTACAGAATGCTGTAGTCCACTGAGCCAGGATGGAGTGGTTCTTCTAGGATATGTGAATTACAGGTAAGTGGTAAACACATGATGTTTACTGTCTGGAAAGACAGTGCTCCACAATTCATCACCATCACAGAAGCTAATGAAATAGTTAACATTTCTGCCCAAATAGCACTAAAACAGAATCCCTCATTAAGTCACAGGTAGCAGGAAGTCTCTGGATCTTCTTATAAACTGTTTAAAATACAGGTGGATAGATGCTAGTACTTCTTAAGAAGTTAATACACTCTTTTACTCTAATGTCTCTTTAGTGTTCAGATATTTTTCAGGTAGTTGGCAAATGAAGAAAAACTTTCCATTCCCATAGGTGTGGCAATCCTAAATTGACACAGAACATCTCTCAATTTGAGCAGCCCAGCACAGGAATTGTGGATTGCCAAGAGGCAACAAAGATGCTTCTGCTAAGCAGCATGGTCTGCTTTAGAGCTTGCAATTCAAGATGTCAAGGTACATCTCAGCAGAAATCACAGAATGACAGAATGTCAGTGTCTGGAAGGGACCTTGAAAGATCATCCAGTCCAATCCCCCTGCCAGAGCAGGATCACCTATACCAGATCACAGAGGAATGCATCCTGGTGGTTTTTTAATATCTCCAGAAAGGGAGACTCCACAACCTCCCTGAGCAGCCTCTTCCAGTGTTCTGTCACCCTCACAAGGAAAAAAATTCCTCCTCATGTTTACATCAAACTTCCTATGCCTCAGCTTCCACCCATTACCCCTTGTCCTGTCATTGGGCATCAACAAGCAGAGCCTGGCTCCAGCCTCCTGCCACTCACCCTTTACGTATCTATAAACATTGAAGAGGTCACCTCTCAGTCTCCTCTTCTCCAAGCTGAAGAGCCCCAGCTATTCCTCAGTTTCTTCTCATAAGGGAGATGTTCCATTCTCTTAATCATCTTTGTGGCTCTGCACTGGACCCTCTCAAGCAGTTCTATGTCCCTTTTGAACTAGGGAGCCCAGAACTGGACACAGTACTCTAGATATAGCCTCACAAGGGCAGAGTAGAGGGGAAGGAGAACCCCTCTTGACCTACTAGCCACATGCCCTTTAATACACCCCAGAATGGCACTGTCCCTCCTGGCCACAGAGGCACATTGATGGCTCATGGCCAACCTCCATCAACTAGGAGATCCAGATCCTTTTCCCCTTCACTACCTTCCAACAGATCAGTCCCCAACCTATACTGATACCTGGGGTTGTTCTTTCCCAGGTGCAAGTCTCTACACTTGCTCTTGTTGAATTTCATTACATTTCTTCCTGACCAAGGATGCATGTACTTGCAGGATGTCACAATCCAGAATGGATCCACACCCTGGGTCTCAGAGCCTTCCATTCTCCCTGGACTGGACTTTTGATGTTTTTTATAGAGCCTCACCAAGTATCAGTCTAAGAATAACAATAACAGCCTCTCAATGATGTAGGGAACTATATCCATAGATATGATTCATCCATGTGCTGAGGTCAGAGGTTTTAATAGATTTGTAGGTAGACAGTAACTTTTTCAGGACACACCAAAACACACTTTTATATTTTTCATTTGAACAATCCCATAACCAATTCTAGATCACAAAAAACCCCACCCTTGCCATTAATCTGAAAAAATTTTCCCTTCTGGGTTAACAATCACCAATGCAATTCTCAGTCATTCAAGAGATATGGAAAATAACTTATAAAAATAAAGTTAAAAATGTCTCACACACTTTTAAAAACACAAAGAGTTCTCTGAAATTGCAACAGTTAGCCACTGAGTAATTTCAGTCTTTAGAATTCTTAATCCAACTCTGATGATAATGATCTTTTTTATGACAAGCTAAACCTAGACATTTTTTGGACACACAGAAGGAAATTCTACACTTCACATTTCTTGGGAACCTCCTGTTCCCAACTCCAGCACCCAAAGAGATATTTCCATTGAAAAGAACAGCAACAACAAGGACTGAGCATTTCATATTAATACTTAAGGAAGGCCAGCTTCAGTCATCTCATTCAGGTATCACAGTCATTGCAAGAAAGCCCCTAAAAGTTCCCCAGTAATGCAGGGGCAGCAATGGGATTAAAATTTGGTAGGTAAACACCTCCTGGAGACAGAAACCTAACCCCTCTATCCACATCAGCTTCCCCACTTCCATCTCAGCTGTCTCAAGTTCCTCAAACACTGAAAGTGGAGTGGGAATAACGGAAAGAAAGAGAATGAAAAATAAACTAAGTGATCTCTATTAATAACAGCTGAAGGGAATGAATGAGACAGGCTGGGTCAGGGCCAGGAGAGTGAGAAAGGGCAGGCTGGGCCTCAGCATGCTAATAAGGGCTTCAGATTCTGAGAAAGAAACTTGAAATTAAGTACACTTTAAAAATAAATCCCAGTCATTCCTGAATCTCTCTCTCATGGATGCAGTTGCAATGCTGAATCTCTGCCCACAACAACGTATCTGGCTTTCAGCCCAAGGTTTGAAAGTCACTGTGATCTTTATTCTCCTCCTTTCTAGCCATACATAATTTTAAAGCATTCCCACAGCTGTGAAAGAAATGATAGCTGGGAGAGAGCAGCAGTTGTGTACTCAAAGGCTGCTCTCTCACATTTGCTCACAGCTGGAATTCTTCATGGTCTTTGGCACAAGCCTTTGCTACTGCCTAGACTGCCCTTTGAATGGGCACAGCTATCTGAACAGTTTCAGACTTATTGACAAATACTGGATTTCCCCATAAGTTCACATAAAAATGGGCAGCTGTTTCCAGATTGGGGGGTGGGGGGAAAGGAGAAAAAGGAGTTGCAAGTCTATTGGGAGTAGAGGTTCATAATTCAAACAAATGCAAAATTACTTGAATTCTGAAGTGGAGTCTGTTTAATGTGAGCCTATTGTAGAAAAGAGTTGGACTAGATAATCTCCAGAGGTCACTTTCAACCTCTACTATTCTATGATTCTGCGATACAGACCTCAGCTGCAGGCTGCAACTCAACCTTATCTCCATGAAACCCTTTTCCTTATTCACATGCAGAACTAACTCCACCGTGAAGTCCAGTTTGTGGCACTACATGTTACTGAGCATGTGGTGAGCTCCTAGAGAAGCAAGGGCAGCAGCCAGGAGTCACAGCTGTCTCCTCTCTGCCCAGTTGTTTAGCATGGGAACTGCCTGCGGATCAGTCTCTCTCTGTCTGATGTAAAACCAAAATACAAACAGAGTAACTGTGGTGCTCAACAATTCATCTAGTATGAGACAAATCATCTCTTCGAGAGGCTCCTCTTCTAGGGGCACCACACCCAATCATCCTCCTCCCATCATTACAGATCTATCACGTGACAAGTAGCTGTCACACAACAGAAACAGGTTACATCATGTTATGGAATGTGCACAAAGAGTCAAAGGTAGGTGTACCCTCTACTTTCGAGTACATCACCAGATATGTCCCTATTGCCTGCGTAGGAGCTGTTAGCATTTTATTCACCTGAAATATTTCCTTTGTTCATATACTGGGGAAAAAAAATCTACAGAACCTCTGGGTAGGAGCACAACAGTGACAGGATTACAAGAACAATCGCTCCAGTCCTTGACACACTTCCTGCCCACATCTAAAGAAGCACAAACAAGTAGGACAGGAGACAGGAGAGGAATGTTCCGGCCTGTGTGGTGATTGCTTGGCATCTTTGGATTAATTTTTTTGAAACCTCAGACTGTCCTGACAGTTTAAAAAAGCTCTAAATATAGGATTAAATGTCTTGAATGAATACACTTGTCTGAAACTGTGAAGATTTTACTTTGGCTAAAGAAAGTGGTTCCCCTGCCCCCCCAGTCCCCACAGTTTTTAGGAAACGACTGAATTGGCAGAATCATAGAATGGCTTTGGCTGGATGGAACCTTTAAAGGTCATCTAGCCCAACCCTCCTGCAGTGAGAAGGGATATCTTCAACTAGATCTCGTTGTTCTTTTGCATACCACTGCTACCATGCAATTTGCCCCCCTCAGATTACACCTTAAACTTGCCTCTATCAATGTAGTGTATGAACTCAATGCCTGAGATGCAGTGAAGTATGACTGATAAACGTCACAACTGAATGAGCTGATGCATATCACAGTTAAAATTTTGGTGATATCAGAACTCTGTTGTGCCATACCACTCTAGAGTACAAAGCTGTAGTGGAAACGGTCACAGTAGTGACTAAAAATGTTGACTAAGTCTGGGATGCAAAGTGCTAGGTGCTGCCTAAACATGCAGCTGGCAGTCTCCACTGTCTACAAGATAGAAGTAACAACTGGTTGAGACGACAACAACAACTAAAAATAGTCTAAAGAGGGAGCGGTAACTAATGAGGAAATGCGTGGCATTTTCACACCACAAGAGATGGTCCATGCCCTGCAGAGTTTAATCATCACAACAGACAGGTAGGGAACTGCAGGCAGACAAAGGGAGCAGTGTTCTCAGTCACACAATAGGCATCAGTAGAGCCAGGAGAAAACTCCTACTGCTTTGTTCTGCATCATGCACCTTCCACTATCCACAATGTGAACCTGCCACACAAGTACACACATTCCTAGCAGATCTACTTACTGCTTTATATTCCACCCACCTCAAACGAGCTGAGCAGTCTGTGCAATTAACTTCTGTTGATACCTTTCTTGAACTTCACAGGTTAATGACAATACGAGGAGATTGTAAAGTCTCTCTGTTAAACTCATCAAAGGAAAAAGAATAAAAAGAGTGCTATGAGACAAAATAACTGATGGAGATGTCTATTACAAGCAGATATTTATAGCAAGGAGAAGAAAGCAAAACAAAAGGAAGTTTTACACCAGGTATTTCTTGACTTGGAAATGTCAATTCTTATGGCATTAATATTCAATTGGATTTTATAAAATAAAAAAATAGATCTAGAAAGTGTTATCACTGAAGACCAAGTGAAGAGCTGAAGATGGGGTAAAACCTGAACTGATAGCAGAACAAGCCCACAATGCAAGCTTCCAATACAAAACTCTTAGAGCTTGTCAATATTAACTTTTAGCAGATTTAACTAAATTGACATAAACCCCGATGCAGTTAAATAGATGTAGCCCTACAACCTAACTAAAGTCAGAGTACATTAAAAGTATATTGGCATGACTTGGTTGGATAGTGAATTAACTACAAATCAATATCCATTTAGTTTAGTCCATTGGTTTAGTAATGGAATGCCAACCAGACACAGGGAATGATAGATTCTAACCATTTATATTTATTCCCTCAGCTCCAAGTTCTGCCTCTAGCACTATGACTGACTTGCTGAATAAATATTCTGAATTTTTGATTCATAAAATCTTAGTGAGATACATCTCAAGCTGAGATATAATTTGAATTCACACAAAATCCACTAGGCAATGCTGATTAGGCAAGGCTTAGCACGACTTTTCTAGCATCTGTGCTTTCCAGTAAGTACAGGCATAATGATAGGAAGAGTTCAAAAATCTCCTTGTCCCATTGCGGAGCCTAAAATAAAGAGAGAAGCAGAACTGTCATGTTACAGTTTCCTCTCTTCCGCGTTTCTCATGCTCTCCCTCTTGTGGTAAGAGAGACATTTTTCCTTCAGAAAAAAGCAAAACCTTCAATCCACCTAATAAGCAATTTTCTCCATGAGTCAGCACACATTGCTGAGAACACAGAAGAAAAAAAATACAACAAAAACTGTTACCAACAAAACAGAAGGTCTCTACTGCCTCTTCTTTATATTTCTAATAATGAGATGTGCATCACCAAAAGTGCTTGTACCAGAAATATGAGATCCTATCACTTCACCTCCTCCCTTTATATAAAGCTATGGTTTAAAACTATGGCCTTAGAAACACATATTTGCCCCATCATGACTGAGTTAATCCTCTTGTAAACTTGTTCTTGTGTATGTTTTCATCATTTTAGCAGCAGTGAGATTTGCATTTTAACAGGAGTGAGAAAAAAGAGCAGCAGCGGAATAATGATGTTAAGAAGGTAGGAAACAGAGGCTGTTCTCCGTACACAGCTGCAGAGAACAGACCAGGGTACAACCATCAGCTCTGCTCACCCTGTTGCCAAGCAATTGAAAATGGAGATACGAGAACTGAGTCCAGTCTCAGTATCCACAAGGTTTCAGAGAATGGGATTTTAAGAACCTTGGCATGTCAACACCTGTAATAATGGTCATTGATGACACACTTTTCAAAAGAAAAATCAGTGTGTCCTGTTAAAGGTTACATTAACCTGCTCTGTTTCTAACCCTGTTCTGTATTAGCTACATTCAATGTCAACTCCCCTCAATTAGACACATTAATTATCCAAGCTAATACAACATACCCTTGAGAACTGGGACTAGGAAACAAGGGTACCACTGCAGAAACAGACATATGTTTAAATGATTATGGTTTTAAACAGACCAAAGGACTGAAGAAAAATTATCCCACAGATTCCAGAAATAGTCTGTGTCTTAGTGCATTACATTTTCTTGCTTAAGAACAAAATTAACATGTTACTTCTAATTGCAACAACTTCATTTTATTGTCCATAGTTTACAGGATTTATGTTACATGTGGCCTTTTTCTTCTAAAAAGCTGCACTGTAACTTTTGATTCCTCACCTGAAAATAAATTTATGGTATTAAAGTGAAAACAAGAAATCCAATGTAAATGAGGATTTAGATGTAACCATGAAGGTTCACTGAAAGAACTAAATAAAGTAGACAAGAATAGAATACCACAGGCAGAACTACTTCATACTTTCCTTCCCTTATTTAATGCTTAGGCACTAAATAGTCAAATAGTTAATTCAGAGGTCTTCCCATAAGACTGAAATGTTCTTAAAGTAGTAGACCTTATATTCACACAGTGTGTAGGAAAGCTTCAATACAAGCAAACAGCAATAAAATAATATACATATACAGATATTCACTTTGAAGCTACTTGCAGGTCATAACTTGTGAGTCCAGGCAGTCATGAGAGATGTCTAGGAAGACCTAGGCCCTACATAAAATAAGAGCGGTCCTTAAGGATGCAGTAAACAAGCCTAGTTACAGTGCTAGGAGGAACTGTATTTCTGCAGCTACTGACTCAAATAGTGAGCAAACAACACCTGAACATTTGAATGTGTCCTGTCTAACATGCATGTACACTAAGAGGCAAAGAGTTTGTCAGAAATAACAGCTGAGCCTAGGAAGATTTTAAACCAGTGCAAGAAGAAACTTCAGTGAAAGCTGGAGTAATGCAGAGATGTATAAAGACTTCTTAATTTGTGACTCTGGACTTATCAGATGTAGCCTTTAGCATAATTTTTATACTTTCTGATTGGCTTTACCAGCTTGATCTAGAGCTTGTGGCCAGTTATGGATACTGAGGTGGAAATTTAATTGTTATCTACAACACACTGTTTTCCACCTGTCTTGGTCTCAAGATTTTTTAGTCTAACTTGGGCTAAAGCCTTAACTTCTAGGTAGAACTTATAAAGTATTCCTGGGTCTGCAGATATGTTCCTCCATTTTTCTCAAGCATTTAAAAATGTTTAGGTATTTACACAGTCATTTCCCATTTATTTTATAAACAGCATCTGTGTTAGTATTCATGGGCTGTAGGCAACTACTACAAACCTTAAGTAATGCTACATCTAAGTTCTCAGAGACTCCTTCTTACGAAGGGCCACTGAATTTAGAATAAACCTGGGAAGTTATCATTTTCAAGTGGCACATGGTGTGACAGCCCTATCTGCTCACAACCCACTAACAACTACACAGTAGAAAGAAGATTCATACCCATTGACCAGTACTGCTAAGAAAGTTTGTCTCCTGGAGTTGCTATACATAGAGCTGAAAACACGTAGTCCAACAACTAATATCTTAAATAAATTCTACTCAATCCATCTTAATCATAAAACTATAATAGGCTCCAATTGTTTGAATTTTTAAAAGGCAATAACAAGCTGAGAGCCAGGGTTTCAACACCAAAGTTTCACCTCTTCACCATGGATGGTAAAGGAAAAGAAATTAAAACCACTGACAGAAAACAGCAGCCTCATCTCTCTGATCACGAGGCACTACCAATTCAGTCCAATTAATCATGACAACAGCTATTTGCGTATACACAATTCAGGCAGTCCATTAGGATAACATCAATACAATGAGAGAGAGCACTCACCACCTCACAGCACCAGTCTGACTGTTCTGAAAGTCCTTTAAAACACTTTGTTGTCAAGGGCTGAAGATGCTTTTTATGCAAAAAAACTTGTGCTCCTCCTTCGACTACTGCCATCCTAGAGGGACACCTTGGATGACAGATTGCATGTATTCTTCTTAAACAGCACCTCATTAAAATAACCAGCAGTTCTAGAGGAGCATCACTATTATTGACCTTGGGTTTAGCAAAACCAAAATATTAAGAGGATTAAAAAACTACCCAAACAGGATATCCGTATTCAAAGAAATCCAAACAGTCTCCTGACTCAGAACTGACTTCCAAACTAACCAGAATACAGATTGTCACTAAGCAGTGTCTACTTTTTAGGAATACCTCCTGCACATTTCAATGAGTATGGAAAGGTGTAGGATTACTTTCATGTGTACTAGGTAGCATCTCTGTGCATTCATCACTGAACAATTACTGTAAAACCAAAACAAAAGGTTTTGCCTCAAATAACTGGGCAAGAACAGAAGCACCCCTTGTGATGCTCAGACAACAATTAAGTTATGGTCAGATCATTTATGCAGCACATCTTCAAAAATTACCAGCCCTTATCTAGATGTCTCTCTTTTTGAAGGGGGATGCATCAACATACCACTGTATATTCTCCAGCCAAATCCTTTTACTTGACATTTACATCAGATAGAGGTACACCGATAAGTTATTATACCTCCTTAGAAGATGAACTTTTAAGATGTATTAATCTGACAATCAGTGATCACAGAGCTCCCTCTTAAGAGCAGAACAGAAAGTTTACCTGGAAAGACAGCAGATTGTGATAATCACAACAGAAGAGCCCTAAGAAGGGACTATGTTGCTCATACTGAGTTGCTTGTCTATTACACCCTCAGGTCCCTTCCTGCCAGACAGCTTTCCAGCCACACTCCCCAGGTCTGTAGCATTGCTTGGCGTTGTTGTGGTCCAAGTGCAGGATCTGGCATTTGGCCTTATCAAAGCTCACACTGTTGACACTGGCCCATTGATCCAATCTATCCAAGTCCCTCTGTAAAGCCTCTCTACCCTCCTGCAGATCAACACTGCCACCCAACTTGGTGTCATCTGCAAACTTACTGATGGCACACTCCATGTCCATTTGAGGGTTGCAATGGGTAAAGTTATAAAAAATTGCATCTCCTCCCTGAAATGTATTCTGAGGTGGACATCAAATACTGTGTCTCGGACTTTGTAGTTCATTTGCATGGATTCAAATTCCATTCCAAAGATGTACAAGCAAGCTTTGCTAGGCCTGCAATCAGAACTTTCTTTCTTTGTTTCTCCTGAGGAAATCCTCTCCCACATTTTTACCTCTTCTAATGACCCAGAAAGCACTTGAAATGCGTATAAGGAAAAGCCATATTTTAATGCATTATTTATCCATTTCTGAAAGTTCTTCTGGCTGCTGCATTCTGTATGGTAACAAGGACTAGCTCTGCACATACCTCACAAAACATCCAGTCCACTCATGTGGTAGCAATTATGAAACTCCCTGAGGAGGAGATCTTGATGGATGCTTCAATTGAAAGCTATTATCTGGTTCATATTGATTCCAATTAGCAGTCTGGAACAGAAAAAAAGGTCTGCCAGAACCAAAAACTGCTGGGACTATTAGATATCTGATTGGACACAGCATCCTGACACTGGACAAAGATATCAGAACTGACTGCCCCTTACAAAAAACTTATGGAAGAAAATCACCCAATCACACATTGAGGGACATTCAACTGTGGAATCAGTATTCAACACTAACCACATCACAGCTGAAAATGTGTCTTTTAGGAAATCACCACTAAAACATCAATATCTCCCCTGTGGATCACACACTGTATGCTGAGACTGACAAGGCCTCCCAATCCATCATCAGGCCACTGTCCCACTGGGAATCAAGCAGTAAGAGCTGGCAAGTGCTGCCATAACACTGCCTTTCATGTAAGACTGCTAGAGGATAGAGCTCATCTATTGTGCTACTAAATTACACAGCTTAAACTAGTAAACACTACCTCCTGTGACAATGAATATGGTATCTCAATGTTCTATGGCTTATGCGGACAGCTGACAGCAGCAGAAGTTTTCTCAAGAAGCCATGTGCACAAATCATTTCATGTCCCACACACCAGTTCTCCACAGTTCTGAAATTGGACTGATGCAATTAGACAGAAAGAAGCTCAAAGGAAAGAGGTGGGGTAAAACCCAATCTGCTACAAGCCTCTGGATTTGTTCTTCAGCTATACTTAAATGCCTTACTGAGATGACTCCACTAGCTTCAAGGACTGCCTGCCAGTATTAAATCATCACTGTCTGCCAGGTGTTAAATCATCACTCCTCAGAGCCACGGTACACCTTAACCTAGCAGGTCTTTTTATGGACAGTATGAAGGAAATTAAAAATGGACAAAAGAAAATTATTCCAGGAGTTTTTAATTTCAATGTAAAACCATCCCAGCGTTCCAGGACAAAAGAACACCAAGATCCCTGGCTGCATTGCTGCTACTTAAGGAGAATTATCTCGGCATAGTTTGTTTAATCAAAACTTGTCCCACACGTTCAACCTGTGAATGAACACTCTGTGCACCTTATGGTTCTCAAAGACAGCAAAGAAACTCTCTCAGACTAGTCTACATAGATCTTCATTGATTCCTCTCTCCTCTGGGGGCTCTGCATTCCTTCCACAACCGAACAGATGGAAACAAACCTACATTGTCACCCACCAAAACACAAGGTTAAGGCATCTATCAGCATTTCATTTAAGCACTTTTTTGGCAGGACAGACTACTGAATGTTGACCTATGCTGGGATACAGCAATTCCAAATTTTCTCCCACAGTTTGCCAAGGACATGCCACACTCACACAAATGAGTGTCACTTTGGAAGATGGAGGACACATTGGCTTTGAAAAACAAGACCTATCTCTACTGACCTCTGTGGATGTTGTGAACTGCATTTCTGAAGGTCAACCCCTTAAGTGCTCAGTGTCTCAGTAACCTCACCTGTAAAACAGGAACAGATTAGACCTATACTCCAGATGAATTATTCATGAACGCTGTAGTAATGTGCAGCATCATTTATTTTCTACTTTTACGTTGCTCTGAATCAGCGAATCACTAAACAACTACAAATATACAGTTACTGCAGGAGATCTCTTCAAGTAATGCATGTCTGGAAATCTAAGTTACATTTCTAGTCGTCTGTGCCATGAACTTCACCAATCGTTTTAGGCTAATCACTCCAGCTACAATTTGCAACAAAGTAGGCCATGCTGGGTTGTGAATCTGAACTACACTAGGTAATGACGTTAGTGACCCTACTCCATTCTTAGACTTGGTGATTCTCAAATCATCCCACACTTTGTATGCAGCCAAACAAACAGATCAAGCTCTCAAACCCAGACTTCTCTTTGAAGAAGTAATGCACATTAGTGGACTTGAAATATCACATTCCCTGGTTCAAATGCCAGATGGACAAATTGCCCTCTGGCTCAGTATTCTTTTCTGTGAAATACAGGAAATACATTTACAGAAACGGAGCTATTTTTACTGAAGTCCAAGCAACAAAAGACAAGAGGAGGTAAATTTGCCTATACTTCTTCAAGTGGCCAGATTCCATCTATGCAGTAACAGTTAATAGTGTTCAGAAGAGCAGCCTCCAAGATTAGTAGATAAGAAAGAAACCTTTTTACCATCACTGCAGCAAAGCTGGCTTTAATACAGAAGAAACTGCTTTTTTCATAAGAAAAAAAAATGGTAATGACTTTCCTGAGGAGCTAAGAAGAGCCAGGGAGAGAAATCACACTTCAGAAAAGAGGAGTGTTCCTCTTGTACCACTGCAAGTTTTGAGGCATTGAAGTAAAAGCTGGAGGGGGAGGGGTGGAGGGGGGAGGAAAGCTCCACAAAATTTACGATTTAAAGGTATGTACATTCCTAGTCCTACTAAGACCATTCAGAATGATCACTTCACTTATAACAACAGACATTTCACAGAAATATTGAAACATCTTTTTTGAAGCTTAACTTATCTCTAGCTGTTAAAGGCATGATAAAACATAGTATAGGGGTAGATTAGCTCCCACCTGCTGTTGCAGACCCCAGTCACCACCTCAGAGACACCTGGCACCAGCCACTGTAAGAGATGGAATACCAGACCTTGGGTCAGATCCAATCTGGCAACTGCTGCATTCTCAGAAAAAGAAAACAACAGATTTAGATAATGTGATAATTAACAACCCAGCAAGGGTTCTGTCTGGGGAAAGGGAACTATCAGTGAAAACAGGCCTTGATCATGCTTTATTTTAGCCTTTATCAGAAAAAGTCTACCATTGCAGAGATTTCTTAAACTGTGATATCCCCACTCCTTTAGTTAATACAGAAAGGATTGGTGAGAGGAGGAGATGAATACATCAGCTGCAAAGTCATGAAATCAGAGTACACTTTACTTTTGTTCAGCAGAAAATGCAAAACTTCTAACATTTACTTGTATTCCTGTGCTCAAATTTTTGTTGCTCAATTCTGCTTTACCAGCTGCTCACCTACAGTATCAGAGAAACAAGAGAATGACTCCTAAGTCCTCTCTTGACTAGTCAAGTCTGCCAGTACCACCAGCTTAGGTCTCTGACAGGTTGAACAACTCAACATAGAAAAATTATTTTTAAGTGAGAGGAGTGATCTTAGAGATGAAGTTCACTTATATCATTCAGATATCAAAGCTGGTCTGTTAGTGTCTGGATATACCATTGCTAATTACAGTAAATGAATGATTTAGACGATGATTAATCTTTTGCATTGCACACCAAAGAGAAAACCAGCATAAAACCCTACTCCATGCTCTGCTTAATCTGATAAACACTGACAAATCAGAATCACACATTTATACTGCTGGGTGTTCCAGTAACACACATCTGGTATTAACAGGAATGGAATCAGCATGCTTCAGAGCAGTAGAGTGCTCTCACAAGCGGAGTGCTCAGGGAACATTTCTAGCTCCCTAAGCAGCTAAGAAGTCTCTCAAGTAGTCTAATTCCCTTGCTTCGAGCAAAGAATTCAAGTTCCAGTCTCACTTGTGTGCTACTCCTGTACTAAAATCTCTCTATACCTACATGTGTCAAAACTGGGTCTTCAGAATCAAGGTTGGAGGTATATCACAACATAAAATGGAAACATAGCAAGGCTCTAAGTCAACGCTGCTGTCAGCAGGCACAAAACTCCTATGTCTACCTTTGGTTCAGACTGGTAAACCCCTGACAGTAATATCTAAGAGCCCCTTCACATTGATGCTGTTTCCAAGCAGAGTCCCTTGATTTCCTTGGAGTCTCATTCTCCTCCCTACAGTGATGGCTGAATTATTTTTTGCCTCCCAAGGGAGAGCTTGATGCCTGTCACTTGAATTACTTACAGTCAGGCTGGACAAAGCACATGAGAATATGCTGGGGCAAACAATACCACATATGATTTCTCAGCATTCCTGAGAACTGCAGACAGAAAGGGATTGATGAAACCAAAGTCCTCCCTCCCACTGCCCTTCAGTTCGACTCTTCACTTCAGAAGGGTGTCTGACCCAGTAGCAAATCAGCAAGGCACACAGACTGGTGCACATATTTTCCCACACAGAAAGCCAAAACACTGATTTTTTCAAAGCAATACTTCATGAGCTAGACACAAAAGGCCTACATGCTTTGGGTAATGGGAGCAAAGCCCCTGATTCTGCCTTCAGAGGCACTTAAGTGGTTTAACTTCAGGAAGATGCTGCCCTTCATAAGAGACAGAAGCCAGTTTTCACAGAGCATGAGGAGATAGTAGTGAAGTGTCTCTTAAGGGACCGACTGCTCTATCTCTCACCCTAGCACCATCCTTTGTACCCAGGGCAGCTTTAGAGGAAAAGCTTCACTTGGGGATACATGGGGCAGGCGACTTTATAGTGGGTACTCTGCTACGGGATGCCTGACTGGGAAGAGCAAGAGGATAAGGTCCTCTACAGAAAGGTAAGAGCAGCCTCACATTCAAAGGTAAGAGCAGCCTCACATTCACATGCCCTGGTCCTCATGGGGGATTTCAACCACCCATTATCTGTTGAAGGGACAGTACAGCAGAGGACAAGCAATCCAAGAGGTGCATAGAATACATTGAAGACAATTTCTTTCTCCAAGTGGTTGAGAAGCCAACAATGAAAGATTCTATCTTGGACCTTGTTTTCACCAACAATCCGAAAATGATGAAACTCATGGGGAGCCCTGGCTGTAGTGATCATGAGATGCTATGGATCACGATCTTTAGGGCAACAAAGATGGTGAGCAGCAAGCTTGCTACCTGGGACTTTGAAAGAGCAGACTTTGGTCTCTTCAGAAATCTGTTAGGAGGAACATCATGGGATAAGGTCCTTGAGGAGGAATAGGCCCAAGAAAAATGGTTAATATTCAAAGATTACCTCCCCTGGGCTGAGGAACAATGTGCCCCAATAAGGAAAAAGGGACACCAGGTGGCCTGCATGGATGAAAAAGTTGCTCCTGGATACATTAACCAAGGTGGCCTACAGAGCATGGAAGTGTAGATAGGCATCTTGGAAGAAACAAATAAGTTGTCAGAGTAGCTAGAGACAAATTCAGGAAAGCTAAAGCCTAAATAGAGCTAAATTTGGCCAGGGACACAAGAAGAAAATCTTCTATGGGCGTGCCAGTGACAAAATAAAGACTAGGGAAGAAGTGTACCCACTTCAGAAGGAATTAGGACACCTAGTCACCCAGCAGAAGGAGTAGGCTGAGGTATTCAATGACATTTTTTGCTTCAGTGTACACCAGCAAGAGCTCTAACCATGCACCCAGGTTACAGAAGATAAAAGCAAGAACTCAGAGAATGAAAAAAATGCCCACTGTAGAAGTCCTTGGGACCTAATGAGGTGCATCTGCAGGAATCTGAGGGAACTGGCAAATTAAGTTGCTAAGACATTTTTAATCTCATTTGAAAAGTCATGAAAAGTTGAAGTTCCCACCGACAGGAAAAAGGAAAAAAATAATCCTCATTTCAAAAAAATGGAAAAAAAGAAAACCCAGAGAACTACAGCCCACTCTGCCTCACTTTGCACCTGGCGTAGAGCAGATCATAGAGCAGACCCTCCTGGAAACTCTGCTAAGGCATATGCAAAACAAGGAGATGTTTGGTGCAGCCACCATGGCTTCACCAAGGGTAAAATTTGCCTAATGAACTTGCTGGCCTTCTATGACTGAGCCAACAGCATTGATGGACAACAGAACAACAAATGACGTCATCTACCTGGACTTCACTGTCCCCAGCAACATCCTGGTCTCAAAACTGGAAAGACATGGGTCTGATGGGTGGACCACTTGGTGGTTAGGGAATTAGCTTGATAATTGCACTCAGAGAGTGATGGTCAATGTCTCCAGGTGAGAAAAAGAGTCTAGTGGTGTTCCTCAGGGATGACTACTGGGACTGGTGCTCTTTAACATCTTTGTCAGTGACATGGCCAGTGACCTTGAGTGCACCTTCAGCAAGCCTGTCATCAACACCAAGCTGTATGGTGCAGCTGACATGCTGAAGGGACCTTGACAGGCTTGAGTGGTGGGCCAGTGTCAACTTCATGAAGTTCAAAGCAAAGTCCTGCAGCAAATAAAGAATAAAAAGTATCATTATAGACTGCCTACCATTGCTAAAATGAGCAGTTACAGGTATGTTACACTTCATGTGTTATTTAGCTGTCATGCCATAACATATTTACTCATACAACATCCAATCTCATAGATTTATGGGACAGTATTTGAGTGTAACAGTCTTTATTATTTCAATCTCAATTCTAGGCATTACCTGTTTTTTCCCAAATAAAGGACTAAGAAACTGGCCTGAGGTCAGAACAATGATTGAGGCAAAGCAGGGCACTAAACTTAGGTCTCCCAAACCAGCGCACAGGACTTCCTTAGGTTCTCTTAGTATCTACATTCTGTTCTTAATCTGGAGCATGTCAATAGCAAGAACATAAGTGGAAAAGGCTGTGGTGATACACAGTGGTTTTAATTTCTTATTCGGATGGTAGCAGTTCATAGTATTCATAGAATATCAGGTTGGAAGGCACCTCAAGGATCATCTACTGCATCCTTCCAGAGTAAGAATATAGTTTAAATGAGAGGTCCTATTAGTCTGGGCCTTGAAACTGTCTAATGTCTGGGAATCCACCACCTCCCTTGGGAGTTTATTCCAGTGACTAATATTTCAAATGGTGACTTTTTTTTTCTGCCATCCAGTCTGAATTTCCCCATCAGAAACTTGTGCCCATCACCCATTTGTGTTTACCACGTGACTCTTTTTACAAAGAAGTCACTGTGTATCTCAGCAACCTCAGTGGAAAAGTTATCTCCCTATCTTCATCACTTCCTCTACCAACTTCACTTGTGTTTTGATAAACAAGAGACAGTGCTATCTCATCATAGAGATAAGGCAGGAAACTACCACAGCCACTCAGACTGGAGAGGTTTTTCTGCTACCCATCCAACATAACATGTTTGGGGGTGAAGACAGTAATTCTCCATACAGACAGGCTTTTTTCCCCCTCTTGTCCTCATGATGCCAGAAGCAGAGCATAATCCACTTGCCTGGCGATGGCCAACTCACAGTAAATGACCAGTTCACAGTTGGTCCTGCTACAGGGACACATGGCTGAGAGAAGGCATACTGAAATTACTGGGAAGCAATGGTTGTACCTTGTACTTCCAGGGCCTCCATTGTTAGCTCTTTGTCACAGGTTATTAATGAACCTGCATATATATTACACTTCCTAGCTGATGTGTAATGGTCTTTTCATAGATTTCCTAGAACTGACTTAATTTAAAAGAAGATCTCATTAATTTCTCCACTCCCACCAGATTCACTTGCTTATTTGATTAAACCTGCTGCTATAGTATGACTAGATATCCATTGCCACTTGTATATGTTATAGCACTTCGGAAGTTTAGAAAGAATATTTTTGCTGCAAAGGGATGGCAAACAGTCTCTCCTGCAGCCCCAGCTGCCCCCAAAGCAGTGCTGAAGTTTATCAGTTTTATTCTTTCAGGACATGGCCCTCCCAAAAGTTTATTCGTATCACTTACAATTATTGTTAAAGCCTCTGCTAGGGAGAGAACATCATGAACTCTCTCTCCTTACTACCAACTTTTAAAGTCAAGGAAGACAAGAGTACAATCCTGTCTATGTGGTCAAACTCCAGTCCATCTTCTCATGTAGAAACTACCACCCCTAGAATATAAAATGCAGCCATGGGAGTCATGCACACAGTGCACACCTGCTGTAATGTTTTGTCTTACCTGCCTTTGTTCTTGGTTAAAACCATGTTTAATGACCTGTTCCTTTCAGAAGCACACTGATTACTACAGAGCTGCAAAACACACCTTTCAGACTTCTATTTCACTGTCTATACTGAGGCACTGCTGAAAATAAATTCACTGGTAAAGCAGTAAACAAGGTAACTGTTAATGCAGCAAAATGAAGAGCCTATCTGCTACTACAAGTAGCAAAATGTGAAGTTGAATGTTTCTATGTAGATTAAATATTTCATTCCATATATCAAATGAAAATGTGTTCATTTTGGGTCACTAACATTTACTATATTGTTGTGGAAGCTGACTCAAAACAGCTTTTAAGAGAATACAGGAGTGGAAGAGTGTAAACAGTGAATTATTTTCAATAGTTTCATCAGGAAGCAAGAATTTATCTTCTCATTCCCTTGATTATTTGCTGAGTAGCATTTGCAAGTCACTTCCTTTCTCTGTACAGTAACATGAAGATAACAGGGGGGAAATTAAGGTCTGCCTTGTTTTAGTTTTTCAGTAGGGTGAACCACAAACTGAAGAACTGTTAACTGTTGCAGAAAAGCAACTCATGCTGATTTTTTTAAAAAAAAATTTTAATAGAACCAGCAGTGTTTTCTTCCATCTTCTCTGTTCTGGTCAGGTTTCACCTAGCACAGCAAGACAGGTTTGAAGACCAGAGAGAGCAGATCAGACCAGACATACCTCAGAGGATCAGCGAAGAACATCAAGAGTAACAGATTTAGAATAAGCCCCCATAGAAAAGCCAGAAAACAGTGGGTTTATTTAGACTAAAGTGAACGAGGTCAGGATTTCTGGTAGTCTCACAGTATGTCAATGGCTGTCACTAAGAAATAAAGTTTCACAAAAGATGCAGGTAGGCTTCAGTAGAGAGTTTCTGTTGTTAGTGCTGACTAAAGAAGATGAAAAGAAAGCTTCCATTGCAGAGTCTTTCATTAGAAGTTTAAGGCCCTTCTGTGGTCATCAGTCTGAGATGATATTTGGTCTGAGCACAGGAGCTGGAGAAGATAATTTCTTGAAGTAATTGTGACAACCTCTAATTTCCATATCTACATTTAAGCAGCATCTCCTTTTTTAAAAAAATATTCACATTAACCACTACCTTCCACTTGAGCTCTGGTGTCTGCTGTTGCTTTTTAGCCCTCAAGAAATGAGTGTATTGCCACAGAAGATGCATTGACCAACACATCCAGATCTCTAACAACACATTTCAGATGTTTCAGCCAGCAAGAACAGTAAAACATGTCAAAATCTAATGCATTGTACCTCTTCCTAGATACAACAACCTACTATTCCAAATTCAAACCAAAAATCCACTGATAATGATTTTCACACAGTGTGAGTAACAACTCCCTGCATACAGCTGCTGAACTATTTAGTTAGAAAAAAAAAAATTAAAAATAATCAGTATTCCATGAAATCTCAATTTCTGCTGCAGCTGTGGTATACTGTAAGCAAAAGGTCTCAAAATGTATAGCTGAAACTGTCAAACAAAACTCAAACAACCAAAGGATTACTTCTACACGTGGAAATAAACCAGTAGGTCTGGTTAGCTGGAGTGGGATCTGAAAGACAGGAATTCTTTCTACAAATGCTTCATACATCATTCACTTGCAGGTGAAAATTGTGTAGAAGGTTGAGCACATTAATGCTAGGTAAAACTACATCAGTCAGTGAACCTTTAAGCTCAGCAGACTAATGAACATGAAATATTGAACAGTATCTAAAGAATATTTGGGCAGTTCATGTTTCTACAATAACCATCAATGTGTTGGCTTGTAGGAAAAGATTAGCAATCTGAAACCTGTGTGTACCCAGTTTTCAGCTGGCTTCACGAACAGTTGCCTTGATTCTGTGTGCCTCAGTTTGCAGACTGTAATTATATATATATATGAATTCAACTCTCTTGCAAAACCATTCATGGAGATGTCTGTATGAGATATTCTAGATGAGGTCAGAAAGACACATAAATCTCTAGTAAGGGATCACAGAACCACAAAAACATTCTGGTTGGAAAAGACAGCCAGGATCAAGTCCAACTGTTATCACTACTCTACAAATGTCACCCTTAAACCATATCCTCAAGCACCACATTCAAACGACTTTTTAACACATCCAGGATTGGTGACTCAACCACCTCCTTGGGCAGCTCATTCCAGTGCCTGACCACTCTTGCTGTGAAAAAATGTTTCCTAATGTCTAGCCTAAGCCCATCTAATTGCAGCTCAAGGGTATTCCCTTTTTTTCTATCACTCTTTATCTGTGACATGAGACCAGCAGTGGCCTCTCCACAATGTCCTTTCAGGTTACTGTAAGACAGTGATGAGGCCTCCCCTCAGCCTCTTCTTCATCAAACTAAACAACCCCAGCTCCCTCAGTCGCTCTTCATAAGATTTATTTTCCAGGCCCCTCAGTCTCTCATTGCCCTCCTCTGCAGTTGATCCAGCACCTCCACATCCCTCTTGTAATGAGGTTCCCAAAACTCAACACAATACTTGAGGTGCAGCTTCATGAAAGCCAAGTACAAGGGGACAATCACCTCTCTGTTCTTGCTGGACACAGCATTTCTAATACGAGGCAGGATGCCATTTGGCTTCCTTGCAACCTGGGCACACTGCTGGCTCGTATTGAGTTGTTTGTCTATTACAACACCCAGGCCCCTTTCTGCCAGATAGCTTTCCAGACACACTTCTCCGAGCTTGTAGTATTGTTTGGGGTTGTTGTGGCCCAAGCACAGGACTTGGCATTTGGCCTTACTGAAGCTCATGCATTAATATTGGCCCATTGATCCAACCTATCCAAGTCTCTCTGTAGAGCCTCCCTACCCTCCTGCAGATCAACACTGCCACCCAACTTGATAGAGCATACCTAAGTGTTCTCTAGGTACAGACCTCTATAATGTTTTTTTCTATTTTGAAGTCATCACACTCTTAACCCCTTGGAAAAGAATTAGCAATGTTAGCTTCAAGAAGCCTTTCCCACAGCACATTTAATTAAACAATAGCTAGTTGGTACACTTCAGCAAATCAATTTCAGCAAGTCAACTCTTGTCAAACAACTCAATTTCTAGCTCTGGCAGGATGACAGTCTGAAAGCTTTTTTGTCCATCCAGACACTATATTTAGGGAAAGAGAAAAAAAACAAAAAAAACCCCAAATAATATAAAACAAGCTTAAGAAGAAAAGAGCACATCCCATTTCATGCAGATTAGGAAGCTTTCCTGTTTCAAGCCAGTGATGTAGTAACAGGGAGCAGAAGCACTGCAGGGATCCATGCCGCCTTTATAGACTTTCTCACTATGAGAGCCTGAAATCAGATCAACAAGTAACAAGACTCTGTTGACAGTAAATATAAGCCAAAGGTTGCATAGACAGCAGATGTTATCAAATCTTCATGTGTCGGCTTCAGTTGTTTACAGATTAAAGTCAGCAGGCAATTTAACCTATAAAAAGCAGTTCATTGAAGCGGCACCAACAGTGCTCACTAAGGGAAGAGCTGCTTAAGCTTCTCAGCTGATGGAGTTGTTATACATTAAAAACCTCTGTGAAGCTGCCTTCTGCATAGTCATATTCCATAGTTACCTGTGTTTATATATGGGCAGTGACCCACTGCTTTGCTGAAACTCAGCAGCCCCATTTCTAGTTCTGGCCCCACATTCCTGTCCTGCAAGTTTGTATCCCACACCAGTTAAGAAGCTATGTGACCATTTCTGGAGGACAGGGTCCAACATCACACAAAGTAATATTTGCTCCCTTAGGTAAAAATGACAACAGAAAGCATTCAGCACATTGCAGTGCAAAGTATTCATTTTATGGGAAGAAATAAACTGCTCTTTTCTTTTTGTAATTGAAATATATGTTTCCAAGTTACAGCAATTGAACACTGAAGAAATACAACTTTTAATGAAACATTTTTTTTAAATAACGTGTTTCAATAAAAGCATTTAAACTAGTTCTGCTTAGCAACCAGAGTATATCTTTGAAGATCAGTATAAAAAACAGACTGTACACCAGAAAAGAGAGTGAACGTATGATCAAGCCTTTGAAATGTTATCAGTTAATTTCTTTCCTCTTTAGAGCAGAATTAGTAGAGATCATAAAGGTTAATAGTATTTTCCCAACAACTGACATAGAAGCAGCTCTGCTGTGTTAGGTCAAAGGTCAGTGTTTGCTTTCATTGACAGAAGTAGCCACAAATTTTCTAGACAAGTGATAACTGACCAGGTAACTTCCAGATAAATATTATCTTAAAATAAATCTCTCAATTTTTCAAATGTTGGGTATCTTAAATTTCAATTAAAACTATCTAAGAAAAGCCTCCTACATGCCTCAAGACATATGCTCCAAATGTCACCCTTATTAGCTATAGGTATATGGGAAAAAAAAAAGAAAAGAAGACAGCATATTTGAACGCACACCAAATGGAGACCCTTAGAGGTAATATTCTTCACTATACTTCAGTACACTCACTGAGAGAATCCAATTCACTTTTCCCTGCATTCTGCATTTTAGAAGAGACTGAATTCATCCTTTATCTCCTTTGTTATGTCTAGTGTTTTCAAAAGGGACACGGAAGGCTCAGAAGATCCCCAAGTGTTATTTTGCTACTGTGATTATCATGTGAACTGATCACCTTGCGAAATGAGGAACGAGTTCACATACGTTCCTACCTAAGACAGACTGTTTTTACAGAGCTTAGGGCCCGGTACACAAAGGAAATAACTGTTTCTCATAGGAGGGATAGTGTGCAAAATAATGAGCACACAAGTTTATTTATACAGATACTTTCTCATCTGAGGACTGTATAACTCTAAAATACTGCAACTGTGCTACTGTGTAACACTCTCCCACCAGCTTCAGGTTCCAGTCTCGTCCAGGCTAGTAGTAGCTGACAGTACTAGTGAGTGAGGCTTTCTAGTTCCATTTCAATTCCTACCAGCAATCACATCCTTCTCCCATCTTCAGGTTTCAGCCCAGTCAGTCACCAAATTGTAAAAGACAGGGTAAGAGGACAATTTAGCATTGCTGAACAGGAATCTGCTACTTTCTAGCCAGTAGCATAATTCTACTACAGGAACAGAAGTGGGTGGGTAACTGAGAATGACAACACCCAAACTCCATTCTGGCCTTAAACAAATGTAAATATCCCTAAATTCCCATTCCCTTATTAAGCAGACTAACTCTTCAGCCAGCCAGTTCTTCTAAGATATCAGAATCCACTAATCAGTTAGCCTTATCTGTGCCTAAAGTGCTAAAAGCCCATCAAGGCAAAAAGCTGCTAGGGCAAATGCAATAACCCAAAACATATTGTTATCAGCACCCTAGTCCCAGCCACACCTCTCCTCCCACGTGTTATGAAAGCATTCTCACAACAGAGCAGCACTAGCTGAAGCTCATGGTCAGAAGGCCACTGCAACAGTAGCCTGAGCCATCCTCTAAAACCATAGAACAAAGACTTTTGTGAAATCATGACACAGGAGAAAATGAATGAAAAAAACTCCACTGAGGCTTTAGAAATAACACGGTGCAAAAGCAGCACAGGCAGTCCCAATCAGGGGCTTCTCTATCTGTTTTATAAATCTGAGTATCTGAAAAGCACTGAAAAATAAACAATGCTTTTTGGGGAGTCTACACCAAGTACCATCAAACAAATGAGTTTCAGCAGCATGATACAAAGCCAGGTTTGTTCTCAATTAAGAATAAAAATCACAACTTGGCACTTCAGGCCTTCCTTTACAGTGACTGATCAGAATATATAGCATAGAGTTTTCACCACACTGACAATTATCAGTGCCAACAGCAAAGTGATATCAAACTTGAGATTTATTAAGTTTTATGAGCTTCACAAAACAAATTTCAACCTTCTACATGGGTTACATGTCAACTAGAAAAAAGTTTTATACTACTACACAGGACTGATTAAAAATACAGTTTTAAAATAAGAAAAAAAATCATGGCAAGGCCATTAATGGGCTACCCTTGAAAGAAGATTTAACGGCTACAGTCTCCACAGATAAAGTACCATTTAAAACATATATCCATCTCAGCCATACCAGTTCTCAGAGAATGGTGGTGTTTCAGCAGCGCTGGCAGGTTTACCCAAATGCCCAATGTGGACACAAACATACTTTGTTCTTTCAAGCCTGAACTTAATATGCTAGCTGAAGCTCTACCCAAAAAGAGTAAATATAATTTCACTTAAGTGAATGAAATGACTGGATTTATGCCAGGAACTAGGACAAATGGTTTTTTATAATCCCCACTCTAAGCCTCCCTTCCTCAATAGATTAAACCCAGGAGCAAATGAAAAAGCCCATGGTACTTCCAATCAAAAATTCAGGGCTATTTTGCTCGAAGTTGGTTTGTTTGGATTTTTTTTTTTTTTTCCTGAGCCTGTCTCTAGAGAAAGAGTAAAATACCTTCAGCAGGTACTCTAAGAATCTGTGCATAATCAAGTTATGGATCAAAATACTTAGATACACCTTTACATGACCTTCCCTAGTCCTGACATATTTCCTGAAATGGAGAATTGATTTCAGTGCTTATCCCTCTTTCTAATATAACTGATACTGCTATTATCTCAGATCACCATGATTTTCATCTATTTTTATACTGCTTCCTTAACTTCACAAAGTTTATGTATACTGATAAACTTCACCCTGACACAACTGTAATGCTGACAGCAGCCTTATATTTTATGAGTTCTAAAGAGCTTATTTTGTCTTTGTCTCAAAATCAAAAGACATTTTCTAGGTTACAACAATTTTTGGAATCACACTTTCAGTATAACAATTTCAAGTGAGCATCTTACCTTTTCCAGTTTTGCACAATATATTGATTTTTTTCCCCCCAGGAATTCAGAGGATTCTTTGAAATAACTAGTTTCATCTATTAAAAAGTTAAAACACTTAAGACTTCATTTTACAGATTTGAAGCACATCAATGTTGTTGGACACTAGTCTCAAAAAATATCACTTTCTGCAGAGAAAAACTACACTTCTTTGAGCTACTCACTCGACCCATTCCTAGAGCTCCTGACTCCAAGCTACTAACTTTTGCCACAGCAAAATAGATCTTGAGGGGTGGTCCCAGCACGTAAACCCATGCAAGAAGCCACCTTGGAAGTAGCTGACACACCATATGAAGATATGAAAATTAAAGTAGCTTTAGGTTTGTCAGATGTACTGTCTCTTTGCTTGCTATACCAGCCTATTCTAGACTGCTGTGTACTTTCACAAAGTATTCAAGTCTTTCGAGAGACAGAAGAGGAAAGACTTTGTCAAGTAATCCTGTTACCACAATAGCAATCCTTCTGAAAAAGAAAGAACCACTTCCCCTCACACCAAACTTCACTTGCTAGTGGGGAAAAAGAATAAACAATGAATTGTGTTTTAAGCATAAGATCACATCCAGAGACTGGTAGGGTGGTTTTTTTGGTTTTTTTTTTTTTTTTTTTTCCTGGCTTCTTGTCTGTTTATTTTGATTGCTGTTTTGGGGTTTGGTTGGGTTGTTTGCTAGTGGGTTTTGTTTGTTTGTTTTTAATGAGCCATAAAAGAAGGCATGGCACTTTCCGGAGAACTGGACACCGAGTACTGAACACACGGGAAAACGGCTTCGTTTCCCTTTCAATTTTGTCCTGCTCTGACAGGATTTGGGACCGGCGCGGCTTAGTTTGGGCTGCAGACGCGGGAAGATGCCGGCTCCGTGCTGCGCTGGCAGGGGCTGGGGGAGGCATCCTCCAACCACCGCGGCCGCCCCGCTAAACTGAGTCGCGCCGCAAGGACAGGAGACAAGCGGAGAAGGAGAGGTACCGGCGCCCCAGTTCCCCTGCCACCTTTGAGGGATCAGTTAGTTACCTCTGGGCTCCTCAGGACAGTCTTTGCAGCAACATAGTCCCATGGCAGGTGACAGTGTCCCTCGCAGCCGAGACCAGCCCGCTCCCTGCCAGGCGGAGCCGCCTCCAGCATCCCGGGCAGCGGGGCGGGCAGTGGGGGCCGCCGGGTTCGGGCTCCCAACAGGCTGCGCAGGGGCCAAAACGGCAGGCTGGTGCCCTCGGGCTCGCTACTTTTGTCGCCTGTGTTTCCAGCCGACCTTGGGGTAGACCTGAGCGCTTCACGGCTCTTTGCCCGTTAAACTTCACCAGCTTATTAATTATAGTTGCTGCTTTGAAGAGTGAAAGCCGACAGAAGCTGCTTGACGTGAGCGGCAGATGCTTGCTCTCAGGTGGCCGGAGGGCATCAGACACCAAAGATAAACCTTCAACGTGCACAGTAAGATACTAGAAATACCATTTAAACTCTTGCAAAATTAAGTCAGCACAGAACAGGGCCATACCATATGTTCTCCTTCCCCCTACTCGGCAAGAGTAAACACTTAACCGTGTATCTTTGGGAGCCACTGCAGAGATTGCAAGAGTTACAGGGACCTTGCATTCTTGCAAAGGTCAGCACTGGTCTAGCAATATTCAAAAGGCTTGTTTAAACACTTACTTTTAATTGCATTAACCTAACTAAATCACTAGCCACAAAGACAAGATAAGCGTTTTGTTTTGGGATGAGGAAAGAACAACAACCCTAAGACAGATATTTGCTGGTTCTCTGATCACTCGGTGTTTACTTTCTATACTCCACAGCATTTAAACCAGCATGGACTCTGCTTATTGAAGACCCACTGCTCAGAAGTAGGAATGCCCTGAGCATTGCAGCATAGTCACATAGCTTCGTTTCACACAGAAACTCCCAGGCAAATGAGTTTGCCTTTGCAAAACTCTGATCAAGTGTTAAGAGACTAAAAGGTATTTTCCAGTTTGGCCACTGCAGAAAATGATGCTTTTTGATACTGTGTATAACATCTTTAAAATTGAGTGCTGGTGGAAGAGAGAGAGGCATAAAGAAGTGTGAGGCATGGGGCAGCAGTGGTGGGAACAAGTTGCTGTATTTTTAAATATAAGCTAAAATACCAGAGACAGCCTGAACCTGAGACTTAATGAGAATCTTCATCTCCTGCTCCTACACACATCCCAGTCTCTTGAGATCAAGCTAATGTTTCAGAATGGACTTTCAGGACAGAAATGGAATAATAGATGGATGTCTCCTATCATCTAAAAAAACCCAAACCAAATCAAAAGAAACACCCCCCAAAAAAACCCAAACCAAACAAAAAAACCTACAATAATGTGCTACAAAGATCTTCCTGCAGAATATTCAGCTGTTCTGATACATTTGAACCATACTAGATCATGACCATTCAGTAGTTGCCACAAAAAAAACAAAACAAGCCAACATGAAATCCCACACAGGATGGAGGATGGACAGGGCAGAAAATCTTTCCCATCACCACCAAACATGCTTGAGGAACCTTAATAAATTCTTGCAGGAGAACAGAAGGAAACAGCATTCTGGCTTTCCTGGTACTAACTTGTTCTTCTTGGAGAGCGGCATAAGAACTCATCTTAATTGTTTTGTTGAGCCTGTAATTTGTCAAACAATGTCAATAACTGCATAAAAAAACATCTCTTGTCCAAAGTGTAAGTCTTCCTCATGTAAAAGAGCAGTTACTTCTGTTTCTTCTTGGTCAGAGGATGATCCCAGAGAAGCAGCACATAAACCACCTGTTTGAGTGGCTGGATGATTGCCTAGCAGTACTTTTGCATTTCACACAAAGGAAATTCTGGAAATTCTGGAGAGCTTCCTGGCCGAGGTAAGATGTCCAAGTTCTGGAAAAAACTTGCACGAGGCATTTACTAATGATGCTGTCAGATTAGTGATAGATAAAACATGGAGAGAGAGCACCTTGCTCTCCAGTTGTTCCAGCCTGGCAGCCAGGTCAGCTCTGTATGGATTGTTGCTAGATGCTGTACTGCAGAGCAACTTCCAGACTACCTAAAAGGTGCTCTCATTTCAACATTTAGGAAGGTTCAGAACTACTAAGTGTATCACTTCACATTGACAGATAGAGGCTGTGGTTTTAAACACACAAGCTTCTTTTGAACAATAAATCTGGCAGCCTCACTAAAGCATGTCTTGTTGGGCATTTTTTGTTGTTTGTTTGGAATTTGGGTGGAGTTTGGGTTTGGTTTTTTTTATTAGTGAAACATTAAATCCTAAGTTCTCTTTAGTTTCACTTTTTTTTTTTTCTTTTAATGACAAAAAGTTAGTCTTCTCTTTTGCTTATGGCAATTACATGAGAGAATTAGATGATCCTAAATGAAAACAACTGAGATTCATTTATGGCAGTAAGCATCAGCAGTGTATTTAGGAGAATAAACTTTGGATGTATTCAATGCAAAAAGAGTCTCTGTTGTCCTTACTGTGTGAGCATAGTGACATTACAAGAGAAAATTGCTACATGAAGTGGAATTGAAGAACACTTAACCTATCCCTCGTTTTTGCTCTGGATGGCAGTAATAATTACAGCGAAGATCAGCAATAAAACAAGCCAATGTTGACAGCTTTCAGAAAGCTATCCAAAGTTTGCTTATGCATGAACCATTCACAATTTCAGTTTCACACAGAAAAATATAAGTTTTGGATAAAACAAAGCATTTCAACACTGGTGCATTAAAAAACCCAAAAAACCAACAACCAAAACATCACTAACCCATGAACAAACACAAAAATGGTGATTAGTATAAGAAAACCTTCGTTGTATTGGTGACCTGGGTATATGTGCCTACAAGTTTTGAGAATTAAAGACTTAGGAGTACACTCAGGAAATACAACCCCCTGGGATGGGAAGCAAACAAACCAACCAACCCCAAAACCCCACAAATAAAAAATAAAATAAAATTAAAAAAACTAACAACCCAACCAACAAACAAAAAAAACCCTCAAACAAACAAAAAAAAATCAGCTTTGTAGAGGGTTTTTCACTGATAATTCCACCACACAAGTGGAAGAAGGAATAAAATAATTATGCACCAATTAGATGTATGAGACTAAGAACAGACACCTAACATTTAGTAGAATATTGTTACTACTATCAATTTCATAATAACTTTTTTTATGACCTGAAGAAGTCTATACAAGCAATGAGCTAGGACACACTGTCATGGTAGTCCTGAATAAGCCAAAATAGGCTTGAATGTGTCCTGGCTTGCCCAGACATGTTTTACTCCTCTCCCTCCTTCTGCTGATGGGAGAAGCAACCACAGAAAAGAGGAAAAAGAACCCGGAGCCACTGGGTCTAAGGACCCTGGCTTGCCCAGACTTATTTTACACCTGTTTACATCCTGTGGTAAACAAGGTACATACACTTGAGCCTGCTTCATTTAAGGCCTATGTTTTCCTCAAATTTGGGGAGCAAGCCTATGGCTTCACCTAATATGGTCAAGCTCTGCCAGCTGCCATTCTGATTGATTATTGTGTGTCCAAAGGCCCATTAGTTTCGGGTCATATTGATAAAAAGAGATGAGCAGGTAGCACAACATGCTCTGCCCTTTTGTATTTGTGCTTGCTTGCTTGTTGCTGCTGGCATTGTTTCTGCCTTATCATGTTCTCTTATTCTGGCAGTGATTCTGCCATTGCCTTCTGCAGCATTATGATGTGCTAAGCTATAAGTTAGCCCTGCTGGATAACAAGAAGCCCTGGTACTCCGGGTTTTTCTGCCTGGAAACTGCTTCAAGTTTACCACGAACAGGCATAAATGCCTTCATGCAATAGGCTTGCATAGCCAGCATGACATCTGTGCCAAGACTGCATATCTGCCAAGACATCCTGCCTACACCTGCCAAGATGAAGATCCCTGGAAGGGACACACAGACCTTCCAGAGGGGCCAGGATAAGGTCAGAGATTGTCTGCCTCCTTTCCCCAGCACCCTGCTAAGCCTGGGAAGAATCAGAAGTCTCAGTGGTTGATAAGGCATCGACAGAACTCTCTGCAAGTGTTTTGGGTACTGTCTGAAGCTGTAGCTAGCCCCATGAGTCAGGAAGTAATTTTTGTGAGCAAATTCTCAAAGCCTCTTTAGCAAAACTCTGTAACTGAATCTAATTGAATCCTATCCATCTGCCTTAAAGCAGAAAGGAGCGCCTTGAGTCCATCTAGTGGACAAGTGGTATAACTGACTGCAAGAACCTTCTCTTCCAGTTCAATTTGGTTTCATGTTGCATTATTGCTAGTTATTTCTTAAATGTTCTAGAGCCTATGCTATCATCTGTATAATGTTTTCATGACTGTTTCAAAAGAACATGATTATTATTAAAATTAGTAGTTGCAGGGGGCAAGAATCCAGAATATTGAAAATTAATAAACAATATTAATTTTTGAAAAAATGCCATCTCACATCAATTAGTTATCCCTCTGTTACACACACATGCTGTACTTAGCTTCAGTGGACTTTGCAGCTCATTTGTTATTTTAGCTTTGGTGGACACACATGTTTCTTAAAACACAAGTCAGCATGTGTCCATTACTGAACACACTGCCAGTCCAAATACTGCCAGGCCAGTTGGTGACACCCCTACAAACTCAACACCTTTATTTCTTTTTTTTTTTCCCTTTGGTGGGGATAAGGGTGTTTGGGGGATGCAGAAGCCAGATTTGGTATCCTATGGGTAATTCAAGATTCTTCAGTTATTAAAGCTTACTAAGTTTCTCTTTTGAATGCTAATGCAGGTAAGATGGAATCTACAATGAGAGTCTTTATAGTTGCTTTTGCACATAGGCAAAAGACCTTAGTGGATCATCTGTTGATGCAAAAATATAAGAATTTTATGTGTAAGCTTCAATAAATGAAGAACATTTGGTTGTAAGTTCCTGTATAAAACTTTAGCCAAATCATGCTAGAGAGTAAATCCCCAGGGCTTTCCTTTGGGAGTATTAGCAAGCTGTTATTAGGGTTCTGGTACTGAAGTATTGAGGAAGCATGAAAAATCCCTGATATAGTTAGCCTTACTCATTGGGAAAGTCCCTTAATAATGAATCTTTCGCACCTGGCCCTGGTAAAGCTGATGTCCTTGCTGTTCTGCCTTTGTCAGTAGAAAGGGTATGTGTGACCTCATTAAAAGCACAGTTCTTACTGATGTACTTTAATTTCATTCAGAAGAAGGTGACATCTGCAAGTTTTACTGCTTCCAGACCCTTAAGATTCTGCAAAGAGATCCAAGAAAAGGTCTGAGATGCATTGGCAGAGGTGGTTAAGAAACAGCTCCTATTTCCAAAGTTGCTGAGACTGAAAGCAGAACTCTCTGATGTTGCTAGCATCACAACTGAAGGCAGAACTGTACTTTTCAAGAGGAAATAGCTGTGATGTCCACAGACATATTTATGACACCTTCCACAGACTCCCACCAGCTTCAGAAGAAGGGCTCAGGAGGGAAGTTTTCATCTAACAAGCATGATCATAGGCACAATATTTCCATTTCTACTAACTTCCTCTGTTCTCTACTGTGATGTGTTTGGGTCACAGAGCTAACAAAAGGTAAGATGCATCTTTGCATGTCCTGCAGTGTCAGCAGCAAATGACATTTTGTAATCCACATTAAAGACCTATAATGACACCAGCACAGAACTAAGTTGCTGAACCCTGGTCTGTCCACAAAACAGACCACAGGAAATTTAGCCTGGAAAAGTTGAACCCTCTCAGAAGGCACAATTTTCTCTCTTTGATTCATATAAAAACGCTACCGTCTCAGAGCAGAACCTTTGTGGCCTCTGTAGAGTACGAGGATTCTCACACTAGCATAGCTAGAAGGCTGCTACTCTTTGTAGGCACTTACATTTGTGTTAAGAAAAGTAATCTTTCCCCACATTGCACTAGTATGCTAGTACAGGCTTGCTTTTGGCATTAACGAAACATTCCTAATGTAGATAAGTCTCTACATCACTCCAGTTAGAAGCTGTCAGAGTACTAATAAATCCTTGTATTAGAATCCACAACTCCAAATCCTGGGAAGCAACATCATTTGTACAATTATCCTTCAATGTAAAGAACGTGTGATTGGTTATAACAAATTTTCCTTATGGCCTCACAGATGCTCCCTTTTAACGCTGTGTGCTTGTGATTTCATAGTTCTTTCTTGTTATCTCAAATTTCTCCTCCTCCAAGTTTTTATGAGTGTCAGACAGCTGGCAATTAAAAGAAAACTCCAGAACTAACAACGATGTTTGATCAGTTCAGTATGATATATCACGTCTTTGGTATCATGTGAAAACATGGATATCAACATCTTCTTAAGTGGACTTCAATTAGATGAGCAGTGGTTTATGGATGTAGGATACACTGCTTAGTCCTGCAGTTACAAATGCATCTATCTCTGGCTGAGATTCAAAGGCGGAATTTGAAAGAATGTGTGTGCACTGCACTGTGCATCTGCCAGAACAGAGAAGACACAAACTTGCAGAAAGTAAAGATTTAAAGTGTGTTAAAAGTTCTATAATTACACTTGACCTGAACTTTATCTTCCTAATAGGGAAAAATACATTCATTTTAGTCGTAGTGCTTGAAAAAAATTGGGAAGATTAAGCTTATTGAGAATGTGCTGCAATAAACAGTCATGATCTCAACTGTATCACTGCTTTTGTACAACAGTACCTTGAGCAGAGTCCCTGTGATGGGTACTGAAATGATGATATGAAGTTTATATTAAACTTATGAGAATAAAGTTATTGCAACGATGGTAAATTCAAAGACATTAGCCATGCTTCACTAACTGTTCTTAACATTTACTCCGTTGAGGTCCTCTTAGAAAGCATTAGTGAAAAATGCAGCTTTTCCAAGTGCTTGTAGTCATAAGGAGTACTTTCAAGATCTGGCATTTTACACCTGTTTAAAAATGGATTGCTAAAATAATAGAATCAAAGTAATTTCTAGTATCACTAATATGAACACAGAACTTGAGTGTTTTTCCTGGCATGGTTCAGGTTCATTAATGCAGTGCAATGTAAATTTTAAAATGGAATGACACCTTCTACATACCAGATAATACATCTGGGCATACTTATGCATGCCTTGCAGGGAAGATATAGTGAGGTTAAAACCACTGGGAGTTAAAAACCTTACCCTCAATAAAATAAATAAAAATAAAGAATTAAAATAAAATAAAGAGAAGTGAAGCACAGCCGTGCCAGTTAATAATTAGGTCTCAATCAAAATTGTCAGAATACCTCACCTTTAAAACAAAAAGTTTAACTAAATCAACAGGCTGTGCTCGAGTTACTCAAGTTCAGTGGAATTAACTCCCCTATAGAGCATAAAGATATCAGAAAGCAGGAATTATTCCCAGGGCCCTGAAATACATGTAAACCCAACATCCAAACATTCACAGGATGCTATGTATTAGTAAAACTTGTAACCTAAAAACCAGAAACAATCCCATACATTCTGGACATGCCAAGGATTCCACATCCATCTCTTCATAATAACTTTGAGAAACTGATGGATCAAGAGTGACATTTTTATAATTCGTTAATTTTAACATAAACAAAATTAGCTCCTTATTTTTCTGCTCTACAGGGACACTCAAATAATAGAATTGCACAGGTTTCTTGACAGGACTAGGGGGAATGGAGCAAAAATGGAGGTGGGGATATTCAGATAGGATGTGAGGAGGAAGTTCTTCACCATGAGAGTGGTGAGACCCTGGAATGAGTTACCCAGGAAGGTGGTTGGGGACACATCCCTGGAGGTGTTTAAGGCCAGGCTGGATGAGGCTCTGGCCAGCCTAATCTAGGGTAGGGTGTCCCTGCCCATGGCAGGGGGGTTGGAACTAGATGATCCTTGTGGTCCCTTCCAACCCTGACTAATTCTATGATTCTGTGATTCTTTTACATGATTTGTGTCAGTATTTCTTGTGGCTTTACTGTTTTTCATGCACGCTAGTTCTTTAGATGCTGCCTTTTCAACAGTTCAGGTGTCAGACCGATTTATTTCCCCATGGTGATTTGTGTCTTTTAAAATTTATTCATAAACATCAAGCCCAGGAGAGACCCATGGGATGACCTAGTCTAGGTTCCTGTGTAACACAAGAAAAATCTTATAAGCAATTTCACAGGCATATATTTTGTAAACAAATTGATAGACCCTTACCAAAGGGTCAAGCTAAGTAGAGGCATATGTATAGGATAAATATCTGGAAAAAAAAAATAATTGAAAAGAACCACATAAGTCACTTCAACACCACAACCTTCCTCCCCACTCATCCCAGGTAATCAGTACTTTGGAAATACATCAGTAGTTTGTGAAGGGCAAAGAAAGCTTTTACAATGCAACATTAAATTCTTATTATTTATTGTATGACTATTCAAAGTATAAATCTCAAGTGTTATGCCCTAAGCAATACATCTTTGCCCTATTTCTTCCCCCCTCTCTATGAAGTTCAGAAAGTCCAGCATAAGCTGGTTCTCACTGATAGCACACAAGTCATCCCTGAAGCGTTTCAGAGTAGGCTTTGCCTGTGAACTCTCACAGCTGCTTGACAGCAGGCCAGCTGCCACTTTTGAACTGTAGTTACTGCATCATTCAAAGATTCAGTTTTGTAAACATGCCAGATAACACTTTCTTAGTTATAATTCCTTTTGGATGCTAGAGCAGCACATTATCAGTTTTGCCTCTCTTCCCCCACACTTGTGTGGGCTGTGTGAAAAGGAAATGTGTTTTCTTTTTCTTACCTTTGCTTCACAGAATGACTTCCAGACAGTACTTTCAAGTTAGTGTATTATAGTAAGTAGTTAAGATACCAGCACTAACAGCTACTGCAACATCAGCAGTGCTGCCTTACAAGAATGCAGTGTGACTGATAGAGTTTCAGAGTGTTTATTTTCCTTTATGTTCTTCGTAGCCTGCATCTGCTGTACAAACCACAGAAAGCAAATCCACAGCACCTCAAAGCAGGTAGGAAATCAGAGTAAACCCACAAGTCATTAAATGCTGCAGATGTTGCAGCAGTTCCGCAATGAGAACAGCAGGACCATAGCAGGTACACATACACACACAGACAAAATAAATAAATAAATAAATAAACAAACAAACAATGAGTTGCTACTCCCTGTCCACAAAGTTTTACAGTTAGAATCAAATAAATGTTTTTGTTATTCTTGTTATTACAAAGCAAGCAGATACAGGCATTCACTGACTGGTGATGATCCACAGAGTATTAAAAAAAACAAACAAAAAACAAACAAACACAACAAAACCAATCAAACAAACAAAAAAACCCAACCTCAAACAAAGTATCATTATCCATCCATTGCCTATTTACTTCTCCTAGTATCAGACATAAAGAAAATGAACTCAGCAGACACCTGACCCTTAAAAAGCTCAAATACAGAAAATAGAGGAAAGCAATCCCTGGGAACACCAAAGGATAAGGGCGAACCTGACTGCATCCCCAGCTCACACTACCAATACAACCCTGCAAATTAATCTGAAATGCATTTTCTTTGTAATTTCACATGACTATGCCAGATCAGCTAGAGACAAGAATTAACCCACTGAACTGCACAGGTCAGGTGAACTTCAAATATATGGTCTAGACCCACAAGACTTAGATCAACTCCCTTCGGATTATTGAGCTAGTAAAATATTTGTGGAGCAGGCGTCTAAGCAGTAAATTTCTTTTGAGCTGGATGTTGTTTTAAAAATCCATGCTGATGTTGACTTTTAATACTTATTTGTACTACCACTTGAAATTGCTGTGTGCTGTGAACTACTTAGCCATATATCATGTATCTTATTTTATTTAACTTCATTATGCTAACCTACTAGAACACTTTTTTTTTTCTTCAGGGATCCCAAATGCTGCATAAAATCTTGTGGAGAATTTACCTATTCTTGTTGAAAACAGGAACACAGATGCTTTTGAGGTGAAACAAAGCTTAAACTGCAACAGAGGCACCAGAGCACACAAGCTGCAAGCAGCACCGAAGACTTGATTTTGAGAGATTAGCAAGAAAGATAGGAGAGATACTATATAACTGGTCATGCTGACAGGTTGATAAGCATATCTTAATGGAGCAAATCTCTTCTGGCACATAAATGCTTGGGGAAAAAAAATGTTCTCTACTAACCACACATACCTTCAGGCTTCAAATATTATACTTAAGTCAGAACACTCAATAGCACAGCTTACTCTGGAGTGTCTCATCAGGAAAAAGTCAAAAGTCATACCTAATCTACGCTAAAAAGGCAACCTGATGGGATCAAATTATGCCTATGCACTCCAGCAACAATATGCCATGGTCTTACACAGCAGTGTTTCTATGCCCAAAGAGCAGTCACACAAAATGCTTGTGAAGACATATTCAACTTTGAGAACCGCAATGGGTTAAATAAAACTGCCCAAGAACAGTCAGGTATTACATCTCAATAATCTGCACTAGCAGAAAAGCTATTGATGAAACCCCTTAAGGCTCATACTTCTTTTCCATTAGGCTTCATGCTGCTGAGCTGAAGTTGTGAAAAATAACATTAAGACAGGTAGGTGCTACTGACCAGGAATCAGATGCAGAGGTGCTCCTGGAGATGCAATTTCCAGGACAGCAGAACCGGTATGCTGTCAGTCTGTTTCCAGACCTACTTTAAAGTGCCCAGGGCCCCAGCAAACTGAGGTTTGTAGACAGTACAACTTGGAGTAGATCAAACACCTCTAATGAAGCAAAGGCTGGATCTTGTTTATTTCACGCAGCAGGATCTTTACTCACCAAATGCAAACATAAGCCTTGGGCTTTGCATATTCTAGGGGCAAAAAACAAACCACAGCAAAACAAACAAAGCAAGAAGCAGTTTACAGGCTGTAGATGCCTCCTGATGCCCTTCAAGATGTTTCAAGTTGATAACATCAGGTGAGCCAAAACATTCTTAAACGATCAGAGAGCCTCTCAGCCCACAGGGAGAAAGAGCAGCCTAATAACCTTTCTGTACAAAAGTCTGGCTGCAGTCAGAAGACCTTCACGAGCAATGAGTCATTACCTTAAGCAGGCAATAGCATACTGGTCAAGTTGTAGGGATACTTCATTGGACAGAAGACAACACTGTAGAAATCAGTAAGGTTAAATGAACCTAGAAGGCAAAGTTCAGTCCCTTTTTTTCATGTTCTCTTTTCAGTAGTATTCATTGATGTGGTACAGTCAAGTATTCAATGGAAGTATGGGTCAGGATTAGTAAGCAGAGATGCCTTGCTTGCAGAAGATTTGACTTGTCAGTGTCTACTTGTCTGCATGAGGGAAAGTGGGCCCTCCATTAGCTTACTCAAGTAATAGCTGCTCAACTCAAAACCATTTACATAACACAGGCCTAGAAAGACTGTCTAAATGAAGTTGTCAAGGTCTGGACAAACCACATGAGCTGTTTTTTTCTCATTTGATTAAAAAAAAAATAAAAAAGAAGGTTGGTAGGATTAGGATAGGAGGTACAAAGAGCAAGAGGACAATTAGTATCTTTTGTTCTTTCCAGCAGATCTCTAAAGCAGCAATACACTGAGAGATTTGATCAAACTCATTCACCGTCACATTTGGACGAAGTGGAAAATACCAATTCATTTAAACTGGAAAAGTCTGAATATGCAGATTTTGAAAATTAGGTTTATCAGGCTCAGAATGGGAGAAAGGAAAAACAGTCAGATGCCACAAAATATCTAGCAACCCCTGGGTCAGAGTGTTAACCTGAAAGCGTGGAGGCCTAGGTTCAAGTGGCTTCCCCATGCAGTCATTACTGCACTTGTCTCTGTAGAATGTGCTTTGCTCTTCCATAACAAACAAATCTTGTTTTCATCTTGATACTAAGTGAGTAAACAATCTGAACTTGAATGTTTTCGAAAACTTGATTTGGGCATCTGTGGTAGCAGCTGAAAACATTCGGTTCTTTGCACCTTGTGGGTTCAGAGACAAAGATGCCCATGACAGGACAGACGTGCAAGAATGCTTGCAATACTACCTTCTGCCTACAGAGCGCAGTATTAGCTCCACAGGCGGGGCAATAACATTGCTAGGAAACTCTTGCTTGATAGTTTAATTTCGAGGAAATACCAACGAATAGTAAAGAGTGGCTAATTTCCTCCTAAAGGATTGAGTTGCGTTTAAGCGATTCAAGAGACGGTGCCATACCTGCCAGCCCAAGCGCACGGTGGGAAGAAACAGCGCCACCTGGTGCTGAGCAGCGGGCGGAGCAAGCAGAACGTAACAAAAATCTACCATTTCTTAGCCATGGAAGCGCAGGTTTCGCACTTCCAAGGAGACACAGGCTGCACTCATCTTGCACGTAAAAGGCGATTTCGCAGCTAGCAGAAGGCAAGCAGATGTACCTATCACTATCTTAGTGCTAAGACTTCATTACCTTGAAGGTCTTCAAGCCAGTCTGTAAGGTAATAAACCAGTTTCCAGACTCTGTGACTGCAAAGAAGGCATGTAGTTTTATCATTCTGGGCAGCCCTTCCAAAAGGCAGTTCAATTGAAAGTCTATCTCATGTTCTAAAAGATAGTTATCACTGTGAGTGACATACAAATATTTGCATGCCCTCAACTGCACTCCAGACCTCTAGAAATGTTAAACACAGATCAGATATTGCTCTCCACTGCAAAATCAAAACCATCAATCTTCTCCTGCAGGTCAAAGAAATGCCATGGATGCTCTGTGATGATCACAAACTCTCTCACTTGCTAAGTGTTTACACAGTACATTGCTGAAACTACATTTCCCCAGTCAATATGCTGTGTGCAAATCCCAGAAACCTAAATCAAGCTATCAAAATATCAACATCACATATTGAGTCGATTATCAGCTGTAGACTTCAGGAGAAACTTTAATTACCAGTGGCAAATTCAGTTTCCTGCTGTTAGTTAGAATTGTAATTTGCATTGAATAATACAGAACTTGGAATGATTTTTAATGTATTAATTTCAAATTTCCCGAGGTATTTTAATTACACAGCATCTCAACAGGAAGTGAGATAAAAGGGTCACAAAAATAACTTCATTGATGTCAACCCCCAGGGATATAAAAGTGTACCACAGAGCAGACTGCTTTGTAGGCATCACTCAACCTATTAGGATAAGACAAACGAGCTGCCACTCCAGTTGCTCTGTAGGACACTGCCAACAGCATTGACTGACTCTCTGCAGAACAAGCAGTCAACAGTTACTGTCCCTGTAAGAGTCAGGATTGCCACCTTCCAGTTCTTCCTTTCTAGATTTCTTACTTGTTGCATAGCACACACAAGACAATGAAATAGCTTCTGCATAACTCTGCACAGAAGTTCCTGGATGGGGTATTTCACTCTGGCCCAGCTGAACTGCTGGCAGAATGCAACCACCAGCCCAGCCTGAAAGGGGTTACTATTGAATGCAGGTCCCTTTTGTAAGGGCAAGCTGCCTATACTGAGCTCTGTATTTATAATAAATCAAAGAGCTCTGACGTCTAAAGCTTTGAATATGATCTACATGGGAATCAATCATAGACAGTCTTTACACTGAGTCTTCAAAAAGCCTAAGACAAGAGGTTTGAAGAGGACTGAGCTAAAAAAAAAAGCTCTCTTTAGTGGTGGTACGTAACTGGAGCACAAGAAGTAACCTGAAGGTGCAGTTTTCATCAGGATTAGTTGAATCAGCCTGAAGTCATAAAGTCATAGAATGTTAGGGATTTGAAGAGACCTGCAGAAATCATCTAATCCAGTCTCCCTGCCAAGGCAAGACCACTTATGGCAGGTCACACAGGAATGGGTTCAGGTGGGTTTTGAAGATCTCTAGGGAAGGAGATGCCACAACCTCTCCAGATGGTTTAAAAACTGCTTCTTTTTTTTTTTTTTTTTTTTTCCCTCCCCAGTCATAGAAGCTGAAGTGAGAGATATGATTAGATACTGGAGAATATGCTATGAGGAAAGGGAAAAAAGCAAGACCAACTCCCTTTCAGCAGCAGTTTCCAGTGAAAGCAAGTTCAGCTTACCACAAAACTGGTTCTTACATTCACACAAAGACCCTGCTAAGAGCTGTCACTTTGGCAGAAAGCATCGTGGCAAGAAACAGGAACTAGCAACATTGTCTCCATATCATCGGTGTCAAGATGCGTACCATGAGTTCTGGTCTGGAATTGTCCAGCAAGGCTGCTTTTAACCATAATATACTAGTCTGTTGAAATATAAAAGGATACAGTTTATTTGGACAAAATCGTTACTTTAGAAATATTTCATAGTAAAAAAAAATGCAGCAAAAACATCTTTCCCAGAAAAAAATCCATCAGTAGTCACTGAGTCACTTGTCTACTATGTAAACGATAGGTTCAGGTTCCTGGTCTAAATCCAGTAGAACAGAATCTTGCATCTCCTGCACCACAGGAGATGATTTTAGCCACAGGTACCAGGTAACCCATGGAAAAAAAATTACGCTCATGTTTCTATCTTTCACCTCATGCTCCATGAAATTGATTCCACTCTGAAGCAGAATAGAAGAATCTTCTTAAAAGTCACCAAGTTTCCTACAAATAAAAGCTATTCTCCAGCCACTTGGTAATAACTTTTGCCATATCTAAAGACAATGCTTTTTACCTTCTAAATTCTGGACGTTTTTACCCCTTCCCTATCCTTGATTCTGAAAGCTTTGGTACATAATAGAATTATCTCAAATTCTGCAGAAAAACTTGAGCATCTCATCTCATAGTGCTGCGAAAACTGAAGAACAAAACCTTGGCAGGATGTTAGCTACAGGGCATTGGAAACAAATTCCTAAATGCTCCCAAGGCCTCACTTTTTAATCCATCAACATTGCTTAATACACTCTCAGAGGTCAATCCCTGTGCTGCTTTACACCACTCTTAAATCACGTTGTAACCCCAGATGAAGGTGTGTTTGCTTTGTTGCCCCTAGTGATCAGTTAGCTTCTGGTTTTGTAACCACATTTGGACTCCTCTCCTGAGCAACATACTGTGTTAATTTCCACCCAGAATTGCCAATGTCTCTGTGATGATTAACTGCAGATGGTTAAAGCTCTGTACCTGACTTCATCCTACCCTGATAATCTCATAAACTGACATCCCCTCCCTCTCCCAATGCACACACACACACAACTTGTTAATGTGCGCTGGAACAAAGCAACCTGAGCCTACACTTTATGCTGCCATTCCATTTTGAACTTCACTAGCTGTGAGAAAGGAAAGTATGAGTGGGTTAAAGAGTGCCCAGAAATTTACATAGCTTCCCCAGAAAAGAAAACAGAGACCATCTCTGCCAAAGGAGGCACTTCAGGAAGCGCTGTCACCAGATTTGACACTGGTTTGACTGTAGAACTATTCTGCAGTCTCTCATGTCCCTATTTAACCCTTCTCCCAGCTGCACTATACAGCTTGGGAATGAGCTTGATGAAACATGAATAATGCACAATGCCCATCATTAGTTCTTGTTACTCAGCAGAAAATCAATACATGCTCTGTTACACCATAGGACATGCTATTACTTTGAGAAAGCAGCTCACAGCCTGCAGCAGAGGAAAGGTGTGAAGATTTCAGCAACTGTTCCAGAACAAGGATGTTGAAGGCTTTAGCTATTGATGATTAAGTAGGGGTTTGGATGTAACTGGTCCAATATTTTCTGAAGCCTGCAGTACATGTCCTTTCTGGAGAATCTCAGCCTCTTCTCTTTGCCAGATAAATTGGTATAAGGACACTGGGGACATTTTATAAAGCTCTACTGCTTTATAAGCACAGTAAAATCCCATGTCTCTGTTTACAGCTAAAGAATGTACCTGTATTCACAAAATCTCTGACTTAGTTAAGATGACTTTAAAAGAAAAAAAAAAGTCTCATAGTCTCTATAGAAACTAAATAAACCTAAAATACAGGAGGAGAACTAATGCAGAATTAGGCAGAGATATGATAATAGCCACACATCCAATACAGGGGAAGAGGGGAAATAACACAAAATAATGATTTGGGTTCTGCAAGATCATTCATGCTTCCTTTCCTGTCTGGCATCCTTTCAAGAGCTTTCACTATGTGGGTGTTCTGCAGGTTGGCAACCACACAGAACAGTCATTTCAGAACACATGCAGAAGAGAAAAGGCATTTAACCCAAAACCAACACAGAATAAATGTACTGTGAACAGAATAAGGAATTCTTCAGGCCATGTTCTCCAGTGACGTCTGTGCTGAGTCACACTCTGTAATGATTGGATATATATATATACAACATATCAATTTTTCAGGCAGGACAGTGGTGCATTAAGACTGAGTAATATTTCCAGGGAACACAGAGAAAAGCAATACTACAGTTGCATGCCTAACACAGGTGTCCTGGAATTCACAACTATGGTGTGAACAGGGTAATTTTTTTCTATGCTTCTGGATAGCCCCTTCTGAGGAGCCACATGGCATCACTCTACCAGCTCCAAAGAGGCAACAGCCAGCTATTCAGGACAACTCTTTGCATACCATGACATGTTGGGCAGGAAGCACAGAATGACTGTTTTCCCACATGGAAGATCAGAGCAAACACAAATCTGCAGGAAACTCAACCCAGACAGTTTGTTGTTCGGTTAATTCTTTTGGATCAAGCCAGAACACATAGGATCATTCATAATCATAACTCAAGTGCTTTCACATCCCAGGTCCACAATCCTGCTGCAATAGCATGGTGCATATTCTGGAGAAAAGCCTGAAACTCCCAAGAGGGTTGTGCAGCATGGGCATTTTAAGCCACTCTGACCAGAGGGTAAGAAAAAGACCCTAGAGACATGGATGAGAGCACATCTGTCTCCACAACAGTAACACTGAATTACAGCAACAAAATGTTCCCTGTGTTCTCCATTCAGTTTAAAAACAGAATCACACAGAATCACAGAAACATCCAGGTTGGAAAAGACCCTCAGGATCACCAAGTCCAACCTATAACCCTACTCTACAAGATTCACCTTAAACCATATCCCTAAGCACCTCATCCAAACGACCCTAAAACACAGCCAAAGTTGGTGACTCCACCGCCTCCCTGGGCAGCTCATCCCAGTGCATGACCATTCCTTCTGTGAAAAACTTTTTCCTAATGTCCAATCTAAATCTACCCAGTCTCAACTCGAGGCCATTCTGTCTCCTAATAAAAGGTTGCCTAATATGCTAATATAATTACTTTTATCTACACTATCAACATGTGGGGAAACCAACAATACACTAAGAAGCATGCAGGAGAAACAATTTGTGAAATAAAGCATGACTAAATAAGTGCACTGACATAATTTTTATCACAGTCACATTTGTCTCCCTTGTTTCCAGGAACTCAGTCTTCAGATACTGGGAGACAAATGTGAAAGAAGTGACTTGGTTCATCTTTCTCACTCCTCTGGTAAGTGCAACAGCTTACATCTCTGTAGATCCTGCCACCTTAAACTACCTCCAAAATACACTGTATTCAAATTCACATCTGGAGACAATCCTTTGTCAACTGCAATCATAATTTAATAAAGTCAATACAACTGCTGCAACAGGGAACTTTACCCTAAATACATCCTAGAAACACCAAGCTAGTCCACAGGAAGCATTTAAGTGGGAGTTATAAGGATTTAAAAGGTTTTATATTAAAACTATGTTGACAGATCATTAGATTTGATACCTAGCAAAATTTCAATCTGTCTTCCATGACAAATCATCTATTCTCTTAAATCTTTTATCCAAAAGGGAAACATTTGAAATAGTTTTTAATTTCCCTCCTGTTCCCCAAACTGAAGGGGACTATTATATGTGAATGAAATTGCATTCAGTTACTGGATGCCCTTTTTCCATAAGTTCTGTGCTGTGCCCTGTGCTAACTTCTCCCACAAAAAAAAACCCAAACAAACAAAAAAAACACCCCCCAAACCGACCAACCAAAACCCCCCAAACAAACACATAAATAAAACAAATCACACAAACCCACCACCAGAAAAATCACACAGACTTGGGAGACCACACAGCACTCCAGGCAAGGAACTTTTCTTCAAATAGAAAAATCAAGAAACACGATGCAGCTCAATGACTATTTTCTTGAGGTACCACAACTGCAGTTACATCCACAAAGAATAACAAGTAGCCTGTCAAGATAATCTGGTTAATGTATCAGCATGGTGAGAAGTGAAATACAGTTCAGTTGTCACCGGTGGCAATCAATGAGAATGAGAGGATGTTATACTGAAAGTACAAGGAAATGCTGACCTACCTGGGGCAATTTCAAAGAGATGTTTCCCTGGTTCATCTGGATTAGGTGGCAGCTCATTCACCTGATTGCCTTGTAGTAGTATCAAACCCTGTAAGGGACACAAACACCATGAAAGGGGAAAGGCCACAAAGAAGGCAATGAAAAGGAGACATGCATAGCATACAGCAAATTTAAGCTCGACTCTTCCACTAAGCTCATCTCCTTGCCACTTTTCCAAGCAAGAAAAGATTGAGCTGGCTGTGCACCTGCCTCATCTGCTTTCTCTCACACTGGATATTTCTTGCCAAATGATCTTTCCTCTGGAATATAAATACTACAAGTACGGATGATTCTCCATTTCCCCCCATAATTAACAATTCCTTTCAAAAGCTTACTTTTATGCTACATCTGCTCTTCCTTCACCCTTCAATTTTCTGGTTGCAGTCTGCAGCAGCGAGATGCCTGAAGTTCTATTTCTAAATCTTTACATCTGCAGCTGAAGAAAATAGGCTGTTTCCCACAGATTCTCAGGCTGCAAAAGTTTCCAGGAAGATACTGGAGAAGAATAGCTGATTCAGGTTTGCAGGACTACTTTTTAATCTAAGAGATTACAGTTTCACTTGCAAGAAATCTGAGCCTCTTTACTTCCTAAACTCAGATGTTGCCAGAATTCAGATTAATCTTCACCTTGAGTCCAAGCATAATTAATACAATATATTCCACTGTGGATTCTGCATAGTTGATGGTACAGTATCTTAAAATTTAAGATAATCATATTAATCTATGGAAAAAGATGGAAAACCATAGGAAGCACTTGTCCAATATCAGGTGTGGAACAAGAAGCAACACACTGTTTGGGCCTCATTGTATCTCCACTTTTTGTTTTTTAATTTTAAAGTGTTTTCAGATAACATTCTTTAGGACCTGCACACAGTTAAAGAGAAAAAATGCAGTAAGAACTGGGACACTCAAAAGTGAAGCCATGAAGAGAGTGATCAGCAGTTCCTACTCCTCCACTGAACTGCTTTGGAATGGAATCCATGTATAAACATTCTTATAATGAGAATAATTAAATTAAATAAATAACAATATAGAAGTTGGTGCAGTTGTTTTCACACGTATCTGTAGTAAACATACAGTTAGGCTCTCCCAAATGAGTCTGGCAGTAGCCAAATTCAGGATGCATTGCGGCATCATAATATGGATAATCTGATCAAATCCCAGTTACATATTATCAGCTTCCAGATCCCTATTACTAACAGATTTAGTGTCTCATGTGAAAGATAATCCAGGATTTCAACTGACAGAAGACAACCCATCCTATGACCTTTGCAATTTTCTCCGTAAAACGGAGAATCAAATTGTATCATTTTTCATTGCATCTGTCATGGCAGAACTTTCCTGGTTTTGCTCCTTGGAGGAACACCATAATAAACCAAGGAGCCACCTTGCGTAAATTTTAAATTAAATTATAGCCTTTTCTTTGTCCTAAAAAAAAAAAATTTTAATACTGCAAATAAATTACCAGAACAGTAATGCTTGAGATGGAAAATACTTCATCTGCGAAATAAGCTCTGAGTGATGGAAATTTACAAGTTTGCATTCCAAAAACCAATACAACAAATCAAACTCCTCTTCATTAGCAGCAGATAAATTACAATTTGACGTTTCATAGGCAAGTGCTGCTTTGCTCCATCTTGCAAAGTGAACCTTAGACTGGGCAGAGAAAATAGACCACCACTATGTGGATTTTACTGAAAAGAAAAGATTAGAAAACCTATAGACAGTCTGAGAGGACAAGCATGCACATGTGCACGGAGACCCCCTTGAGATAAGGAAGAAATGTTCCACTGCTACTAGGCATTACCTAACAGGTAGTTCACTCCCTCAATTAATATTCTTCTGGTACCCAGTATAACAAATAAAAATATTCACTGAGGTTGTGTGTTATGACCCCTCTTCATACTACATATGAAGCTATCCTGCTATGCTCACTTCCCCTTTCGGGTACCCCATTATAAAGTCTGTTACGTGAATATCACATTGTTGCTCCAAATCCTCTAGCAGGCTCTCTAGGTAATGCTGTATAACAGTGTCAGGGATCAGTTCCTGTCCCCTGCCTAGAGAAAAGGTAAAGCTGAAGAACACAGTTTAGGAGGGTACATAGCAAAGTTCATACTGAGTGGCAATTTTAGAATCATTGCAAATTTTAAAATCAAGGAGAAACAAGTTTAAAAAAAAAAAACAAAACAGGACAAAACTTCCAGTATTCTTCCTTCCTCATCCTATTCTACAATTTTACTTTGAGGTTCACTGAAATCAGAAGGCACACTGAATGCACTCTAAGGATAACAGAAAAACACCAGGAGGGCAATACAACAAAATTGTAGGTGCATCATAAATTATTTCAAAATTGTACAGAAAAGTACCATATATAACATCTTCTTTAGAGTCCAGTGGCTGGAACATATTCTAGAAAATTCTTCTGTTTTCCAGAGTGTAAAATTCAAACTCACAGTGGATGTGCTGGAGCCTTTTGTCATAACAAGTCAATACTGAAAGAAAGTTTTACGAATAAGCTGCAGAGTGGTTTGTGCTCCCCTGGAAAATGGGGAGAACTAAAGGCTACCTCCTGCCCTGGGAACAGAAATAAGCCCAAAGCTACTTAAAAACCCTACACATATATTGACAGAGTTAGTGGCAGCATCAAAAGCTCTTAGTGGGTTAGATCTCTACTCCCCCTTTCCTCATGAGGGTATTGAAGAAAATACTCCAAAAAAGCAATGGCTGCAAGTTCATTCTCTAACCTTTGGCACAGAAGTTAGTTTGAGGGAGCAGACTGTGCAACTGTGTCATATGGCAGACAACAGGACACATCTTCAACAGTACTCAATCCATTAAGACTGCAGAATAACTCCCATTTCACACTAGTAAGCCTATTCTCCTGTCACTCAATTACAGCTCCAGCTTTTCAGCACTATTTTCAAAGGAAGGATAGCTACAATTTCCTCTAGGGACCCAGAAGCACAGGTTTTCATACAAATAGTCAATGCAACAGAACAATATTGTTTGAAATTTCTCTTTTGAAACATTATGGCATAAATCTCACTTGACTTTTTCAGATAAACAGTAAGAATATGACCCTTTTCCAGAGTACCTATAAATAATCAAGCAGGCAGAAGATCAATGGGAATTTCACTGAGGCTAATGATTTAGGTTTTGCACATAAGCTGCAGGCCATACTTAATATTTAAACCAGATCTTTAGAGCTGAAAGAAATTAGAGATATCAACTGATGAAAATACCTACATGGCCTGTAACAAAGATGCCTCAGGGGCACATTTATCTTCCTAAGACATGTGGACATGCTTGTGCCATTTTCCATTCCATTCCAAGCAATAGCTGCCTACAGGTTCCAAAAATATGTATCACCTGTGGGATGCATACAGTCCCAGCTGAAGTCAGATGCAAATTCTAGTTTGCAGCTGTTACAAGAGTAGTCAGGACACAGTCCTGTATCACCCTATACGAAATGGCTCACACTAGTGATAAATGTATAACAAGAAGTGACAGAGGTTAAAGAAACCTTTTCCAACATGAGTCTTTGAGGCAGCTCCTTCCTCTTTGTGTTCACTGACACAGAAGTGCCCAGCTCTCTGCACGCATTGTATGTGATGTCAAGGTTCTTGTCTTAAAAGTGCAAAATGCAGTTGTTGCTTGCGGAACCCCCATGGAACTAGTTCCATCAAGTTCAAGTCTCTCTAGCCTTTACACAACAGGCTTATCTATAATGATGAACCAGATCCCTCATTAAGTAAGTGTGAGACATAACATGAGCCAGCATCCTCATGCATCTACCTTGTGTCAGGTTCACAAGGGAAAATTCATTTCCATTTTCACTCTGCAATGAAATTTACATGTAACAATTAAGCACACAGCTGCATCAAGCAGCTTAATAATAGATTATAATGAGTGTGTGGATGGTGATGATATTGCACACGTTGTCTGTCACTAATGCCTGTCTTGACTCGTCAGGAGGCAGCACTACAGAGACATTGGTTTATTCACTTATGTGCCCTCTGTTCAATCACTCTGGTTAGAGGCCTAGCAGTCAAAACAATCACTAAATCAAATATGCAGAAAGTATTACAACAGCTTAGGAATTCCCTTAGCTCAAATGCTACCAGAATATTTTACAAGTGTATTAAAAAATTTCTTATTAAATTTCTTCATCTTATCCCCAAAAGGTGTAGATATAGAAGGAGCAGAGAAGCAGAAAATCATCCCAGTTGTAGTGTTGAGTGCAGACCGACAATTGCAATGTTCTCAGCTTTGCATTTACCCCAAGTGCAGAAGTGCTATCCTGTTGCTATAACTTGTTTTAGAGAACCACAATTAATTGTAAGAAATCAGTGCTAAACCAGCAACACACTCACAAAAAGGATGTGAAGTAGCAAGAAGTTAGTTTTAAAATTCCAGTAATTAATACTTGACTTGAAAGGCATACTTATACAATGCTCACCTTATTAAAAAAAAAAACAAACCAACATTTAAAACATCCACTACCAAAATTTGCAAGTTAAACATGTCAGTCATGTGCCCATTGAAATGTTGCACGGTGACTATTACCCTTTATCACCAGCAAGTTGTCCAATGGCTAATCAACACACAGTTAAGTAGAATCTCTTAAGTAATTTGCAAGGATAAATATACTTTGGTGAGCATTCTTGCACACATTTGCCGTCCCATGGATGAACTGATACAGCAGATCTAAAGTTAACATTTTAAGTAGCCCTACTGTGGCTCAGTTCATTCAATCACCATTTAGTAATTGTTATCTAACCCCTAGCTTACAACTTCTCACTTTGCTAGCTCCTAAATGTTCTGATCCTATTTCTTTCCTCTGTCCTTTTTCTTTCCATAGTCTGCTATGGGATAGGTCTGTAACACTGTCAAATACATATTGAACAGCAGGATTTAAACAGTAGTTTCCACATGGAAAACTGCTCTTCTCTTTCATTCATGATCTGCAAAGTCCAAAAAGGCAGGTGTCAGACAATCTGGGGCATTTTCCTCCATTGTAGATCGTCACACCTTTTCCCAGTCTGCTGTCAGACACACACTCCTTCCAGACACAGAGCACAAAGCATATGTAAATTCTTTCTTCAACATTTTGCACAGAAGAGTAGTAACTTCCAAGTAGATATAAAACATATTAGAGCCTGTTATCAAGCCCAGCGTGCTGGTAGCAAAATCTATGTGTTCTACCCACACAAACTATCCCTAAGCAGCTGACTCACATCTCTGCTTAACAATGGATTATTTGGAAGATAATGAGTCTCAGCTGACTGAGCAAGGTTTTTCACTCCTGCCTGGAACTCCATAGCTCTTCCCGTCAAAATGCAGTGTCATAGATGACCATATTAAGACTTGGAGGTCAGTATGCCCTAGCAGCTAAATAAACACCTCCCAGGCTCTATTACTTGCCTGCCTAGTAACTAGTCTCCCTACAACTGAGATGCTATCAATGAAGGCAGTGACTATTGACCCACATAGAAGTCACAATCAACATGCCCTACAGTTCTCTAGTCATACCTGAGGTTTAGTTTCCTCTTCATCCTTATAATAGGAGAGCTGATCCCCACGCAGCACAAACCAGCGCTGCTGCCAGTTCTTCATAATGCTCCTTTGTTTCTTCAGCCAGCCACACTTTAACACACGTTCTTGAGGGTTTGGAGAAGAAGATCTGGAGGGAGGCCCAATCTGTTCACCCATCACCAAACTCTTTGACCGGGCTGAAAAAGCAATTACAGAGTAAATTAAAAAATATATATAAAAAAAAAAAAAAAAAAGAGAGAGAGAGAAAAAAAAAAAAAAAAAAAAAAAAAAAAAAAACGAGAGAGAGAGAGAAAAAAAAAGAAGAAAAAGAAAAAACTTTATAAAAAAGAAAGAGAACAAACACAGAGGCTAAATAACTGTTCTATACTTTCTGCCCACACATGGACAGACCATTACAGAAATGCTCTCCAGGTACTTGTTTTTCAGGGTACGCTTTCAAGTTCCTAATAGACACAAGAGAAACATCAACCTTTTGGTGCTGATCACTCTAGCAATCTTTTAAGCAACATGGTACCTTCACTAAGGCTCCACTGTCTGCATGGCTTTTCTTCGTGGCAAATCATTACTGCCTTCAGGATCCACAGAAGAATAATTATATTGCTGTCTTCTAAAGGGATCTTTACTCAGTGAGGATGTGTAAGTGCGGTAAGGTGAGAGAGAAAAGAAGGAAGGAGAGAGTATAAGAAAATATTCTCCACACCACTGCTGGAGCCAGTGAAACCAGTTCCAACAGAATTAAAACTGAGAAAAATTCAAAGAGGGAATAGTAATATATAGATAACATTGCTAACCAGAATTATTAGTCACTTCACTCTTCAGGGCCTTCTGACAGTGAAGCAGAAAACCACAATGGAAATAAAGACAAAATAAAGAAGTTATTAAAGCTAGTCTGGAGCGGCAGAAAATGATTATATATTGCAAGCAGATATCCAGTCTTCCAGAATGGATTGGTTAGGTGACCTCACAGGTCTTTTCCACCTCTACTTCCTCAAAATAAGGCTCACATTAACATTGTAAACTGCTGCAGGCCAGCTTCTTATTCTGGCATCCTTGATACAGAAAGTTCAACCTGTCTCAACAAAGGGCAACTCTACCTCTCAAAGTACCGTCTAGCTTTGCCTCTTCTGGGACCAATTAAAACACAGTGACCTTGATGTTATCACCTGAGTCTGGTTTCTGCCCTTGGTGCTTCACCACACAATGAAGGAACTGACAACATATGTCAAACAAAAATAGTAAAGTGGAGGTGGAGTTAGGAAATAAAAGCTTATTAAAAAAAAACCAAACCAACAAACTAAAATCACAAAAGCCTCATTAAACTTGATCCTGTTTTTGTTTCTATGAAGCTAGCTGCAACAGAAGGAGAAGCAATAGAATGTAAGAAACTGAGGTCAGATCTTTGGAGAGACTCCTTACTGTAAGCCAGTGAAGAAAAATCACATTGGTGTCTATGATAAAACCTACTTGGACTTTCCCCATAACGTAGCAAGTCAGGCTATCATATCCTGCTTCAGAAAGAAGTGCAAACTGTGCACTTTTACACACTGAACACTTATGCCAGTGAAGGGCAATCTGAATGGTACCACATCATCCATTACAAAAAAGTCTCAGTGACAGCAGCCTCCACTTGGGTAGTATCATCTACCTCTTCCCTCACTCCAGCTTTAAAATCCACTCACCTCTCCTGTAACCATTCAGCAGACAGTCAGTACAGTCTCTGAAAACTTACCAATTTAACAGGCAGAAGGCAGCATAATTTTGTTAGTCTTGTATTTCAAACTCAATTAAAGCCTTGTCTGATAGGCAGAAAAGGTGGTTTGTTTTTCATTGTCTGATTTGTCTGAATTGTTAAGGTAAATTCTGCTGCCCTCAACAGAAACTTGAATAACAAGCTTGACCTTGTGCCTCAGTCTCCTGCTGTTTAAACAAACAGTCTAAGTTTTAGTTTGTTTTTTAGTTTTACTTTGAAACTTATTATAAAGTTGAAATATTATAAGACATGTTTATGCACTCTCACAGCTATTTTAGAATTAAAGTTCCTTTTTTTGGGGGGGCTAAATTTCCCTGCTGAATGTACAGCATTAGTCCTGCATTAGTGAAGTATGCCAGCAAATCTCAGATTTGTGCCAGCAATGCAGCTCCCCTTCATTTTTACATAGTCAAGTCAATAATATTATTTTTTTTTTAAATCTTAATACAGAAATCGCTTAAAATCAGTCTTCGATGTATTCAGAGTTATTGTCTGAACTTACTCACTGTAGTCTGAACGCTCATAGGCATTTTCTTTCCAGCAAGACACGTACCAAAACACTTCTCACCTCCAGCCTTAGGCTTTGCCGCATCCCTTTCTGGCAGCACAGCGCCCTCTAGCAGACGGTTACGAAAACTACCAGAACAACTTCTCCCACTCCCCGGCACTGCCAAGAAATGGAGGGTCCTATTTTATGTGCATTTAGTAACAAATAAACATTTTCGCTGGAGACCAGTGACAAGTGGCGTCTCTCAGGGGTCAGTGCTGGGACCAGTGCTGTTTAACATCTTTGTCAGTGACATGGACAGAGGAATCGAGTGCACCCTCAGCAAGTTTGCAGATGACACCAAGCTGTGTGGCACAGTCGACTTGCTAGGGGGCAGGGATGGCATCCAGAGGGACCTGGACGGGCTGGAGAGGTGGGCCCAGGCTAACCTCATGACATTCAACAAGGCCAAGTGTAAGGGCCTGCATCTGAGTCTGTGCAATCCCAAGCACAAATCCAGGCTGGGTGGTGAATGGCTGAGAGAAGCCCTGAGGAAAAGGACCTGGGGGTCTGAGTGGATGAAAAGCTCAACATGAGCCTGCAGTGTGCATGCACAGCCCAGACAGCAACTGTGTGCTGGGCTGCATTAAGAGAAGCGTGGCCAGCAGGGCAAGGGAGGGGATTCTCCCCCTTTACTCTGCTCTCATCAGACCCCACCTGGAGTACTGTGTGCAGTTCTGGAGCCCCCAGCACAAGAAGGACATGGAACTGTTGGAGAGAGTTCAGAGGAGGGCCACAAAGATGAGAGGGCTGGAGCACCTCTGCTATGGGACAGGCTGAAAGAGTTGGGGCTTTTCAGCCTGGAGAAGAGAAGGCTTCCAGGAGATCTTATAGCAGCCTACCAGTATCTGAAGGGGGCCTACAGGAGGGCTGGAGAGGGACTGTTCACAAGGTCTTGTAATGGCAGGACAAGGGAGAATGGGTTCAAACTGGTGGAGGGGAGATTTAGGCAGCATGTTAGGAGGAAGTTCTTTACAGTGAGGGTGGCGAGACACTGGAACAGGTTACTCAGGGAGGTTGTGTCTGCTCCCTCCCTGGATGCGTTCAAGGCCAGGCTGGATGAGGCCTTGAATGACCTGTTCTAGTGGGAGGTGTCCCTGCCTGTGGCGGAGTGTGGGAACAGGATGATCTTTGAGGTCTCTTCCAATCTAAACCATTCTATGATCCTGTGATTCAAATCTCTATTGCACAAGGTTTTAGCTGAAGGAACCACATCTACCTTGTCCCAGACCACATACTACAACAAGGACCAAGACGTAATCTTATTTACACTGTCCCAGGTTCCTTTCTACATTTACGCTGCAATCACCAAAAATACCCCAAGTAGTTATTTTTCCAAATGGAACTATAATGTTTTAGGCAACAGCTTGGCTATTTACATAGCTAACTTGTCTACTACCACCAAAATTCATACTTGAGTAACACCTCATTTATCTCCAAACCTCAGCATTCTCCAATTTAAGCATGCACCTCCCGGAAGTTTTAGTTTTCCTGTCTTGCATGTA
>VWZI01000598.1:334-17984 GCA_013396835.1 Psilopogon haemacephalus
CTGAAAAACCCCAAGCACTGTGCCTGCATTCTGCTTCTTCCAGGATACCTCTTTTCATCTTACCCAACTGAAAAACCCCAAGCACTGTGCCTGCATTCTGCTTCTTCCAGCCTACTTCTTCTCATTTAACCTGTCCACGTCTCCTCAATCTTATCCTCTCAAAACTCTGCCAAGAACAAGGCCAGTCCTGGTTATTCACCAGGGGAAACACAATTTTAAACCAATCAATAGCCATTTAGTGAAATCATGGAATCACAGAATTAATCAGCTTGGAAAAGACCTCTGAGATCATGGAGTCCAATCGATCACCTAACATCTTCTAATTAACTAACCCTGCAGCCAGGATCTGAAAGGGGCCCACAGGAGGGCTGGGGAGGGACTATTGACAAGGTCTTGTGATGACAGGAGGAGGAGGAATGGGTTTGATTTTAAAGTGGCAGAGGGAGATTGAAACTGGATGTTAGGAGGAAGTTGTTTGCAGGGAGGGTGGTGAGACACTGGCACAGGTTGGCCAGGGAGGTTGCAGAGCATAGAATCACCCAACTGATCTCTGATCACATTGGGTGATTCTGTGCTCCACAACCTCCCTGGAGGTCTTCAAGGCCAGGTTGGATGAGGCCTTGAGTGACCTGTTCTAGTGGGAGGTGTCTCTGCCTATGGCACAGGGGGGTTGGAACTGGCTGAGCTTTGAGCTCCCTTCCAACCTAAACCATTCTATGATTCTAATCCATGGCACTAAGTGCCTCTTTTAAACACCTCAAGGGATGGGGACTCCACCATTTCCCTGGGCAGCCAACAACTTCCTCCTCACATCCAGCCTTAACCTGCCCTGCCACAGCTTCAGCCTGTATCCTCTTGTTCTGTTATTTGCCTGGCAGCAGAGCCCAACCCCAGCTGGCTACAACCTCCCTTCAGGGAGCTGCAGAGAGCAATGAGCTCTGCCCTGAGCCTCCTCTTCTGCAGGCTGCACACCCCCAGCTCCCTCAGCCTCTCCTCTTGGGGCTGTGCTCCAGGCCCCTCCCCAGCCTTGCTGCCCTTCTCTCAACACCTTCCAGCACCTCAACATCTCTCTGCAATTGAGGGCACCACAACTGGACACAGCACTCAAGGTGTGTGCTGAGCAGTGCTGAGCACAGGGGCAGGAGAACCTCCCTGCTCCTGCTGCCCACACTGCTCCTGCTCCAGCCCAGGATGCCATTGGCTCTGCTGCCCACCTGGGCACACTGCTGCCTCCTCTTCAGCTCCTCTCTCCCAGCACCCCCAGGTCCCTCTCTGCCTGGCTGCTCTCAGCCACTCTGTCCCCAGCCTGTAGCACTGCTTGGGGTTGTTGTGGCCAAAGTGCAGCACCTGGCAGCTGGACTTGCTCAGACTCCTGGCGCTGGACTGTGCCCATCTGTGTAGCCTGCCCAGATCCCTCTGCAGAGCCCTCCTGCCCCCTAACACATCCACACATGCCCCCGACTTGCTGTCATCTGCAAACTCAGTGATGCTGAACTCAATCCCCAGCAGGCTGCAGAGAATGAGTCTGATCAATGCATTCTAAGGGTACAGAACTGCAAACACTCTTTTCAGTGTCAATTATTTCTGTTGTTGGAGGAATTCTCTCACTTCCCACCAGTACCGTATTCATTCTAAGATGTTCAAAGATTCTGAGCCTTATATCAAGATTTTCACTCAGAAAACAAGGCAGGATTTGTGCATCTTGCACCTTGCATTGGGATCCTCTGCCCTGGGAAGCATTCACAGCACTGCTCCCTCAAGTGGTCCTCTGCAAGCCTACGCAGCGCAAGGACCAGACCAGACTGCTTTGATCTTTTCCAGGAGTGAGCATCATTAGGTCTCAGCCAGACCTTTTTGATGTTAGAGCCTCTTGGTGCACTAAAAATTTCCTCAAAGATAATGGCTAGTCCCATATGGCACAGAGAAGTAAGAGGAGGAGAGAGCAGAAAGAGGGAAGAGAATAAGGAAAAAAAAAGGAAGCAGGGGGAGAAAAAAATCATAGAAAAAAAAATCATCGAAAGCATTAATGTAAAAATTATTGCTTTAAAGTTCTGGGGCTTTTTTATCCTTCAACCCACTTCCAGCAAGCAAAAGCTCCCCTCTAAACTCTGCTATGCCAAAAGCAGAAGCCATTCTTCCCAAAAGATGCATTTGTCACAGCTGAGCCCAAAAGCAGTCTCTTATCAGACCTCTTCTCCACTTTGACACATAGAATACAACAGAACAGAATACAGCAGAATAGAATAGAATAGAATAGAATAGAATAGAATAGAATAGAATAGAATAGAATAGAATAGAATAGAATAGAATAGAATAGAATAGAATAGAATAGAATAGAATAGAATAGAATAGAATAAGCCAAGTGGAAAGAGAGCTCATCCAGTCCAACCTATCCCCCAGCCCTAGCCAATGGCACTCAGTGCCCATCCAGGCTTTGCTTCAACACCTCCAGGGATGGGGACTCCACCACCTCCCTGGGCAGCCCATTCCAATGCCAATCACTCTCTCTGCCAACAACTTCCTCCTAACATCCATCCTCAACCTGCCCTGCCACAGCTTCAGCCTCTGTCCCCTCCTTCTGGCCCTGGGAACAGAGCCCAACCCCAGCTGGCTACAACCTCCCTTCAGGTAGCTGCAGAGAGCAATGAGCTCTGCCCTGAGCCTCCTCTTCTGCAGGCTGCACACCCCCAGCTCCCTCAGCCTCTCCTCACAGGGCTGTGCTCCAGGACCCTCAGCAGCTTCATCACATATGTGGATGCAGAGCCATAAAAATATTCAGGTGGGCAGAATTCAGGTGCCTAAATCCACGAGAAGAACCTACAAGCAACACACTCTACACAGACTGGGAGGGGACTGCTGGAGAGCAGTCCCAAGGAGAGGGAGCTGAGAGTGCTGGGGGAGAACATCCATGGCACAGCAATGTGCCCTGGGGGACAAGAGGGACAAGGGGATCCTGGGGGGCATTAGGCAGAGTGTGTCCAGCAGATCCAGGGAGGTTCTCTTGCCCCTCTGCTCTATCCTGCTGAGACCTCAACTTGAATATTGTATCCAGTTTTGGGCTCCCCAGTTGCAGAGGGACAGGGAGCTGCTGGAGAGGGTCCAGGGGAGGGCTGTGAGGATGCTGAGGGGACTGCAGCACTGCCTGGGGAGGAGAGGCTGAGGGACCTGGGGCTGCTTAGGCTGCAGAAGAGAAGACTCAGAGGGCATCAAATCAATCTTTATAAATATCTGAGGGCTGGGGGTCAGGAGCAGAGGGACAGGCTCTGCTCACTGCTCCCTGCCATAGGCCAAGGAGCAGTGGATGGAAGCTGCAGCACAGAAGGTTGCAGCTCAAGACAAGAGGCAACTTCTTGCCTGTGTGGGTCCCAGAGCAGTGGCACAGGCTGCCCAGAGAGGTTGTGGAGTCTCCTTGTGTGGAGCCTTTGCAGCCCCTGTCTGGATGTGTTGCTGTGTGCCCTGAGCTAGATTGTCTGCTCCTGCTGTGGCAGGGGGGTTGGACTGGATGAGCTCTTTGGGTCCCTGGTTTGAGGCTAACTGGAATATTTTCCTGAGAGAAATCAGATTATTTCCTGTGAAAAAAAAAGAAAATATCAGTGATGTCTACACCACACTGTTCACACAGGATGAATGCTACTTTCTACTGGCTGTTCCCCACCCTCCACTCCCCCAACCTCTGCCAGCTTTGGTTAATTTGAGGCTTTTCTATCAAGTGCAGCTAACTTTGTTTGGTTCAAGGCTCTCTATCAAGTGCAGCCAACTTTGATTCAAGGCTTTCTATCAAGTGCTGCTTGCTAATTTTCACTTCTCCTGGTTTTTGTGCTCGCCTTATCCCCCTCCTCCCAGCAGACAGGAGGTGCCCAAGTGGGAAGCAGCTGGCAGCTTCCACATGGCAACCAAAAGGAATGCTGAGGGTTGCAAATTCCCACTTGCACTCTGCTGGCTGAAGTACTCTTTTGCTGGCTTCACACAGGAGAAAAAAGCCTCAGCAGCCTGCTCTGAGCAGCCTGGTAGGCTGGGACAGGCTCTATACATTTTCAACCTGGACCTTTTAATATCAGCTCCCCTGGGCCAGGCTTCCCAGAAGGGGATTTTTGGATGACCTTCAAAAGAAAGCATTGATCCATGAATTAATCACTGGATCTGCAAGCTACACAAAGGCTACCCTGCAGTGTCACATTTACTACAGGTTGTGCTACACTCACGTTCCTCTGTGCTGACTGCTGAGGTGTGGTAGGGTTGGGTTTGTTGGTTTGTTTTGGTTTTTTTTTTGCACTCAATTTTGTTCCTTTCCATAACAGAAAGGAAAAAAAAAATCTGCCCAAGCTAGGAAATGTATGAGAAGTGTGGCAGCTTCAGGGTCTCTATCTCCTACCTCTTACTCCAGAAATAAATAGTAGGAAATTTTTTTTTTTTTTTCCTTAAGAGTTCACATTCTAAAGTCATAGAATCAGAGAATGGTTTAGGCTGGAAGGGACCTCAAAGCTCAGCCAGTTCCAAGCCCTCTGTGCTATAGGCAGGGACACCTCCCACTAGAACAGGTCACTCAAGGACTCATCCAACCTGGCCTTGAACACCTCCATGGAGGGAGGTTGTGGAGAACAGAAGCACCCAACGTGATCTTTGATCACGTTGGGTGCTTCTGTGCCCCACAACCTCCCTGGCCAACCTGTGCCAGTGTCTCACCACCCTCACTGCAAACAACTTCCTCCTAACATCTAGTTTCAATCTCCCCTCTTCCAATTTGAATGCATTCCCCCTCATCCTGTCATCACAAAACCTTGTGAATAGTCCCTCCTCAGCACTCCTGTAGGCTCCTTCAGACACTGGAAGGCTAAAATAAGTAGGGTCTGATTTATTGTGCGGGTTCTAAAATAACCTACACATAGCTTCAGTCTTTTCAATGAATCCTAGAATCAGTCAGGGTTGGAAGGGAGCACAAGGATCAGTCCCAACCCCCCTGCCATGCCCAGGGACACCCTACCCTAGAGCAGGCTGCCCACAGCCTCTGCCAGCCTGGCCAAAAACACCTCCAGGGATCTGGCCCCAAACACCTCCCTGCAGGGGCAACCCATTCCAGCCTCTCACCACTCTCATGCTCAACAACTTCCTCCTCACCTCCAGCCTCAATCTCCCCACCTCCAGCTTTGCTCCATTCCCCCCAGTCCTGGCACTCCCTGATAGCCTAAAAAGTCCCTCCCCAGCTTTTTTGTAGCCCCCTTCAGATCCTGGAAGGCCACCAGAAGGTCCCCTGGGAGCCTCCTCTTCTGCAGCCTGCACAGCCCCAACTCTTTCAGGCTGTGCTCACAGCAGAGCTGCTGCAGCCCTCTCAGCATCCTCGGGGCCCTTCTCTGCACACCTCCAGCATCTCCACATCCCTCTTGTCCCAGGGGCTCCAGCACTGGATGCACTACTCCAGGTGGGCTCTCAGCAGAGCACAGCAGAGGGGCACAATCACCTCCCTGGCCCTGCTGCCCACACTGCTCCTGCTGCAGCCCAGCCTCTGCTTGCCTTTCTGCCCTGCAAGTGCACACTGCTGCCTCAGCTTCAGCTTCTCCTCCACCAGCACCCCCAAGTCCCTCTCCTCAGGGTTGCCCTCCAGCCAGTCCCTGCCCAGCCTATCTTGGTGCTTGGCATTGCCTCCAGCCAGATGCAACACCCTGAATCCCTTTTCAGAGCTGAACTCTACAGATTTCCAACCTCCAGCAGCAATGACTCCGTCAGAATCAATCAATGTGCTGGGGGAAAAACGCAGCAAGCTCCATTTTACAGCAAACTGCTCCCAAGAGAGGCAGGTTTTGCTCGGTGTCAGTCTGCTGGGTGCTTTTGCTTCTCCAACAGTAGATGGCATTCCAAGCATCTCCTGCAGAAAGAGCTTTGCTGGCTGCCTGAGCTGGCACCAGCTGCCACAGCCAAGCAGGCAAACCCTGGGCTCAGCTGCTAGCAGGTGAATTAAATAAGAACTCTTTTTTTTTTTTTTTTTCCCTCTTAATTAATTTGAAATGCATCAGTAAGTACTTCTGCCTTGATATGTTTTGGTGGGGGGGGTTGTTGGGGTTTTTGGGGTTTTTTTGCCTGTTAAGTAAGGATTTCATAATATTATTAACTATAGGATGTCCACCAGGTGAAAATCAGACATGCCAAAGAGCTTAAGCACACAGGATCACAGGATGTCAGGGGTTGGAAGGGACTCAAAGAGCTCATCCGGTCCAATCCCCCTGCCAGAGCATCACCAGACAATCTAGCTCAGGGCACACAGCAACACATCCAGACAGGGGCTGCAAAGGCTCCACACAAGGAGACTCCACAACCTCTCTGGGCAGCCTGTGCCACTGCTCTGGGACCCACCCAGGCAAGAAGTTGCCTCTTGTGTTGAGCTGCACACAATAGGGAGTTAAGTTTGCACTTCTCAGGCTGACATTCGATAGAGTGAAATGGATTCAGAGTCCTTGCAGGGTGTGCAGGTGTGAAGGGTTTTTTTTTCATTACCTTGGTGAACAGGCAAACCCCTCACCAAAAAAAAAACAAAACCCAAACTTGAGAGGGTCTGCTAAAGCCTTGAGTATACTCAGACCTTACTGAGGATATGGCAATAAGCCAAGGAGGCCTCAACAGCACACACAGTTACAGGACTTCTGCAGAACACACTGCACTGGCAAACTGCAGAATCACAGAATCACAGCACCATGCAGGCTGGCAAAGCCTCTCAGCATCACTAAATGCAACCTAGAGCCCTGCTCTATGAGATTCAGGGTTGGTGAACATGCAAACCCCTTAAAAAAAAACAAAACTTGAGAGGGTCTGCTAAAGCCTTGAGTGTACTCAGAAATAACTGAGGGTATGGGAACATGCCAAGGAGCCCTCAACAGCACACACAGTTACAGGACTTCTGCAGAACACACTGCACTGGCAAACTGCAGAATCACAGAATCACAGCACCATGCAGGCTGGCAAAGCCTCTCAGCATCACTAAATCCAGCCTAGAGCCCTACTCTACGAGATTCAGGGTTGGTGAACATGCAAACCCCTTAAAAAAAAAAAAAAAAATTGAGAGGGTCTGCTAAAGCCTTGAGTGTACTCAGACCTTACTGGGGATATGACAACAAGCCAAGGAGCCCTCAACAGCACACACAGTTACAGGACTTCTGCACAACACTGCACTGGCAAACTGCAGAATCACAGAATCACAGCACCATGCAGGCTGGCAAAGCCTCTCAGCATCACTAAATGCAACCTAGAGCCCTACTCTATGAGATTCAGGGTTGGTGAACATGCAAACCCCTCCAAAAAAAAAACAAAAAAAAACCAAAACAAAACCCCAAGCTTGAGAGGGTCTACTAAAGCCTTGAGCATACTCAGACCTTACTGAGCATATGGCAACAAGCCAAGGAGCCCTCAACAGCACACACAGTTACAGGACTTCTGCACAATGCACTGCACTGGCAAACTGCAGAATCAGAGAACCACAGCACCATGCAGGTTGGCAAAGCCGCTCAGGAGCACCAAGTCCAACCTAGAGCCTTACTCTACTTACAAGATTCACCTTAACCCAGATCCCCAAGGACCACATCCAACCCACCCTGAAACACATCCAGGCTGGGGGACTCCACCACCTCCCTGGGCAGCTCATTCCAGTGCCACAATCAATTGATTTGTATTTAAAGAGCAATGTTAACTTTTACACAGTCATTGACATTCCAACCAGAGTGTGTTGGTTTTGTGTAGTTATCCTGGACATGATGACTTCAGATCAAATATGACAATTATGGCAGTGCCTGAGCAGTAGTCCTGTGATTCAAACTGCAGAGCTCCCACACCAGTATCCATTTCTGACTGGGAGTAGGACACCATATTTGCAGAGAACCACAGGATCACAGCACCATGCAGGTTGGCAAAGCCCCTCAGGAGCACCAAGTCCAACCTAGAACCCTGCTCTACAAGATTCACCTTAAACCAGATCCTTAAGCACCACATCCAACCCACCCTGAAACACATCCAGGGTTGGGAACTCCACCACCTCCTTGGGCAGCTCATTCCAGTGCCACAATCAATTGATTTACATTGAAAGAGCAAAGTAACTTTTACACAGTCATTGACATTCCAACCAGAGTGTGTTGTGTTTATGTAGTTATCCTGGAAATGATGATTTCAGGTCAGATATGTTAATTATGGCAGTGCCTGAGCAGTAGTCCTGTGATTCAAACTGTAGGACATGTTAAACATCCTTGTCAAACCTCCCTGCCTAACACATTTTGCAGAGCTCCCACACCAACATCCATTTCTGACTGGGAGTAGGACACCACATTTGCAGAGAACCACAGGATCACAGTACCATGGAGGTTGGCAAAACTCCTCAAGAGCACCAAGTCCAACCTAGAACCCTGCTCCTTCTACAAGATTCACCTTCAACCACATCCCACAGCACCACATCCTAACCACCCTGAAACACAGCCAGGCTGGAGGACTCCACCACTTCCCCTGGAAGGGGACTGCTTGAAGAGGAAATGATAGGAGCAGAAATAAGAATCAATTCCTTTTTCTAAAATTTATTTTTTCCCCTCAATCCTCTCTAAAATCAACTTTAGAGAGCTTCTTTGAAGGGCAGACCTATGCTCTGCATCTACTGCTACATGAAGCTCTGAGAGGCTCTCAGATACTAAACAGGATCCCAGGCTTACAGGATGTCAGGAAATGAAAAGGACTGAAAGAGCTCGTCCAATCCAACCCCCCCCACCAGAGCAGGACCACCCAATCTAGCTCAGGGCACACAGCAACACATCATAGAATCATAGAATGGATTAGGTTGGAAAGGAGCTCAAAGCTCAGCCAGTTCCAACCCCCCTCTGCCATAGGCAGGGACGCCCCCCACTAGAACAGGTCACTCAAGGACTCATCCAACCTGGCCTTGAACCCCTCCAGGGAGGCTGTGGGGCACAGAAGCACCCAATGTGATCAAAGATCACATTGGGTGCTTCTGTGCTTCACAACCTCCCTGGACAACCTGTTCCCTGTGTCCACAACCTCCCTGGGCAACCTGTACCAGTGTCTTGAACACCTCCAGGGAGGCTGTGGGGCACAGAAGATCACATTGGGTGCTTCTGTGCTTCACAACCTCCCTGGACAACCTGTTCCCTGTGTCCACAACCTCCCTGGGCAACCTGTGCCAGTGTCTCACCACCCTCACTGCAAACAACTTCCTCCTAACATCCAGCTTCAATCTCCCCTCTGCCACTTCAAACCCATTTCTCTTTGTCCTCTTATTACATTAAAGCCTCCACACAAGGAGACTCCACAACCTCTCTGGGCAGCCTGTGCCACTGCTCTGGGACCCACCCAGGCAAGAAGTTGCCTCTTGTCTCGAGCTGCAACCTCCTGTGCTGCAGCTTCCATCCTAGCCCAGGCAGCAAAGCAGTGGTGCTGGCAGTGTGAGGGGCTCCATCCATCAGGCTGCCTGACTACAGTCCCTCCCCAGGCAGCTTCTGTGGCCAAAGCAAGATCAGAATCGGAGAGTTCAACAGGAAATTAAAACCGAGGAGGAGCAACCTAGATGAGAACTCCAACAGTGCAGATTCTGCTGCCCCAGCTGCAATTTTGTGGCAGTGCTTTCCAAAGGATATTGAGATCCAGGGGAAGTGCTGCTCTTATTGGCACAAACTTCAACAGGATGAGCACAGTAAGGAACAGAAAATGTAATTCTGTGGTTTATCGATATGGCTTCAGCTAGTAGCCACTTTATCAAGAAACCATTCCTTTTCTTTTTCTTTTTTCTTTTTTCTTTTTTCCCCTTCTTATTTGCTGTTGCTGTTCACACAGAATAAACCAGTTTGGAAGAGACCCTTAGGATCATTGAGTCCAGCCTATCACCTAACCCTTCCCATTAACTAGCCCATGACACTAAGTGCCTCATCCAACCTCCTCTTAAACACCTCCAGTTTCATTCACCTTCATTTAATTTCATTCAAACATCAGGAGGATTTTTTTTTTTTTCCCCCTCTGAGGGTGACAGAACACTGAACAGGCTGCCCAGGGGGGTTGTGGAGATTCCATCTCTGGGGATATTCTAAACTTGCCTGGATGTGATCTGCTCTAGGTCATCCTGCTCTGGCAGGGCGATTGGACTGGATGAGCTTTGGAGGTCCCTTCCAGCTCCTGACATTCTGTGATTCTATATTTTCCTGTGTGATTTGCTCTAGGTGATGCTGCTCTGGCAGGGGGATTGAACTGGATGAGCTTTGGAGGTCCCTTCCAGCCCCTGACACTCTGTGATTCTATAATTCTATGTGTTCCAGTGGGATCTGCTCTAGGTGATGCTGCTCTGGCAGGGGGGTAGGACTGGATGAGCTTTGGAGGTCCCTTCCAGCCCCTGACACTGTTATTCTGTAATTCTATAATTCTATGTGTTCCAGTGGGATCTGCTCTAGGTGATGCTGCTCTGGCAGGGGGATTGAACTGAATGAGCTTTGGAGGTCCCTTCCAGCCCCTGACACTCTGTGATTCTATAATTCTATGTGTTCCAGTGGGATCTGCTCTAGGTGATGCTGCTCTGGCAGGGGGATTGAACTGAATGAGCTTTGGAGGTCCCTTCCAGCCCCTGACACTCTGTAATTCTGTGATTCAACAGTTTGCCCTCAGCTGAAAGCCCAAATCAGGACAAGGAGAGATCAGTTTTGAATTTTAGAAACTTAGGACTGGCCATAACAAGTTAAAGGCATTTGCATGGTGAGGGCAGGGCTAGAAAAAAAGAAAGGGGAGGTCCTCCTCCCCCTCTACTCTGCCCTGCTGAGACCTCATCTTGAGTACTGGCTTCAGTTTTGGGCTCCCCAGTTTCAGAGGGACAGGGAAAGGGTCCAGGGGAGGGCTGTGAGGATGCTGAGGGGACTGCAGCACTGCCTGGGGAGGAGAAGCTGAGGGACCTGGGGCTGCTTAGTCTGCAGAAGAGAAGACTCAGAGGGCATCAAATCAATGTTTATAAATATCTGAGGGCTGGGGGTCAGGAGCAGAGGGACAGGCTCTGCTCACTGCTCCCTGGGATAAGCCAAGGAGCAATGGATGGAAGCTGCAGCACAGGAGGTTGCAGCTCAACACAAGAGGCAACTTCTTGCCTGTGTGGGTCCCAGAGCAGTGGCACAGGCTGCCCAGAGAGGTTGTGGAGTCTCCTTGTGTGGAGCCTTTGCAGACCCTGTGTGGATGTGTTGCTGTGTGCCCTGAGCTAGATTGTCTGCTCCTGCTGTGGCAGGGGGGTTGGACCTCTGTTTGGTATCATGTGGTAGGGGGGCTGGACTTGATGATCTCTTTGGGTCCCTTCCTACCCCTTACATCCTGTGAGCCTGCGACTGCCCAAAACAAGTTAAAGGCATTGGCAGGGCGAGAGCAGGGGTAGAAAAAAAGGAACTTCAGTTCCCTCATCCTCCCTCTAGCAGAGCTACACCTGCACCAGAGGCACAAGCAGAAAGCTGCTATTGAAGCACCTGCCTTTGTGAGCATCACTCTTCCTAAGCCTGTTATTCAAAGTCTTCTTTGTGAGGACACTGGAAACGTTTAACGATGGAATTCCAACCGGCAGCTCTGGATGGCCATTTAACTCCTAAGCCTCTCTTGCAGCTCAGACACTCATTGTCCACCCTTGCAGCTCATCACCAGCATTCATTCATGTCCCTTTGCAATTAGGCTGCATTTAACAGCAGCAGAGCTGCCATTCACTGAGCCACTATATATACATGGAAATTGTCAGACACAAAGTCACGTCATAAAGAGCCTGGGCAATAGTCCTGTGATTCCAGATGTAGGACGTGCTAAATATCCTTGGAAAACCTCCCTTAGAGTCAGGAAGAATCAGTCAGTCAGGGTTTGGAAGGGGCCACAAGGATCAGCCAGTTCCAACCCCCCTGCCATGCCCAGGGACACCCTACCCTAGAGCAGGCTGCCCACAGCCTCTGCCAGCCTGGCCAAAAACACCTCCAGGGATCTGGCCCCAAACACCTCCCTGCAGGGGCAACCCATTCCAGCCTCTCACCACTCTCATGCTCAACAACTTCCTCCTCACCTCCAGCCTCAATCTCCCCACCTCCACCTTTGCTCCATTCCCCCTAGTCCTGTCACTCCCTCACAGCCTCAAAAGTCCCTCCTCAGCTTTTTTGTAGCCCTCTTCAGATGCTGGAAGGCCACCAGAAGGTCCCCTGGGAGCCTCCTCTTCTGCAGCCTGCACAGCCCCAACTCTTTCAGGCTGTGCTCACAGCAGAGCTGCTGCAGCCCTCTGAGCATCCTCGGATCCCTTCTCTGAACATGCTCCAGGATCTCCACCTCCCTCTTGTAATAGAGGCTCCAGAACTAGATGCAGTACTCCAGGTAGGGTCTCACCAGGGTGGAGTAGATCAGGTTGCCCTGTCAAGCCTCACCTTGAATATCTCCAGGGATGGCCACTTCGGTATCAACCTAACACAGACAACTACTTGGAAACAGTGACATTGGCAAGTAGAATGTTTGAAAGCTGTAACAACTAAACCAGCAAAGCACAATCCCCCTCCCGATGTCGGGTTGAATCAGCTCATTTCTGTGGAGTGGTTTTAGTTCCATCACAGTGTGTTTATTTTTGCTATGAAAGGTTTTGTAATGGAAAATGGAGGTCAGGAAGCAACTGAGCATCCCCCCCCCCACACACACACACACACTTTCAGCAAGCATTCCTTCATTCTCCCTTCTCGTTTACACCTGCAAAAGCCAAAAGTAGGAATTCTCCAAGCTGAAAAAGGTCATGCACTCATGTGGGTTTGCTTTGCCTTCAGTGGGAGGTTCATGTGACAGCTACAACAAGAACTGTGGCTTAAAAGCTACCCTTTAACACCAGTTTACAACAGAGTCTGTCCAGATTTTGAGACCACAGGCTCAAAGGATATGGTTCAACAGGAGCTGTCTGTTTGTGCCTCTGGTGCAGGGGTAGCTCTGCTAGAGGAGGGATGAGGGCTGAGGGAACTGAAGTTCCTTTTTTTTCTACTCCTGACCTCACCTTACCAAAGCCTTTAACTTGTTACAGGCAGTCTCTGTGCCTCTGGTGCAGGGGTAGCTCTGCTAGAGGAGGGATGAGGGCTGAGGGAACTGAAGTTCCTTTTTTTTCTACTCCTGACCTCACCTTACCAAAGCCTTTAACTTGTTATAGGTAGTCTCTGTTTGTGCCTCTGGTGCAGGGGTAGCTCTGATAAAGGAAAGATGAGAGCTGAGGGAAGTGAAGTTCCTTTTTTTTCTACCCCTGCCCTCACCTTAGCAATGCCTTTAACTTGTCAGGGGCAGTCACTTTTTCCTGCTCTTTGCCATTGCACAGGGGCACTAGAGGAGGCTTTTCCTCTGCTGCTTTGACCCTGGCTAGCAGCTAAGTGCAGCTGCTCTCTCCCTCTCTCCCATGGGATGGGAAGAGAAATAAAAGAAAGGTAAGAAGATTTGTGGCTCAAGACAAAGACAGTTTAATAGGTGAAACAGCAGCTCACATGCAAGCAAAGAGAAATTATTTGTTCTCTGCTTTGCACTGGCAGGCAGCTCACAGGCTCACAGCATGTCAGGGGTTGGAAGGGACCCAGAGAGCTCATCCAGTCCAACCCCCCTGCCACAGCAGGACCAGACAATCTAGCTCAGGGCACACAGCAACATGTCCAGACAGAGTCTGCAAAGGCTCCAGAGGAGACTCCACAACCTCTCCAGGCAGCCTGTGCCACTGCTCTGGGACCCACACAGGCAAGAAGTTGCCTCTTGTCTTGAGCTGCAACCTCCTGTGCTGCAGCTTCCATCCATTGCTCCTTGGCCTATGGCAGGGAGCAGTGAGCAGAGCCTGTCCCCCCCTCCTCACCCCCAGCCCTCAGATATTGATAAACATTGATTTGATGCCCTCTGAGTCTTCTCTTCTGCAGCCTAAGCAGCCCCAGGTCCCTCAGCTTCTCCTCCCCAGGCAGTGCTGCAGTCCCCTCAGCATCCTCACAGCCCTCCCCTGGACCCTCTCCAGCAGCTCCCTGTCCCTCTGCAACTGGGGAGCCCCAAACTGAAGGCAGTGCTCAAGAGGAGGTCTCAGCAGGGCAGAGTAGAGGGGCAGGAGAACCTCCCTGGATCTGCTGGACACACTCTGCCTAATACACCCCAGGATCCCCTTGGCCTTCTAATCTAAGCTTCACCTCAAAACAAAACAAACAAAAAAACAACAAAAAAAAAAAAAAGCAGCAAGATTATTGTATTGGGCAAGTGCTGCTTGGATTCTTCATGGGTCTCTCACAGTGCTCCCTTCCTAATGAACTCAGGATATGAAGATGCTGAAGCAGAAGCAATCCTGCATATCGAATTACTATAAGGATGCTTAACATGTCAAATACCTCAGAGCAATTAAGCATCGACAGGAAAGTTATGAGACAAAGTCAATGAGGGGCTGAAAAAAAAAAAACCCAAAAGCTTTCAAGCAGTACCTCTGACACCAAAGGGTAGTGGAAAAAAGATGAGTGGCAAACTAATTAGGATCTCAGAAATGAGCCTTAAAATGATGGACCAACTGAATCATAGAATCAGCCAGGGTTGGAAGGGACCACAAGGATCAGCCAGTTCCAATCCTCCTGACATGCCCAGGGACACCCTACCCTGGTTGCCCACAGCCTCTGCTAGCCTGGCTGCATAACACCTCCAGGGATCTGGCCCCAAACACCTCCCTGCAGGGGCAACCCATTCCAGCCTCTCACCACTCTCATGCTCAACAACTTCCTCCTCACCTCCAGCCTCAATCTCCCCACCTCCAGCTTTGCTCCATTCCCCCTAGTCCTGTCACTCCCTGAGAGCCTCAGAAGGCCCCCCCCAGCTTTTTATGTAGCCCCCTTCAGATCCTGGAAGGCCACCAGAAGGTCCCCTGGAAGCCTCCTCTTCTGCAGCCTGCACAGCCCCAACTCTTTCAGGCTGTGCTCACAGCAGAGGTGCTGCAGCCCTCTGAGCATCCTCAGGGCCCTTCTCTGCACACCTCCAGCATCTCCCTCTTGTCCCAGGGGCTCCAGAACTGGACACAGTACTCCAGATGGGGTCTCTGAAGAATGGGCTAGGTCTGAATATTTAGTCATATTTTTCTTCCCAGAGAGGGTTCTCAAGCATTGGAATGGTCTGCCCAGGGCAGGGCTGGAGTTGCCATCCCTGGGGTTGTTTAAGCAGCCTCTGGAGCTGGCGCTTAGGGACATAGTTTGGTGTTGACCCCTCCAGTGCTGGGCAGAAGGTTGGACTGGAGGAGCTTGGAGGTCTCTTCCAACTAGATGTGACTCTGTGATTCATCCATGCCCTCGTCTCCTGCAGCACAATCACCAAACCCAACACTCACAAGCATCCCTGGGCCTGATCCTAAAGTAATAACTCTGTGAGACCAAACATTTTTTAGAAGGCATCTCAGGCAGCTGCTTATGGATCACAGAAAAATCCCAGGCAGCAAGACTCAGACCCTGTCTCAGCAGTGATAAGACTGAAAGGAATGCATCAAGAGAAGTGTGGCCAGCAGGTCGAGGAAGGTGATTCTGCTCCACTCTGGGAAGACCCCACCTGGAGTAATGCATCCAGTTCTGGAGCTCCTATTGCAAGAAAGATCTGGACATGACGGAACCTGTCCACAGGAAAACCACGAGGATCATCAGAGAGCTGAAGACAGTCAGAGGGAGCTGGGGCTGCTTAGTCTGGAGGAGAAAAGGCTCTGAGGAGATCTTACTGTAGCCTTCCAGTATCTGAAGGGGGCTACAAGAAAGCTGGGGAGGGACTTTTAAGGCTGTCAGGTAGTGACGGGACCAGGGGGAATGGAGCAAAACTAGAAGTGGGGAGATTCAGGTTGGATGTTCAGGTTGGACGAGGGTGGTGAGACACTGGAACAGGCTGCCCAGGATGGAAGCCTCATCCCTGGAGGTCTTTAAGGCCAGGCTGGATGTGNATTGGACGAGGGTGGTGAGACACTGGAACAGGCTGCCCAGGATGGATGTGGCACTGAGCAACCTGTTCTAGCGTGAAGTGTCCCTGCCCATGGCAGGAGGGTTGGAACTGGATGATGCTTGAGGCTCCTTCCAGCCCTGACAATTCTGCGATTCGTTACCTTTCCTTTCCTCGTTCGTTCCTCTCCTCGTCGCCAGCAGCAGCAGCAGCAGCAGCTCAGAACCTGCCTTGGCAGCCGCAACCTCATGGCTGCAGCGCCCCCAAGAGGCAGCCCTGCTTAAGGCAGCGAGAGCCCACGGGCCGGCAGGGCTTGATGCTCTGCTGCTGCTGCTAAGCAGGGGGATGCAAATCCGGACAGACACAGGCATCCTTCCTCTGGTGCTTTGGGCTTTTTTAATCACCCTTTGCGTGTCCGCCAGCAAAAGAAAGAAGAACCAAGCGAACACTGGCAGCTAAAGCCCACCTTGTCTACTTCTTTTCTCTTCCCTAGCAGGACATGGATGGAAGCTGCAGCGCAGGAGGTTGCAGCTCAACACAAGGGGCAACTTCTTGGCTGGAAGGGTCCCAGAACATTGGAACAGGCTCCTTAGAGAGTCTCCTTGTCTGGAGCCTTTCCAGGCCTGTCTGGATGTGTTCCTGCATGACCTGAGCTAGATTCTCTGGTCCTGCTCTGGCAGGGAAGTTGGACTCGATGAGTTTGGGTCCCTTCCAACCCCTGACATCCTGTGAGCCTGTGACATCTAAAAAGGCTATCAGATGTTGTGAAGTTGCAGAGAAACATTAACAGGCACTGTAGTAGGAATATTAACACTGCACCATCTCTCCTACACAACATGTACTGTTAAGGGGGGGGGGGGAAAATATCACCCAGCATTTTATTTAGCATAGTTGTGATTGTTTTCCTTCTTTCCCTGGCACTTAATCAAGAGCATTTTCCAATTTGTCCATCCTTTCCATAGGACTAAGCAGGTTCAGGCCACTCTTCACTTTGAATTCCTTTCAGCTGTTCAGCAAGGTTAAACTGTGCTGTTAAGCTGCAGCTGTTTGCTAAACTCTTCCATTCTCTCAACAAAAACCAGGCAAAGCATCACTCCTCCATCACAGCTCAGCTAGCTGAGGATAAATCTGCACTCTGGCAGCCTCCTGAGTCTCAAATCACAGAAACACACAGACTTAAGCAGATTGGAAAAGCCTTCTGAGATCATCGAGTCCAACCTAGCACCCAACCCCTTGTAATTATCTAAACCATGGCACTAAGTGCCTCATCCAGGCTTTGCTTCAACACCTCCAGGGATGGGGACTCCACCACCTCCCTGGGCAGCCCATGCCAATGCCAATCACTCTCTCTGCCAACAACTTCCTCCTCACATCCAGCCTCAACCTGCCCTGCCACAGCTTGAGGCTGTCCCCTCTTGTTCTGTCCCTGGGTGCCTGGCAGCAGAGCCCAACCCCACCTGGCTACAACCTCCCTTCAGGTATCTGTAGGCAGCAATGAGCTCTGCCCTGAGCCTCCTCTTCTCCAGCCTAAACATGTTGTAAAGGCTTAAAAATGCTGTATTAAATATATTAACACTGCACCAACTCTCCTACATCGAATCAGAATTTTCAATAAAATAAAGTAAAATAAAATAGCGTAAAATAAAATAAGATTAAAATAAAATAAAACTAAATTAAATTAAAAACTAAAATAAAATAGTGTGAAATAAAATAAGATTAAAATAAAATAAAAAGAAAT
>VWZI01000598.1:30223-47036 GCA_013396835.1 Psilopogon haemacephalus
AACGGGGGGGGGATAAAACAGAGAGGGGGATAAAACAGAGAGGAGGATATAATGCAGAGTGGGATATAATAGAGGGGGGAATATAATAGAGGGGCCAATATAATAGAGAGGGAGATATGACAGAGAGGGAAATATAATAGAAAGGGGGATATAACAGAGAGGGGAATATAATAGAGAGGGGGATAAAACAGAGAGGAGGATATAATGGAGAGTGGGATATAATAGAGGGGGATATAATAGAGAGGAGACTATAATAGAGAGGGGCTGTGGTTTCTCCTTTCCACGTCCTCTTTCCCTTTCCTTGCTCCCCCTTTATTCCTGCATTGCCTTTACGCCTGCCCCAAAGAAACGGACCAGAGCCAGCTACCCCCAGCCATCAGAAATGCCCTCACCACAGACAGCCTGACTTAGAAGAAGAGAGGGTTTTTTGCCTTCTCCTCCTATGTAGGAGGCCTGAAATGAGACATCAACTAAGCCCCACCTAATAGCATCCAGCAGCCAAAGCGCTAAAGTCCGAATAAATGCCATTATTCACCAGCAGGCTCCAGCTAGGGGCACAGCAAGCTAATTGCTGGGTTAAAATGGACAGATTAGATTATGAGGGGTGAAATGATTACCAAGTGCACAGTCATGGGGTCAGCCTGGATGCTTCATTGCTGCTGGAGGCACTGCTGTACCCAGGGCAAAGAGCGCTCCTGAAACCTTCGGCGTCCAGGAGCCTGCACTTGGCCTCCTCAAATAAGGACACTGTCACTCCTGATTCAGGCTTTCATCATTTCCTGATCACACTGCTCCAAAGTTGTTGGGGGGTTTTTTTGGCTTCTAAGGAGGATGAGAAAACTTGTAGGAAATTCAGCAGCCTGCCTGCCAAACGTCAGCCAGCAATGTGCTCTGGTGGCCAGGAGAGCCATGGCCAATGCCATTCTGGGGTGGATTAGAAGGGCTGCAGTGAGCAGGTGGAGAGAGGTTCTCTTGCCCCTCTACTCTGCCCTGCTGAGGTCATATCTGCAGTGCTGTGTCCAGAACTGCCTCCCCCCCAGTTCAAGAAGGACATAGAACTGCTTGAGAGAGTCCAGCACAGAGCCACAGAGAACTGCTTGAGAGAGTCCAGCACAGAGCCACAGAGAACTGCTTGAGAGAGTCCAGCACAGAGCCATAGAGGACTGCTTGAGAAAGCCACAGAGATGATGAAGGGAATGGAAAGCTCTGTTGGGAGGAGAGCCTGAGGCTCCCAGGTGACCTTCTTGTGGCCTTCCAGGATCTGAAGAGGGCTACAAAAAAGGTGGGGAGGAACTTTTGAGGCTATCAGGGAGTGCCAGGACTAGGGGGAATGGAACAGAGTTGGAGGTGGGGAGGTTCAGAGTGGATGCAAGGAGGAAGTTCCTGAGCATGAGAGTGGTGAGAGGCTGGAATGGGTTGCCCCTGCAGGGAGGTGTTTGGGGCCAGATCCCTGGAGGTGTTTCTGGCCAGGCTGGCAGAGGCTGTGGGCAGCCTGCTCTAGGGTAGGGTGTCCCTGGGCATGGCAGGGGGGTTGGGACAGACTGATCCTTGTGGTCCCTTCCAACCCTGACTGATTCTTTGACAATAGCAAAGGAAGAGAAACTGCCAGCACCCAGGCTGTCTCATTCTGACTGGCACAACTGCCTGTCAGGAGGAAATTAGAAGGAGCACTTCAGTTTGAAATGGTGCAGCTGACAGTGGAAAAAAAAAAAAAAAAAAAAAAAAAAAAAAGGAAAAAAAAAAAAAAAAAAAAGGCTTCAGCTGCCAAATGCCAACTGTTAGAAATAATGATAATTAAATAGACCCTTCTCGAAATTCCCTGCTTTGATTCCCACTTAACTGAACTGGGTAAATTTAACTCCAGGCAGGAGCTAGTTTTGTTAGCCCACACAGAACCTCAGCACTATGCAGGTTGGCAAAGCCCCTCAGGATCACCAAGTCCACCCTAGAACTCTGCTCTACAAGAGTCACCTTAAACCAGATCCCACAGCACCACATCCAAACCATCCAGAGTGGGGGACTCCACCACCTCCCTGGGCAGCTCATTCCAGTGCCACAATCAATTGATTTTGTATTTTAAAGTGCAAAGTAACTTTTACATAGAATCACAGAATCAGTCAGGGTTGGAAGGGAGCACAAGGATCAGCCAGTCCCAACCCCCCTGCCATGCCCAGGGACACCCTACCCTAGAGCAGGCTGCCCACAGCCTCTGCCAGCCTGGCCAAAAACACCTCCAGGGATCTGGCCCCAAACACCTCCCTGCAGGTGCAACCCATTCCAGCCTCTCACCACTCTCATGCTGAGCAGTTTCTTCCTAACATCCAGTCTGAATCCCCCCACCTCCAACTTTGCTCCATTCCCCCTAGTCCTGGCACTCCCTGACACCCTCAAAAGTCCCTCCCCAGCTNGCAGTGCTCCAAGTGGGCTCTCAGCAGAGCACAGCAGAGGGGGAGAATCACCTCCCTCAACCTGCTGGCCACACCTGCACCTGAGTTAGGGCTATTAAGAAGTTTCAAAGGCTTTTAATCTCAGTTGCCTATTTTCTGGCTTCACAGAGGTCCGGGGACACTTGGAGCAATGAGTGCAGTTCAAACAGAACCTGGGAAGTGCTGGGGTGAGGTCTCAGCAGTGTGGAGCAGAGGGGCAGGATCACTTCCCTTGCCCTGCTGCCCACACTGCTCTTGCCACAATGAGGTCTCCTGGGAGCCTCCTCTTCTCCAGCCTGCACAGCCCCAGCTCTTTCAGTCTGTCCTCATAACAGAGGCGTTGCAGCCCTCTGATCATCCTCTATTGTCCTCCTTTTATCTGCTGCAAGCAAATAAAACCCCCTGGGCTGTATCTGCATAGGAGGTGAGGTCACAGGAGCAGATAGCCAGTTGCAATTTCCTTCAACTCCCTCACTAGATGATACCAGGCTGCAATTTCCTCCACCTCTCTCACTTTTCATCACTGTGAGCACAATACTTTGCTGCATGTGATTATTCCTGAACTTTAACCCTCCCCCACCCCTGCCCAGCTTTATGGTGTTTGTGGAAGCTGCACTGCTCTCACTCTTTATTAAAATGCTGACCTTTATACTCTGCATATTCCAAGAGCTGATGGTACACAAAAAGCACAGAACGGTAGGGGCTTGGAAAAGACCTCCAAAAGCTCATCCAGACCAACCCCACCCCTGCCAGAGCAGAAGCATCTACAGCAGATCACACAGAAACGCATCCAGGCTGGTTTTGAATAGCACCAGAGAAGGAGACTACTCCACAACCCACTCTGGGCAGCTTGTTCCAGGGTTCTGGCACCCTCACAGGGGAAGTAAAAAAAAAGTCTTCGTGTTTCCATGGAACTTTCTATGCCTCACAGGCTCACAGGAGGTCAGGGGTTCGAGGGGACCTAAAGAGCTCACCAAGTCCACCCCCCCTGTAAGTAGGATTTCATAATAATATTAGCTATAGGATGTTCACCAGGTGAAAATCAGACATGCCAAAGAGCTTAAGCACACAGGATCACAGGGTTGGAGGGGACCCAAAGAGCTCATCCAGTCCAACACCCCTGCCACAGCAGGACCAGACAATCTAGCTCAGGGCACACAGCAACACATCCAGACTGGGTCTGCAAAGGCTCCACACAAGGAGACTCCACAACCTCTCTGGGCAGCCTGTGCCACTGCTCTGGGACCCACACAGGCAAGAAGTTGCCTCTTGTGTTGAGCTGCAACCTCCTGTGCTGCAGCTTCCATCCATTGCTCCTTGGCCTATCCCTAGGAATCACCCAGCAGAGCCTGGCTCCAGCCTCCTGACCCCCACCCCCCACATCTTTCTAACCATGACTGAGGTCACCTCTCAGGCTCCTCTTCTCCAAGCAGCACAGCCCCAGCTCCCTCAGCCCCTCCTCATAAGGAAGATGTTCCACTGCCTTCATCATCTTTGTGGCTCTGTGCTGGACTCTCTCAAGCAGTTCCCTGAGGGGCCCAGAACCAGACACAATATTCCAGATAATGCCTCAGCAGGGTAGAGCAGAGGGAGGAGAACCTCTCTCAAGCTCCTAACCACAGCCCTTCTGATACACCCCAAGATTCCATCATTCTTCTTGGGCACATTGCTTTCCATCCACCAGGACCCTTGGGTCCTTTTCCCCTTCAGTCATGGGATCACAGAATGGTTTAGGTCGGAAGGGACCTCAAGGATCATCTAGTTCTGACCCCCTGACACCTCCCACTAGCAGAGGTCTCCAACTGGTCTTGCTATCTGAAGGTAGCAGAGTAGCCAAAGATGTGTAAGATTAATGAAGTATTTAAGATTTAATTTTTTTTTTAAAGAGAGAGACAGAGAAAGAATAAAAGAAGCCCCTGGAAGCAACAGTGCCCAGAAGAAATGCTGACACTGCAGGGCTTGCTCCTTTCTTCATTACTTTCCTTTTATTTTATTTTATTTTTTTTTTTTTTTTTTTTTTTTTTTTTAACAGGGTTTTTTTTAATTTTAATTTTTTTAAATGGCTAAGCTTTTTTTTTTTTTTTTTTTTTTTTTTTTTTACTGGCTTGCTAGGGCATCCTGGGCAAACTGGCTCACTGCTCGATGGATTTCATCCACGGATCTGGTTGGAGATGACCCCTCCTTGCTGCAGCAGGGTTGGACAGGATGAACTTCGAGCATCTCTGAATCTGGCGGACCACTACACATAGAATCCTAGAATCAGTCAGGGTTGGAAGGGACCACAAGGATCAGCTTCCCTGAAAGCAGCACTAGAAAGTGTCAATTTAGTGCTAATGATCTTAAGGCAGAAGAAGGAAATTGTTTGCCAGTGAGGCTTTGGCTTTTGTCATTCTAACACCTGCTGTTTCTGGAGGATAGAATCATAGAATCCTAGAATCAGTCAAGGTTGGAAGGGAGCACGAGGATCAGGCAGTTCCAACCCCCCTGCCATGCCCAGGGACACCCTACCCTAGAGCAGGCTGCCCACAGCCTCTGCCAGCCTGGCCCCAAACACCTCCAGGGATCTGGCCCCAAACACCTCCCTGCAGGGGCAACCCATTCCAGCCTCTCACCACTCTCATGCTCAGGAACTTCCTCCTCACCTCCAGCCTCAATCTCCCCACCTCCAGCTTAGCTCCATTCCCTCACAGTCCTATCACTCCCTGATAGCCTCAAAAGTCCCTCCCCAGCTTTTCTGTAGTGATGGTGATGGATGATAGGTTGGACTGGATGAGCTTGGAGGTCTCTTCCTGCCTGGCTGATTCTATGATGTCTGCCCAGGTCTAAGAAGGGAAAACTTTACCAGCCTCTGAAGGCATTAACAGGCAACAGCTCTCTAAGTCAGAATAATGAAGACATCATCAAACTTTTAGCAGCCAACCTCCAATCTCTGTTTTCAATGCATTCACCTCCAGCTCAAGCAGTAGCCATCAGTAAAGTTATCTTGAAGCCTCTATAGTGATGATGACATTCACAGCACAAGAGGTTGCAGCTCAACACAAGAGGCAACTTCTTGCCTGGGTGGGTCCCAGAGCAGTGGCACAGGCTGCCCAGAGAGGTTGTGGAGTCTCCTTGTCTGGAGCCTTTGCAGACCCTGTGTGGATGTGTTGCTGTGTGCCCTGAGCTAGATTGTCTGGTCCTGCTCTGGCAGGGGGTTGGACTCAATGAGCTCCTTGGGTCTCTTCCAACCCCTGACATCCTGTGAGCCTGTCATTTGAGAAGGGTTGTCCATATCAAGCAAGGATGGAAGAGGTCTTCCAAGACCAAAGAGTACAAATCCAAGGTGACAGAGTGGGGGTTTATTTGTTTCCAGAATTCCCCAGGACTGGCAGGACTCCTCCCTTCACCTTGCTGCTCTCTTGGCTCTTCCACAGGCAGTGACATCAGCTCAGGAACTACAAATTCACTGCTTAAACTGCACAGGAGAGAAGCAAGACCATCTGCAGTCTCTCACTTCAACACAACCATGACAGGTTTTGACACAAACCATGAGGAATAAAGGAGCTCTTTTTTTCTTTCTTTTTTTCTTTTCCCTCTCTTTGACAATAAGATTAAATCAGAAGTGGTCTAATGACACCAGCAGGCTTGGTCAGAGATGCAAAGGATGCAAGTTAAACCAAAATCAGCCTCAATCACTTTATCATGGAAGCAAAAAAAAAAAAAAAAATTCAGATAAGCACCACCAAAAAGGAAAAAAAAAAGTGATTTATTTGCCAATCACAGGGCCAAAACCAAATATTTTCCTACAAGCTCCATCCTTAAAAGACAATGGATAGAATAGAATAGAATAGAATAGAATAGAATAGAATAGAATAGAATAGAATAGAATAGAATAGAATAGAATAGAATAAGCCAGGTTGGAAGAGAGCTCCAAGCTCATCCAGCCCAACCTATCCCCCAGCCCTAGCCAATGGCACTCAGTGCCCATCCAGGCTTTGCTTCAACACCTCCAGGGATGGGGACTCCACCACCTCCCTGGGCAGCCCATTCCAATGCCAATCACTCTCTCTGCCAACAACTTCCTCCTCACATCCAGCCTCAACCTGCCCTGCCACAGCTTCAGCCTCTGTCCCCTCCTTCTGTCCCTGGCTGCCTGGCAGCAGAGCCCAACCCCAGCTGGCCACAACCTCCCTTCAGGGAGCTGCAGAGAGCAATGAGCTCTGCCCTGAGCCTCCTCTTCTGCAGGCTGCACACCCCCAGCTCCCTCAGCCTCTCCTCTTGGGGCTGTGCTCCAGGCCCCTCCCCAGCCTTGCTGCCCTTCTCTCAACACCTTCCAGCACCTCAACATCTCTCTTGGATTGAGGGCACCACAACTGGACACAGCACTCAAGGTGTGTGCTGAGCAGTGCTGAGCACAGGGGCAGGAGAACCTCCCTGCTCCTGCTGCCCACACTGCTCCTGCTCCAGCCCAGGATGCCATTGGCTCTGCTGCCCACCTGGGCACACTGCTGCCTCCTCTTCAGCTCCTCTCTCCCAGCACCCCCAGGTCCCTCTCTGCCTGGCTGCTCTCAGCCACTCTGTCCCCAGCCTGTAGCACTGCCTGGGATTGTTGTGGCCAAAGTGTAGAACCCTGCACTTAGCCTTGTTCAGTCTCATCCCATTGGCTTCTGCCCACCCATCCAGCCTGGCCAGGGCCCTCTGCAGGGCTCCTCCTACCCTCCAACAGATCCACAGCTGCTGCTGACTTGGTGTTGTCTGCAAACTCACTGATGCTGGACTCAATCCCCTCATCCCGATCACCAATGAAGACATTGAACAGGACTGTGCCCAGCACTGGTGACAGTCACCAGCTGGCTGTGGCACCACTGACCCCCACAGGGGAAGGGGGACAGATGTTTTCTTTTTCAATTAAAAAAATATCACAGATGACTGCTACAGCAACCCAAGAGGAAGACAGGGCTGGAGGGAAGCAAATCTCCTAGCCAATACTAGAACGTAGCTCCTAATGAATGCTGCTCTAAAATTAGCCACCAAGTAGTACAAAATATGTGAATATTTAATAGTGCCACGCAATAGTCCTGCTCTTAATAGATCCTCTTTCTCTGCTGGAGGAATGAAATGTCCCTCTAAATATAGCACTGCTTCCAAATCAGCTGGCTAGGTAGGCACTGAGGAAAGCTCCCCCAGCAAGGCAATGCTTTGCAGTGCTCTGCCTCTCACACACTTCTCTTCCCTCAATTAGTGCAGCTGCCAGCGAGGCCACGTCTCAGATGCCCAAGTCAGTCAGCAAATCCTTAACTTGTCAAAATGACAAGTCAGAGACAGTTAGAAAAATATTTAAGTGCTTTGAAGCAAGATCTGGAGAGGAGAAGGCTCCCAGGTGACCTTATTGTTGCCTTTCAGTGTCTTAAAGAGGCGACAAGAAAGCTGGGGAGGGACTTTTTAGGCTGTGAGGGAAGCCACATCTCAGATGCACAACTCAGTAAGCAAGTCCAGAACTTATCAGAATCAATTACTACTATTACAGTTAGAAAAATATTTAAATGCTTTGAAGCAAGATCTGGAGAGGAGAAGGCTCCAAGATGACCTTAGGGTATCTTAAGGGGATCTACAAGAAAGTTGGGGTGGGAATTTTTAGGCTGTGAGGGAAACAACATCTCAGATGCACAACTCAGTAAGCAAGTCCAGAACTTATCAGAATCAATTACTACTATTACAGTTAGAAAAATATTTAAATGTTTTGAAGCAAGATCTGGAGAGGAGAAGGCTCCAAGATGACCTTAGGGTATCTTAAGGGGATCTACAAGAAAGTTGGGGTGGGAATTTTTAGGCTGTGAGGGAAGCCACATCTCAGATGCACAACTCAGTAAGCAAGTCCAGAACTTATCAGAATCAATTACTACTATTACAGTTAGAAAAATATTTAAATGCTTTGAAGCAAGATCTGGAGAGGAGAAGGCTCCCAGGTGACCTTATTGTTGCCTTTCAGTATCTCAAGGGGGCTACAAGAAAGCTGGGGGGGGACTTTTAAGGCTGTGAGGGAGTCCACATCTCAGATGCACAACTCAGTAAGCAACTCCTTAACTTATCAAAATCAATTACTTCTATTACTATTTTTAAATATTTAAATGCTTTGAAGCAAGATCTGGAGAAGGCTCCCAGGTGCCTTCACCAGGTTTCTGCCCTGGTGAACCCACACCTGGAATATTGTGTCCAGTTCTGAGACCCCCAGCTCAAGAACCTCAGAGAACTGCTTGAAAGAGTCCAGCACAGAGCCACAAAAAGGCTGAAGGCAGTGGAACATCATCCTTAGGAGGAGAGGCTGAAGGAACCGAGGCTTGGAGCTTGGAGAGGAGGAGCCTGCAGGGTGACCTCATTCATGGTTATAAAGATGTGAAGGTGAGTGGCAGGAGGCTGGAGCCAGGCTCTGCTGGGTGATGCCCAGTGACAGCACAAGGGCCAATGGGTGGAAGCTGAGGCATAGGAGGAAACATGAAGATTATTTTTTTTTCCCCTGTGAGGGTGACAGAACCCTGGAACAGGCTGCCCAGGGGGGTTGTGAGTATCTTCAGACTGCAAGAGTTGTGATTTGGGGCAATAGTGACCACATAAAAGCCAGAGACTGTGCACTGAGTCACAGGAGGCATCTTTCACAGGATGCTGAGAGGGCTGCAGCAGCTCTGCTGTGAGCACAGCCTGAAAGAGTTGGGGCTGTGCAGGCTGCAGAAGAGGAGGCTCCCAGGGGACCTTCGGGTGGCCTTGCAGCAACTGAAGGGGGCTACAAAAAAGCTGGGGAGGGACTTTTTAGGCTCGTTAGGCCAGGACTAGGGGGAATGGAGCAAAGCTGGAGGTGGGGAGATTGAGGCTGGAGGTGAGGAGGAAGTTCCTGAGCATGAGAGTGGTGAGAGGCTGGAATGGGTTGCCCCTGCAGGGAGGTGTTTGGGGCCAGCTCCCTGGAGGTGTTTTTGGCCAGGCTGGCAGAGGCTGTGGGCAGCCTGCTCTAGGGTAGGGTGTCCCTGGGCATGGCAGGGGGGTTGAGACTGCCTGATCCTTGTGGTCCCTTCCAACCCTGACTGATTCTAGGATTCTGTGATCTTCAAGGCAACACAGGAGGCTGAGGAAAGCTTGGTCCTTCAGCCCCTGTGGGCACTGGTTCAGCAGAGCAAAGGATCCCAACTGCACCCAAAGCAAACACACAGCTGCTGGAGATATTCAAAACCCACCTGGATGCTTTCCTGTGTGACCTGTTCTGGCTGATCCTGCTCTGGCCAGGGCCGGGGGCTTTGGACTAGGATGAGCTTTGGAGGTCCCTTCCAGCCTCTGACACTCTGTGATTGTGTGATAAAAGACATGTGCAAGGAGAGTGCAATCTTCAGCCTTGTGAACATGACCATGGTGCCATTTCCCTGCCTGTTAGATAATGCAGGGTTCAGCTGTCACTCGCTGTGCAGCAGTGGCTCACACAGGCTGAAATGAATCATAGTGGCAATGACTAACCAAAGGAAGGGAAGCGTGCTGAACCAAAACCCCTCCTTCCCACACTGGCTTAGGCCCTCAATCAGCAAAAGTTACATTTGATTCCTAGACCACAGGCTCACAGGATGTCAGGGGTTGGAAGGGACCCAAAGGGATCATCGAGTCCAGCTCCCCCTGCCAGAGGTGGCAATGAAACCTCCTTTAGGGGCTTTTAAGAGAGCTGTTGTCTGCTCAGCTCCTTTCCATTTGCAGATGGGGGATGTGATTGTGGCTTTCAGCTTGGTACATGCCACTTTTCTAAGACAGGGTCATGAAAAAAATTCTGCTTGTAGGGTTGAGCCTCTTTATTTGAGACTGGGAGATCAGAGGATGTCAGGGGTTGGAAGGGACCCAAAGAGCTCATCCAGTCCAACCCCCCTGCCACAGCAGGACCAGACAATCTAGCTCAGGGCACACAGCAACACATCCAGACAGGGTCTGCAAAGGCTCCACACAAGGAGACTCCACAACCTCTCTGGGCAGCCTGTGCCACTGCTCTGGGACCCACACAGGCAAGAAGTTGCCTCTTGTGTTGAGCTGCAACCTCCTGTGCTGCAGCTTCAATCCATTGCTCCTTGGCCTAGCCCAGGGAGCAGTGAGCAGAGCCTGTCCCCCCTCCTCCTCACCTCCATCCCTCAGATATTGATAAACATTGATCCAATCCATTCTGAGTCTTCTCTTCTGCAGCCTAAGCAGCCCCAGGTCCCTCAGCCTCTCCTCCCCAGGCAGTGCTGCAGTCCCCTCAGCATCCTCACAGCCCTCACCTGGACCCTCTCCAGCAGCTCCCTGTCCCTCTGCAACTGGGGAGCCCCAAACTGAAGGCAGTGCTCAAGAGGAGGTCTCAGCAGGGCAGAGCAGAGGGGCAGGAGAACCTCCCTGGATCTGCTGGACACACTTTTGGCCAGGCAGCATCTTCCACAAGTACCTGTTCAGGCAGGCACAGAAGTGGTGGCTTCAGAAGGCACAGCCACTCAGACCCCTGTCATCAGTGACCTATCAGCTTATAAATGCACCCTGGCTAATCAATCATGGTAAAGCAGTGGCTAGCTGACAGAAAAGGAGAAACCCAAAGCACAGAAGATATTTGAAGCAGATGTTGGAATCCAACTTCCATTGGCAGACAGCAAACAGGAGGGAAAAAAAAAAAAAAAAAAGAGCACTGAAAACAACGTGGTTGGATCTGAACTTGAGGTTCTGGATATGAATTAAATTTGCCTGGAATGCCATTTTTTAAGCTATTTGGTTCTGAAGAGATTCTTCCTGCTTAGGAGTCTAAATTAAGAAGGCTCCCTCACTCTCAAAAGCAGAACTCTGAGCATGAGATCCAACTTAGCTAACTCCAGATGCCCACAAAGCAGAGCTGGACATTTGACAAATTCACTCCATCTTCTCTTTTAAGTCCACAGTCAAAAATAGACTCTGCAGTTCCATCTGAAATGGCTAATTTAAGGCCAGCTGGATCACATCTCAGGGGCACCCTTTAATTCCCATCTCAGATGTCTTAACACTGTGGATCTGGTCAAAAGGAGCCCAGAGAGTCTGTGGGCTCAATTCCTAATCCAAGCTCTAAGTGTTGCAAGGTAGGGATTGAAAAAGAAACCAAACCTGAAGCAATGACTCCATCACCCAAATAGTTGTGCAGCTGCTGGGCCTGAGTTGATTTGGGTTTGTGTCTATGATTGCTACTCCCCTGTAAGGACTCTTTGGAATGCGGAATGTTGGGAGCAGACTTTCCCACAGCCAGGAGCATGGGAGAATCCCTTTCCACCACCCATTCATTAGATCCTTGGTAATTAAAGTGTCTTTGGGATACCATTTGGTCAAATTTGTTGTACATCATAGAATCAGTCAGGGTTGGAAGGGAGCACAAGGATCAGCCAGTCCCAAGCCCCCTGCCATGCCCAGGGACACCCTACCCTAGAGCAGGCTGCCCACAGCCTCTGCCAGCCTGGCCAAAAACACCTCCAGGGATCTAGCCCCAAACACCTCCCTGCAGGGGCAACCCATTCCAGGGCCTCACCACATCAGCCAACAGCTTTCATGGACTGAACAAATACTGCAGGGGATGCAACTAGCTGGATGGGCCCAGAGAGTGATGGTGAATGGTGCCACAGCCAGCTGGCAGCTGGCACCAGTGGTGTGCCCCAGGGATCAGTGCTGGGCACAGTCCTGTTCAGTACCTTCATTGATGATCTGAAGGAGGGCACTGAGTCCAGCATCAATGAGTTTGCAGACAACACCAAGCTGGAAGCAAGTGTGGATCTGTCAAAGGGTAGGAGGGCTCTGCAGAGGGACTATGCACAGATGGGCATAGTCCAACACCAGGAGCTTGAACAAGGCTAAGTGCAGGGTTCTACACTTTGGCCACAACAATCCCAGGCAGTGCTACAGGCTGGGGACAGAGTGGCTGAGAGCAGCCAGGCAGAGAGGGACCTGGGGGTGCTGGGAGATAGGAGCTGAAGAGGAGGCAGCAGTGTGCCCAGGTGGGCAGCAGAGCCAATGGCATCCTGGGCTGGAGCAGGAGCAGTGTGGGCAGCAGGAGCAGGGAGGTTCTCCTGCCCCTGTGCTCAGCACTGCTCAGCACACACCTTGAGTGCTGTGTCCAGTTGTGGTGCCCTCAATTCAAGAGAGATGTTGAGGTGCTGGAAGGTGTTGAGAGAAGGGCAGCAAGGCTGGGGAGGGGCCTGGAGCACAGCCCCAAGAGGAGAGGCTGAGGGAGCTGGGGGTGTGCAGCCTGCAGAAGAGGAGGCTCAGGGCAGAGCTCATTGCTCTCTGCAGCTCCCTGAAGGGAGGTTGTGGCCAGGTGGGGTTGGGCTCCGCTGCCAGGGAAAGAAGGAGGGGACAGAGGCTGAAGCTGTGTCAGGGCAGGTTGAGGCTGGATGTTAGGAGGAAGTTGTTGGCAGAGAGAGAGATTGGCATTGGAATGGGCTGCCCAGGGAGGTGGTGGAGTCCCCATCCTTAGAGGTGTTTAAGGGAAGGCTGCAAACTTACTGATGCTGGACTCAATCCACTCCTCCAGGCACAGGGAGGTTGGAACTGGCTGATCTTTAAGGTCTCTTCCAACCTAAACCATTCTATGATTCTAAGGTTGCTCTAAGGTCTCCTCGAAGCCTTCTCTTCTCCAGGCTGAAACGTCCCAACTCCCTCAAGTGTTGCAGACCCTTCTCAGCTTCAGGAGACCTGAACCCACTTCTCTTTCCTCTGACAAACAAGCTATGGGCAAAGCTGGACTAGGATTATTCTGCATCCTACCGCTGAAGTTTTGACTGTATGGGCAAGCAAGAGGAAAGCCCAAAGAGCTCTGTGATCAGGATGCTCTCCAGAGGCAGATCCTCGCTCTTGCTCCAAGGAGCTGTTTGTGCATTTCCTTTAAGCCCTCCCATGCAAAATTCATGAGGCATCCGATACGTGGAGGATGCAACTCCAGGGGGACGGAGAACAAAAGCCCTGCAGAGCTGAGGTAATCAACTTCAAAAGACAAAAGGAGGAAAGGTTGATTCAACAGCAGCAGCGCCAGTGGAGGAGAAGAGCTCACCAAGCCGACCAGCAGCCCTCCCTGCTGTGTCTGGCCAAAAACCACACACACACCACACTGACTGCAGGAGGAGAGCAGCCTGGGCAAGGCACAGTGCCCTCAGCCTTGCATTTTACCTCCACACTTGAGTTTGGAATACTGTGTCTGGGTTTGGATGTCCAGTGAGGGTGGTGAGACACTGGCACAGGTTGCCCAGGGAGGTTGTGGAGCACAGAAGCACCCAATGTGATCTTTGATCACATTGGGTGCTTCTGTGCTCCACAACCTCCCTGGAGGTGTTCAAGACACTGGTANACATTGATACAGGTTGCCCGGGGAGGTTGTAGAGCCTGGAGGTGTTCAAGACACTGGTAGAGGTTGCCCAGGGAGGTTGTGTGGCACTGAAGCACCCAATATGATCTTCTCTGCCCCACAACCTCCCTGGAGGTGTTCAAGGCCAGGTTGGATGAGGCCTTGAGTGACCTGTTCTAATGGGAGGTGTCCCTGCCTATGGCACAGGGGGGTTGTTGGAACTGGATGAGCTTTCATCACATTGGGTACTTCTGTGCTCCACAACCTCCCTGGAGGTGTAGAGGACCAGGTTGGATGAGGTCTTGAGTGACCTGTTCTAGTGGGAGGTGTCCCTGCCTATGGCACAGGGGGGGTGGAACTGGCTGAGCTTTGAGGTCTCTTCCAACCTAAACCTAAATGTGATTCTAGGACAAGGTCTTGTAATGAGAGGATGAGGAGGAATAGGTTTAAACTGGCAGAGGGGAGATTGAAACTGGATGTTAGGATGAAGTTCTTGACAGTGAGGGTGGTGAGACCCTGGCACAGGTTGCCCAGGGAGGCTGTGGAGTACAGAATCACCCAATGTGATCTCTGACAATAAGTATGGCTTTAAAACTACCCCTTAACACCAGTTTACAACCAATCCAAGGTGGGTGAGTCCACCACATCCCTGGGCAGCTCATTCCAGTGCCTGACCTGAAATTCAATTCAACTGGTATGAAATTCACAGGCTCACAGGATGTCAGAGGATGGAAGAGACCCAAAGAACTCATCCAGTCCAACCCCCCCTGCCACAGCAGGAGCAGACAATCTAGCTCAGGGCACACAGCAACACATCCAGACAGGACTTGAAAGACACCAGACAAGGAGACTCCACAACCTTTCTGGGCAGCTTGTGCCACTGCTCTGGGAGCCACACAGGCAACAAATTCTCTCTTGTGTTGAGCTGGAGCCTCCTATGCTGCAGCTTCCATCCATTGCTCCTTGTCCTATCCCAAGTGCAAGTGAATAGTTGCAGTCAAACTGAATAGTTTTCTCCTGCCAGTTTTCCCAGTTCAGTCAAACTAAACAGTTTTCCCCTGCCAGAGTAGGGCCAGACAACCTAGCTCAGGGCACACAGCAACACATCCAGACAGGGTCTGCAAAGGCTCCAGACAAGGAGACTCCACAACCTCACATGAGATTTAAGGAGAAAGCATTAACCCCACAGAGGCAGTGGAAAGAAAAGCAGACTTTATGTTTTATTTAAAGTCGTTTTAAATGCTCATTGTGAGTTGTCTAAAGCAGGCACACTCAGACCTTTCTGAAGCACAGGCTCAGCTACCTCCTGCTGGACCAAAGAGAACATTCTCATCATGATATTCATAGAATCATAGAATGGTTTAGGTTGGAAGAGACTTCAAAGCTCAGCCAGTTCCAACCCCCCTGTGCCATAGGCAGGGACACCTCCCACTAGATCAAGTCACTCAAAACCTCATCCAGCCTGGCCTTGAACACCTCCAGGGAGGGAGCAGCCACAACCTCCCTGGGCAACCTGTTCCAGTGCCTCACCACCCTCACTGTGAAGAATTTCTTCCTAACATCCCGTTCAAATCTCCCCTCTGCCAGTTTGAACCCATTCCCCCTCGTCCTGTCATTACAAGACCTTGTGAACAGTCCCTCCCCATACTGATGGAGGAGTTAAGGCTGAATCAACACCATAAAACCTAAAGCAAAGACACTCCTTAGGCTCTCACAGCCAAACTTTCTGATTGCTAAAGACACACAAACTGTTACAAATTCTCCAAATCGATTAATTTCATTTCAGCTGATGGAAATGCACCTAAAAATCACTCTGCAAACACGCTCAGGCAGGCAAATGTGATGCCAGCTCACCCCTGAGCTCAGCAGCCTAGGGAAGAGTTGCCTTCCACCTGCAATGAAAGCAGCAGGGAAGGCTATAAAATCACTCTGAACCCTCACTCTCCAAAAAAAAATAATGATGTTTATTAGCTTCTTAAGTGCACTACTCCTTCCCCACATGATCTTGTGCTGTTGCATTAACTCTCATAAGCTCAGGCCTGACTGATCTCATTGCAGCTTCAGGGTTTAATACCTCGGAGAAACAGCATGGGGGAAAGAGGCAAACATAACACACAGGAGGCAGCTTCCCAACTCAGCACTGACTCTGCAATCCCACTACAGAATCACAGCAAGGTGCAGGTGGGCAAAGCCCCTCAGGAGCACCAAGTCCAACCTAGAACCCTGCTCTACAAGATTCACCTGAAACCACAATCCCTCAGCACCACATCCAAACCACCACATCCATCCACTGCATCCAAACTCCACCCCCTCCCTGGGCAGCTCATTCCAGTCCCTCACCACTCTCTCCAGGAAAAACTTTTTCCTCACTTCCAGTCTAAACCTCCCCAGCCTCAGCCTGAGGCCATTCCCCCTTGTTCTGTCTCCTGTGAGCAGAGCCCAGCAGCAGCCTCTCCACAATGTCCCTTCAGGTAGCTGTAGACAGCAGTGAGGTCTGCCCTCAGCCTCCTCATCCTCATACTAACCATCCCCAGCTCCCTCAGTGACTCCAACACCTCCCTGGGCAGCTCATTCCAGTCCCTGACCACTCTCTCCAGGAAAAACTTTTTCCTCATGTCCAATCTCACCCTCCCTAGCCTCAGCTTGAGGCCATTCCCCCTTGTTCTGTCTCCAATTCCCTGGAGCAGCCTCTCCAATGTCCCTTCAGGGAGCTGCAGAGAGCAATGAGATCTGCCCTCAGCCTCCTCTTCCTCACACTGCCCATCCCCAGCCCCCTCAGTTGCTCCTCATTAGATTTATTCCCCAGGCACTTCTCTGGCTTCATTGCCCTCCTCTGGACCTGCTCCAGCACCTCCACAGCTCTCTTGCATTGCAGTGCCCAAAACTGAACACAGCACTCAAGGTTTGGCCTCACCAGAGTCAAATCGAAGGGGACAATCACCTCCCTACTCCTGCTGGACACAGCATTTTTAATCCAAGCCAGGATGCCATTGGTCTTCTTGGCCACCTGGGCACACTGCTGGCTCACACTCAGCTCCCTGGGCACACTGCTGGCTCACACTCAGCT
>VWZI01000598.1:78329-88709 GCA_013396835.1 Psilopogon haemacephalus
CCCTTACGCTACACACCGCAAATATTATCAGTTTCAGTTGCCACTGCAGGAGGTTCAGAACAGGGTAGGTCAATTCAGTATCCCAATGCTGTAAACTCTAAACATTATCTCAGTTTCTATTGCCACTGCAGGAGGTTCAGAACAGGATAGGACAATTTCAGCAGCATCCCAATGCTCCAAACACTAAATATTATCAGTTTCAGTTGCCACTGCAGGAGGTTCAGAACAGGGTAGGACAATTTCAGCAGCATCCCAATGCTCCAAACACTAAATATTATCAGTTTCAGTTGCCACTGCAGGAGGTTCAGAACAGGGTAGGACAATTTCAGCAGCATCCCAATGCTCCAAACACTACATATTATCAGTTTCAGTTGCAACTGCAGGAGGTTCAGGACGGGGTAGGACAATTTCAGCAGCATCCCAATGCTTCAAACACTAAACATCCCAGCTTCAGTTGCAACTGCAGGAGGTTCAGAACAGGGTAGGTCCATTTCAACAGCATCCCAATGCTCCAAACACTAAATATTATCCCACTTTCAGTTGCCACTGCAGGAGGTTCAGAACAGGGTAGGACAATTTCAGCAGTATCCCAATGCTCCAAACACTAAACACTATCCCACTTGCAATTGTGACTGCAGGATGTTCAGAAAAGGGTAGGTCAGTTCAGTATTCCAATGTTCCAAACAGTAAATATTATCCCAATGCTCCAAACACTAAATATTATCAGTTTCAGTTGCCACTGCAGGAGGTTCAGAACAGTGTAGGACAATTTCAACAATATTCCAATGCTCCAAACACTAAATATTATCAGTTTCAGTTGCCACTGCAGGAGGTTCAGAACAGTGTAGGACAATTTCAACAATATGACAATGCTCCAAACACTAAATACTATCAGTTTCAGTTGCAACTGCAGGAGGTTCACAACAGGGTAGGACAATTTCAGCAGTATCCCAATGCTTCAAACCCTAAATATTATCCCACTTTCAGTTGTTACTGCAGGATGTTCAGAAAAGGGTAGGTCAGTTCAGTATCCCAATGCTCCAAACACTAAATATTATCCCACTTTCAGTTGCAACTGCAGAAGCTTTAGAAAAGAGCAGGCCAATTCAGTATCACAATGCTCCAAAACATTATCCCAGCTTCAGCTGCCACTGAAAGAGGTTCAGAACACAGTAGGACAATTTCAACAGCATCCCAATGCTCCAAACACTAAACACTATCCCACTTTCAAATGTGACTGCAGGATGTTCAGAAAAGGGTAGGTCAGTTCAGTATCCCAATGCTCCAAACACTAAATATTATCCGTTTCAGTTACCACTGCAGGAGTTTCAGAACAGGGTAGGACAATTTCAACAGCATCCCAATGCTCCAAACACTCAATATTATCAGTTTCAGTTGCAACTGCAGAAGGTTTAGAATAGGGCAGGACAATTTCAACAATATTCCAACGTTCCAAACACTAAATATTATCCCACTTTCAGTTGCCACTGCAGGAGGTTCAGGACACAGTAGGACAATTTCAGCAGTATCCCAATGCTCTAAACATTATCCCAGCTTCAGTTGCAACTGCAGGATGTTCAGAACAGGATAGTTTAGTTTCAACAGCATCCCAATGCTCCAAACACTAAATATTATCCCAGCTTCAGTTGCAACTGCAGGAGGTTCAGAGCAGGGTAGGTCCATTTCAACAGCATCCCAATGCTCTGGACACTAAATATTATCAGTTTCAGTTGCCACTGCAGGAGGTTCAGAGCAGGGTAGGTCAATTCAGTATCCCAATGCTCCAAACAGGAAACATTATCACAGTTTCAAAGTTCACTGAAGCAACTGAAATTACTCCCTGCAAATCAAATTTTAATGTGCTGCAGAGGAAAAGGAGAGAACAGCAACAGCCTGACAGTAAAACCTCTTTGATCAGACTCTGCTCCCTCTCCTAACCCCTGATGATGATGATCAACTTGTGCTGTGAAACAAAGATCTGAAGGCACTTTAATCACCAGCTAGTGTAAGTACAAATGCTATAAATGAGTTGCCTTCATGAACAGCTTTGCAGACAGCTCTGTAGGTGGCCTAAATCTCACCCCCTGCCTTGATCCATTAGCAAGCAGAGTGCATGTAGCAGCTTTCAAGTATCAGCTTGGCTCGGTGGCACACGGGGAGCTGCAGCTTTCAGCAGGCAGCTAAAAATACCTTAGCATCCCAGGCACATGAAACAGAGGTGAGCTGCTGGCACCACTGGAGTCTGTTATCCATGTTTAACATTACCTCTGAGCCACTACTAACAACACTGGAAGTGAGAAAAGCCTTCTCAGGGCTCAGTGCTGGCACCAGTGCTGGGCAACATCTTTGTCAGTGCTGTGGGCAGAGGAATCAGTGCAGCCTCAGCAAGGGTGCAGCTGGCACCAAGCTGTGTGGCACAGGAGACTTGCCAGAGGCCAGGAACCCATCCAGAGGGACCTGCACAGGCTGCAGAGCTGTGCCCAGGACAACCTCAGGGCATTCAACAGAGCCAAGGGGAAGGTCCTGCACCTGGGTGGGTGCAATCTCAAGCACAGCTCCAGGCTGGGTGGGGAATGGCTGAGAGCAGCCCTGAGGAACAGGACCTGGGGGTCTGGGCTGGTGCAAAGCTCAAGATGAGGCTGCAGTGTGAGTGCAGCCCAGACAGCAACTGTGTGCTGGGCTGCAGCAAGAGCAGCTGTGGGCAGCAGGGCAAGGGAGGGGATTGTGCCCCTTGGCTCTGCTCTCCTCACACCCCACCTGCAGCACTGTCTGCAGCTCTGCAGCCCCCAGAACAAGCAGCACATGGAAGTATTGGAGCCTGTGCAGAGGAGGCCACCAAGATGCAGCTGAGAGGGCTGCAGCAGCTCTGCTGTGAGCACAGGCTGAGAGAGTTGGGGCTGTGCAGCCTGGAGAGGAGAAGGCTGCCAGGAGACCTTGGAGTGGCCTTGCAGGATCTGAAAGGGGCCTAGAGGAAGGCTGGGGAGGGACTATTCACAAGGTCTGGTAATGAGAGGAGAAGGAGGAGGAATGGGTTTGAAGTAGCAGAGGGGAGATTCAAAGTGGATGTTAGGAGGAAGTTGTTTGCAGTGAGGGTGGTGAGACACTGGCACAGGTTGCCCAGGGAGGTTGTGGCATATTGAGTTGTGCAAGAAGCTTTATTTTTCAACCCTCCTGTACCACAGGCAGGGACACCTCCCATTAGAACAGGTCAAGCTCAAGGCCTCATCCAGGCTGGCCTTGAACACCTTCAGGGAGGAGGCAGCCACAACCTCCCTGGGAAGAACTGTGGTGACATCCTGTAACCAAACCAGGAGTCAGAATGCTGTTGGCATTGGAAGCATTTGTGAAACAGCTGTGTGGAGAGGCTGCTGTCAGGGGTCTGTTTCTTCTTAATTACTTGCAGGAGGGAGCAGCCACAACCTCCCTGGCCAACCCACTCCATCCACACTCATCTTCGACTGCAACGTGGTACAAGATGTCAGCATTCCACCAGAAGTGCAGTGACCTTTGGATGAGTCACTCAATCAAACCCTTCTCAGCAAAAAGAAAAAGAGCAGAGCAAGCAAGTTCAGCACTCAGGATTATTCTGACACTTCCGACAGAATTAGTGAAGGTTCAGCTCTGAATATTCACAAAGCCTTCAGAAAAACAGCCACAGAGCAGGGGAGGAGTGGACACTTCTAAAAGCAGCAGGCATATGCCTAGGGAGATAAGAGCAGCAAGCCTCTGAAAAAGCAGCAGCAGCTCTGGTGGAGCAGCAGGAAAAGCAGGGGGACCTGAATCAAGCTGAGGCATAGGAGGTTGTGGCTGCTCCCTCCCTGGAGTTATTCAGGTCCAGGCTGGATGAGGCCTTGAGCAAACTCTTCTAGCAGGAGGTGTCCCTGCCTATGGCACAGGGGGATTGGAACTGGATTAAGTTTTGATCACATTGGGTGCTTCTGTGCTCCAACCTCCCTGGAGGTGTTCAAGGCCAGGTTGGATGAGTCCTTGAGCAACCTGTTCTAGTGGGAGGTGTCCCTGCCTATGGCACAGGGGGGTTGGAACTGGCTAAGCTTTGAGCTCCCTTCCAACCTAAACCATTCTATGATTCTAATGCCAGGAGGCTGGAGCCAGGCTCTTCTTGGTGATGCCCAGTGTACAGTCAAGGAGGAATGGGTGGAAGCTGAGGCATAGGAGGTTGTGGCTGCTCCCTCCCTGGAGATGTTCAGGTCCAGGTTGGATGAGTCCTTGAGCCACCTGTTCTAACGGGAGATGTCCCTGCCTATGGCACAAGGTGGGTTGGAACTGGATGAATTTTGATCACACTGGGTGCTTCTGTGCTCCACAACCTCCCTGGAGGTGTTCAAGGCCAGGTTGGATGAGGCCTTGAGTGACCTGTTTATGGCACAGGGGGATCTGGGTAAGTTTTGATCACAGTGGGTGCTTCTGTGCTCCACAACCTCCCTGGAGGTGTTCAAGGCCAGGTTGGATGAGGCCTTGAGTGACCTGTTTATGGCACAGGGGGATCTGGGTAAGTTTTGATCACATTGGGTGCTTCTGTGCTCCACAACCTCCCTGGAGGTGTTCAAGGCCAGGTTGGATGAGTCCTTGAGCAACCTTTTCTAGTGGGAGATGTCTCTGCCTGTAGCGCGCGTGAGGGCGGGGAACAGAACTGCCTGAGCTTTGAGGTCCCTTCCAGCCTAAACCATTCCGTGATTAAAAAGATGGGGGGGAAAAAAACCCAGGCATTTCTTACCACTCCCAGCTTCTCAGAGGCATTAGCTTTCCACAGGCGAATGTTCATCTCATCTGAGCCACAGAGGATGTATTTGTTATCTGAGGTCCACTTGACGGTGATGACGTGCTGCATCCGTTTGGTGTGATACACCTCCCTAAGACAAAGGCAAACGTTGCAACAGGCTCCAGCATCACCCTTTCAACTAGCAGACAGCAGCATTCTCTTCAAGGCCATTCTTTTTTTTTTTTTGTTGGTTTTTTTTTCTCTCCCCCACTTTTTGGTTGGTTCTGTTATTAGAAGTTTGGCTTTTTCTCTTTAAACACTGTGCTGGTCTTAAGCATGCGAAGAGACAATCAACAGAAGAGACAATAAACAAATGGTGGTGGTTAGACTGAGGAAGGACCAGCTGGGGTAAGATGCTCTTTAAAAAGTGCTTTCACAGAAAGGACAGCAAACAGCTGCAGATTAACTCTTTGGGCAGAGCATGCCACAATGGGATCACAGAATCACAGGATGTCAGGGGTTGGAAGGGACCCAAAGAGTTTATCCAGTCCAGCAAGCCCTCTGCCAGAGTAGGAGCAGACAATCTAGCTGAGGGCACACAGCAACACATCCGCTCCTATAAATGAATAACCACATGGCAGACTTCTTCATGCAGCCTGGAACAGGATACCCAGGGAGGTTGTGGAGTCTCCCTCTCTGGAGATCCCAGGCTCACAGGATGTTAGGGGTTGGGAGGGACCCAAGGAGACCATCAAGTCCAAACCCCCCTGCCAGAGCAGGAGCAGACAATCTAGCTCAGGGCACACAGCAACACATCCACTCCTATAAATGAATAACCACATGGCAGACTTCTTCATGCAGCCTGGAACAGGATACCCAGGGAGGTTGTGGAGTCTCCCTCTCTGGAGATCCCAGGCTCACAGGATGTTAGGGGTTGGGAGGGACCCAAGGAGACCATCAAGTCCAAACCCCCCTGCCAGAGCAGGAGCAGACAATCTAGCTCAGGGCACACAGCAACACATCCAGACAGGGGCTGCAAAGGCTCCAGACAAGGAGACTCCACAACCTCTCTGGGCAGCCTGTGCCACTGCTCTGGAACCCACACAGGCAAGAAGTTGCCTCTTGTGTTGAGCTGCAACCTCCTGTGCTGCAGCTTCCATCCATTGCTCCTTGGCCTCAGTAGTTAGCACAAAGATTTAACTAGAGAATCAGCCCAGGTTGGAAGAGACCTCCAAGATCATCCAGTCCAACCTAGCACCCAGCCCTAGCCAATCAACCTATCCATGCCACTAACTAGCAGTAGTCATCCTTTAAGCTACTAATGGACAGCCTAAAAATTAAAATAATTAATTAAAAAAACGAAGAATTGTTCTGTTTTTATTAATTGGAAGCCATCTGCTTCCTCCTTGGAGGAGAAGGATTGTCCCTTTGAAAAATAAAACTGGCTGAGTCCCCTCAAGGGGTCCCAAGCAGCTTTCACTCCCTCAACCTTCCCAAGCAGCTTCGCTCCCCCGAGGGGTCCCCAAGCTCCTTCACTCCCTCAAACTTCCCAAGCAGGGAGCAGTGAGCAGAACCTGTCCCCCCTTATCCTGACCAGCCCTCAGATACTGAGAAACATTTACTAAAACCCCTCTCTTACTACAAGACAGGAAGAAATATTAGAACTACTTGTACATTAGATATAGACACAGGACAAGGGGTAAGAGGCATTAACTACAGCACACAAAGTTCCACCTCAACGTGAGGAAGAGCTTCTTGACTGAAAAGAGTGACAGAGCACTGGCACAGGCTGCCCAGAGAGGTTGTGGAGTCTCCTTCTCTGAAGCTTTCCCATCCCAGTTTGGGATGTGTTAGGGAAAAGGAAACCTGGTCTCAAAAATGCTCAAAGGATGAGGTTTGGTTCTTCTCACTTGCTGCCTGGGATAGTCCAAGGAGCAATGGATGGAAGCTGCAGCACAGGAGGTTGCAGCTCAACACAAGAGGCAACTTCTTGCCTGTGTGGGTCCCAGAGCAGTGGCACAGGCTGCCCAGAGAGGTTGTGGAGTCTCCTTGTCTGGAGCCTTTGCAGCCCTCTCTGGATGTGTTCCTGTGCGACCTGTGCTGGATTCTCTGGTCCTGCCCTGGCAGAGGGGTTGGACTGGAAGCTCTGCAGAGCATCCTGCAACACAGGAACACAGAGTTACACTGTGCAGACATTGACCTGGCAGCAGCGTTTTGGGGGGGCTGAAGTTCCAGAGGAAGGTAACCAATGGTAAAATAAAATCAAGAAGGAAGAGGAAAAAGGAAGAATTGACAACTGAGAGTAATGAAGGCAGGTTGATGAAGAACAAATGATACCAGAAGACAGGTTTATGAAAAACAACTGATACAAGCAAGCAGGTTTATGAAGAACAACTGATACCAGCCAGCAGGTTTATGAAGAACTGATACCAGCAAGTAGGTTCATGAAGAACAAATGATACAAGTAAGAAGGTTTATGAAGAACAAATGATATCAGAAAGATCTGATCACTTGCTTCAATTTTTCATCAAGCTAGGAGAGAAAAAAAAAAAACACCACACCAAAAAACACCAACAACAGTAATGGAGATGCAGTTGATGTAATCTGAACTTCAGCCAAATATTTAATACACTGCCTCATGAAATCTTCCAGGGAAAACTAATTGAAAGGGAACTGTGTATAAAGCATTGTCACACGAGTGCAAGCCTGGTTTAAAAAAAATAAAATCATGGACAAATCATGATTTGTCCTGCAGCTGTGGGCAGCAGGGCAAGGGAGGGGATTGTGCCCCTTGGCTCTGCTCTCCTCACACCCCACCTGCAGCACTGTCTGCAGCTCTGCAGCCCCCAGCACAAGCAGCACATGCAAGTGGTGGAGCCAGTGCAGAGGAGGCCACCAAGATGCAGCTGAGAGCTGCAGCAGCTCTGCTACAAGGACAGGCTGAGAGAGTTGGGGCTCTGCAGCCTGCAGAAGAGAAGGCTGCCAGGAGACCTTATAGTGGCCTTCCAGTATCTGAAAGGGGCCTACAAGAGGGCTGGGGAGGGACTATTGACAAGGTCTGGTAATAACAGGATGAGGAGGAATGGGTTTGAACTGGTAGAGGGAAGATTGAAACTGGATGTTAGGAGGAAGTTGTTTGCAGTGAGGGTGGTGAGACACTGGCACAGGTTGCCCAGGGAGGTTGTGGGGCACACAACCTCCCTGGAGGTGTTCAAGGCCAGGCTGGATGTGGCTCTGGGCAACCTCTTCTAGTGGGAGGTGTCCCTGCCTATGGCACAGGGGGGCTGGAACTGGCTGAGCTTTGAGGTCCCTTCCAACCTAACCCATTCTGTGATTCTATGATCCTGCTCTGGCAGCAGGGCTGGGCCAGATGAGATCACTTTGAAGTCTCTTCCATCCCCTGACATTCTAGTATTCTATGATTCCAGTGTTCAAACTCAAACTACCCCAACAGGAAGCAAATAAATCTGTTTAATGATGGAACAGAGAATTCCTGAGGAAGGAAGGTGTAAAAAAAAAAAAAATCACTCACCTGCTGTGACCTTTGTCTACAGGGAAAATTCGGATGGACTTATCAAAGCTGGCAGAGACAAACTCCTTCCCAGTGGGGGAGTAATCCACATCAAGCACAGCAGAGACATGATCCATGTGCACCCTCATGGGCGACTCCAGGTAGCGCATATCGAAACTGTATAAGCTGGAAGGCAAAGACAGCAGCAGCTTCAGGTCTTCACAGCTCCCAGCTACACACATCTTGGCTGCACAGTTCATCACACACACACACACACACACACACACACACACTGACTGTAAGGACAGGTCCAGATGGCAGAGTAGTCTCCCTAAAACTGCTCATAATAAAGCCTGATGTGTTGCTTAGGGCTTGGGAAAGGTTTGAGTCGGAGGCTTTAGTCATTGGATCAGACCTAAGGTTCTTTGCTCACTGTCAAAGTGCAGTGGCAGCCTGTGATGTTAAACTGTGCAGCAATCACACACACACTGCACTTAAGAACAGGTTCAGACTGCAGAGGGATCTCCTTAAAATTGCTCATAATAAAGCCTGTTCCTTAGGGCTTGGGAAAGGTTTTAGTCAGAGGCTTTGGTCAATGGACCAGACCTAAGGGGTTTTGCTCACTGTCAAAGAACAGTGGCAGCCTGCGATGTCAAACTGCAACTTTGCTCCAGTTAATCACACACACACTGCACTTCAGGACAGGTTCAGATTGCAGAGAGGTGTCTCTAAAAGTGCTCATAATAAAATATGTTGTTTAGAGCTTGAGAAAGGTTTTAGCTGGAGACCTCAGGTATTGATCAGACCTAAGGTTCTTTGCTCACTGTCAAAGTGCAGTGGCAGCCTGTGATGTCAAACTGTGCAGCAATCACACACACTACACTTAAGAACAGGTTCAGATTGCAGGGGGGTGTCCCTAAAATTGCTCATAATAAAGCCTGATGTGTTGCTTAGGGCTTGGGAAAGGTTTGAGTCGGAGGCTTTAGTCATTGGATCAGACCTAAGGTTCTTTGCTCACTGTCAAAGAACAGTGGCAGCCTGTGATGTCAAACTGCATCTTTGCTGCACAGTTCATCACACACACACTGCACTTAAGGACAGGTCCAGATTGCAGAGAGGTCTCTCTAAAACTGCTCACAATAAAGCCTGATGTTTAGGGCTTGAGAAAGGTTTTAGTTGGAGACCTTAGGTATTGATCAGACCTAAGGTTTTTGCTCACTGTCAAAGAACAGTGGCAGCCTGTGATGTTAAACTGTGCAGCAATCACACACACTGCACTTAAGGACTGGTTCAGATTGCAGAGAGGTCTCCCTAAAACTGCTCATAATAAAGCCTGATGCTTACGGATTAGGAAAGGTTTTAGTCAATGGCTTTAGCCATTGGACCAGACCTAAGGGGTCTTGCTCACTGTCAAAGAACAGTGGCAGCCTGTGATGTCCAAGTGATGCCAAAGAGCAAAGAATCTCCACTATTCCCTTTGTCATCTGTTTGTGGGTCACTGACCAAGCACTTCTCCAGCCATCACAATGTCCTCCTTTGTATATTTGTATCTGAAGATGGAGTAATCTGAACGTGGACAAGCAGCTCTGAAGCATAATGGCAAGACCATTAACCCTGCAGTCTCTAGAGACTCCAAACAGTGGGAACTCCCACTCATTCAGTCTCCTGTGAAATTCCCATTTGGTGGAATCCCATCCTATTGCCTAACCATCTTGGATAGGGAGCAGCCCTGAGGAGAGGGACTTGGGGGTGCTGGTGGAGGAGAAGCTGAAGCTGAGGCAGCAGTGTGCACTTGCAGGGCAGAAAGGCAAGCAGAGGCTGGGCTGCAGCAGGAGCAGTGTGGGCAGCAGGGCCAGGGAGGGGATTGTGCCCCTCTGCTGTGCTCTGCTGAGAGCCCACCTGGAGTAGTGCATCCAGTGCTGGAGCCCCTGGGAAAAGAGGGATGTGGAGATGCTGGAGGGGTGCAGAGAAGGGCCCCGAGGATGCTCAGAGGGCTGCAGCAGCTCTGCTGTGAGCACAGCCTGAAAGAGTTGGGGCTGTGCAGGCTGCAGAAGAGGAGGCTCCCAGGGGACCTTCTGGTGGCCTTACAGAATCTGAAGGGGGCTACAAAAAAAGCTGGGGAGGGACTTTTGAGGGTGTGAGGGAGTGC
>VWZI01000599.1:0-36672 GCA_013396835.1 Psilopogon haemacephalus
TTGGATTAATCCTAGGATGCTCCGTCATTCTATGCCGGGACAACTCTAACTGTTCCTGTTGAGGTAAGATCTCACTGCACCTTTCTCAGTATTCACCTGAAGCTGGGAAAAACTGTTACAGAAGCAGCTATTTAGGAACCTTTCCAGCATTCCTGATAGTTCTGTCAGAGCAGCAAGCCAGCAGTGATATGGAGTTCCCTTCTCAACTCCGTTACAGTTGATACTGTTAAACTATAACCATATGTTCTCACGTCAGTCAGCAGCAATCACTACACAGCAAACTTTGTATCAGATCCAGCAGCACTGGTTCAGGTATAGTTCCCACTGACATCACTGGGAGATCTGCCTGAGTCAGCACTGCTGCGCTTGGTTCCCATGTAAAGATCTCCAAACATTTCCAATACATTCTATCAAACGATGCTTTATTACATGTGAGCTATGTCAAGCAGATGGTTTCTGCAGCAGTTTCTCTAATTTGGCAAAACCTGCTGGCAAGTGCAGTTAGGTAAATGTTGTGAGAAAGTTGAATGAAAAAATGTGTCTAGTTGAGGCAGAGAGCAATAGCCAAAGGGGAAGTTAGACTTTTTGGCTCCTCGATGATGATGTTCAAAAGCTTTTTAGTTTATAAACCTTTACAGTCTCACAGTGTTTTTTTATTCTGTCTACTTAAAAGAATGTAGGATCTTTATCCGTTCCTGTTTATCTCGCAGAAGAATGTCTGGCGATGGTGAAGTGGAAATCCTTTGTTTGCTTGATTCAAAAAGACACCAAAAACCTCCTTCTTCCTTGGGAAACGTCCTCTGTAGATACAGAGCCATGAGAAATATACAATACATCAACCTGAATGCTCCCCATGCCCTTCTTGTTTTACTTCAGACTGCAACTGTTCCTTCAGAAAATAACTTAATGTGTTCTGCAGGCACTGTCCAATATAAGTATGGGTTGAAGCTTCTACTACAAAGCAGATCACCCTACTCATGCAAATTTGAATGTACTATATGATGGGGGCAGAGAACAAAAGTCTAGAGTTGTAGAGAATAGCATTTCCTTAAGACTTTACCTTTTCTTTTTTTTTTTTGTCCACTACAGGGTACAAGTAAATTAAACGGGCAAGAAAAAAAGTTGCTCATTTTTCCAACACCACCAGGTGCTTAGTGTTTAAAGGCTTAACCAATAGCATATTTTCCCACACTAAACTCTTGTTGCACAGTTGGAATATCCCAAAATTCTAGTACTGACTGCTTCAAAAGCCTTTGGACCACTCTGGGCTCTGCAGTCATATGAAGTAGGACCCTATTCCACGTATTGTCCTGTTGGCACATACTGAATTAACTGCTAGACCAAGAGCACAGCTGTTCCGTCATTATTGCTGTGACTGCAGTAACATATGGGAGTACCAAACTAGCTCAAATACTAGCCAAAGAGAAGCCCAGTAACTGGCAGAGCAAGGCTCAGGATGGGGTAGTTTACTGTGCCAAGCAGCACTGAGAAAACAGTGTTCAGTGTATCTGAAGAGGTTAATGAATGGCCAAGTTAAAAGGGTCTGTGTTTCAGTTTGGAGACGTCTATGTTAATCCTGTTTAAAACAAGTGTTAGGATCAGGTACTCCTAGTTCACTTTATGTAGCTCTGAAATTGTGAAATTAATGTCTGTAATCTCTCCGGGCAACAGTATACACAAAAGTAGGGTTCATGCTAGTAGTAACTTTAACATATTGGTGAGTTCTTAGAGCTGAGGTGACTTAGTCCTTGGATTTTAATATAATGTTCCTCTGGCTTTTGAAACAGAGACAGGTGTCTTCAGACTTCTAAGGAAAAGCAAGCAAAACACAAAATCTATGTTTCTGCCAGTCTCATACACAAGTTCTACTGACAGTTTCAATTGCTTGTTATAAACCATCACTGGAGAGGCACTCAGCTGAGGTCAGCATCTCTTCAGAGGTGCTTGCATTAGTTTCCTCTCTCTATATATTTACATATAAATATAAGGTTATTTAAATTGCAAGCTTCACTTGAACATGCAGTCTTTTAGTGATTTAAATGTCATATTACACTTAAGAATTTTTTAACAGAGACAAGTAACTGCTGCATACGTACCTGGGAAATTAAGGCATGTTTTTAATGGCAAAGTGTTTCAGCCCTTTTTTCTCTTCACTTCGAAAATCAGTTTGGCAAGTGTAGTGCTTCTCATGTAGCACAATGTGAACAGCTCTAAGGCAAGGGGCCAGAATTTCAATATACATATTTGACAAGTGTACTGAAATAACATAAAGATGCCTGTGGCATTATTTCAGGTACTGGAGTTTTACCTTATCTATAAATAAGCTTTCACAGCGTATCATGCATGGGAATTAACAGGATATGAATCTTCCTGAGCTAAGTATTCTGTCAGAGTTTGTCTAAAAATAGATGAAACCAAAGCCAGACTCTCCTTAAAATTATGTTTCCTGGGGCAAACATAGCCTGGCATCAGGTGCTGCTGCTGCTGCTAAAGTGTTTCTCAAGTCCTGCCATATAATTGCATAAATAAGCCTTCATTAGGAAAATATGTTTTGAGTATCTAAGTGGCCTCCAGAAGACCTAACCTGAAATCCAGGTTCTGCCAGAAACTATCACTGTGAGGATTTACTGATTATTTTCTTTTTTTATCATTTCCTTCCATGCATCTGAACCGGCAAGCATTTTTCTTCTGTCTTTACTAGCTAGTATCTGTGTAGACTCTTAATTCTTTTGTAGGACTGTTAGTATGTGTCTAATACTCCAGTTACTTTTGTGGTACTGCAGTGGGGCAGGTAACATCTCTGATTTACATAGTCACTGGTATTAAATAGCTATGAACTTGCAGGTTTATTTGTGGCTGGCATAGCATAACAAGGTTTTCTCTTTCCATGACAGTTATTAGATAGGAGGAGCAGGCTGGTTGTCAGTCTTGGCTACCTCATGGGTAGTAGTACTGAACTATGGACAACATACTTGGCTTTTTCAGAGACCTTGCACCATACTGTAAATATCTTTGTCTGAAAGAGACAAAAGTTGACTAAAAACCAGATTAGTTTTCTGCAAGAACCCTAGTAAGAGCCAGTGTATTACCCTTTAGAAGCATTTGAGCACTTTTTAGGAAAGATGGAATTTAATCCACCTTCTGGCTGGTGTAAGTCCTGAAACACAATTTTTCCACTTCATAAATTTCCCAGTTTTTCTTTGTCTGTAACCTTTTGTTATACAACCAAGCTCATTCAATTCTTTTATTCACTGTTTTTAATCTTACTGTCTGTTTTTACCTTGCTGATGTTTGGGAACAGAGTGTATTTCCCAAGCTAAGCTTTATGAAAATACAATTTGTTGTACAATGTTGGATATTTTCCAGTGGCAGTATATGCCATACCATATCTGAAGGGAAGTGGTTTTTTGTTTATTGATTTTTCTAGCTTGTAATTTTGTTCCTTTCCTTACCTACTAAAAAGCATGTTGAAACATGTCATGTTTGTAGCTTTTTATTTAGTAACTTTCCAGTTATTAAGACAAGTGCCCATGAATATCCTCATGCTGCACAGACTCGCAAATACACGAGACCACATCCACTTTGCATTTGCAGCTGACATACCTTCTGTCTTGTGCATCTTGTTTGCCTGTCTTATATCCAGCCAGGCTCTTCTAGTGGGACCTCACTCTAGGAGAACCACAGTGGGTGCTTTAGCCATCAGTGATCTGAATTTGTCTTCTCAAAAGGATCAGAATTTCAAGTAGGAATGTTTTTTATGTCAGAGTTCTTTGAGCTGTCACGAGAGCATTGCAGAAGATTGGGATAAATATTAATTTTAATATTAGAACTGCTTATAGTTGAGGTTTAAAGCTCCACACTTCAATTCGTCTCATATCTTTAACTCTCCCTCACAGAGGAATGTTATACAGAGCTTTGCTATCAATGATCCCTCTGGCATAAAAATAAAATAAATCTTTCATTGTAATTCAGGAACTTTCTCCTCTCAGATCCATGACCTCCAGTTTTCGTGTTGAATCTCAGATGGAAGAGAGACATCTGGAGAGCTGGTATTCTTGTATCAGCAGGTATTACCATCTCCCACAAAAATGGAAACAAATGGTTTCAATTATCAAAAAAGAGATGATAAATGGACAGCAGTGATAGAAAGCCCTCCTAGGATGTTGTGTGTTCTGAACTGAAAGCTGAAATGAGTGATTATTTTTTCATTTATCTTCTAATCATGCATCTCATTGAGCTTAAGGAGATCTTTCCAATAAGTTTGAAATAGTAGCCTTACAGATCAGGCAGCTTTCTGAGTGCCTTCTTTTTATTTCCTTGATTTTTTTTTTTTTTTTTTTTTAATATTTAAGACTTAAACATTTTGTATGCTTTCTGGTTTTGGAATTTACTTGTAGAAATATAAAAATACCCTTTTTTCTTTTGTGAGATTCCCTATTGACCTTGTATATTTTTGTGGTCTTGATGTAATTAAGGATTCCAGAGGGGCAAATGACATATTTTATGAAACTGACTGATTGAAATTCAGAAGAAGAGGCACTTTTAGACTTTTTGTCCATTAAAGTGCAAACCTGATTCTGCTACACAGAAATTTTAGATTCAATAAATGTTGGTTCTGTGCCCTGTTATAATCCACATTCCTGAGCCACCAGCAATTCCTTTGCTCTCTGAGGAACCTGCCTTTCTCCCCTCTAAGAGGAACTAATGACTTACTGAGTTTCTGCTTTTTAATATTCTTCCCCCCTCCATAGTTGCAGGTACAAACTTCTTTGATGATATAATTGATTAACTTGGGTAAGTTAAACTTCAATCACTAGCTTCAAGTTGCATTTTGCTTTGAGGATCAAAGCTTCACCCTGCATATCCTGAAAAGTGGTCTGGTTTTTAGAGTATAGCATTAGTCTCATTAAAGATTTTTATCTTTGTCTGTAAATTCAGTCCTGTTTATATCCTGCAGTAATCATGCCTACATTCACACCATAACATCTACGCAGAAGAGAACTAAAAAGAGCAGATGTCGTATATTTAATCAAGGTCTTTCTCTTTCATGATTTTGCTGTTTAAAGAAAACAAAGACAAATGGGTTCTGAGAGTTTTAAATTCTCTGCTGTTTGCAGAGAGCTCCCTTTTGAACATTTTTGTAGGCCTATCTATACTGTGCTGTCATGGAAAAACATGGTAGGAGCTTGCTATGATTATCTATAATGGAGTAAAAAGAAGAAAGACTTCCAAAAGTCTCTTCTTTCAAAAGAAGTGGGGAGGAAGAAAAAGCAGAGTAAGCAAAATTGCTCTTGCTCTGTTTTCACCAGTTAGAAGATTAATATGCAACTTAAAATTGGAGTGCAAAGATTTTGTCTTTTGTTCTGCCAGCCATCCAATCCAAACACTTCACTTTGCTTGTCACACAGCTCCCTGGCTTGCCCAGTCAGTTAAAGGCACTTTTCTCTGCAGCAGTCAGTCTTGTTCCTGCTAAAACAATGCCTTAAGTCTTGGCTTTCCTTGGCCTGTGTAGGCCAACACCATCAACTTGTGACTATGTTTCTTGGCTGAAAGCAATCTGTGTTGGTCTGCAGTGGAAACCAGGCCCCTCTGCCTGGAGTTCCTTATGACTAGGATTATTCCAGAATTTCACCTCAGAGGTACTGCTGTATTTATGGTTGTTCATAAGAATGTGCATTACTGAACACAGCTTTTCCGTCAGTTTAGCAAGGTTTATAAAAAGCTACTCCTCACTTTGGGTAGCACCAAAATAGTACAGAGGTAGATAGAACAAATGAAAACTTGGATTTATTTCCTGGACTCACTTTCCTTCCCATTACAATTTTGAATAGGAGAGGGCTTTATCAGTTTAGGTGGGAATATTTAGGATACTATGACCTTTGCGTATCGGAAGTTTCTATTTCAAAATGCAGGGTTTGTTTGGTTGGTTTTTTTACTTTTCTTCCTCTAGCATCTTAGGTTTTAGTCAGAAACAGTGTTTTTTGGCATAGAATTATGCCCTCTGTGTTCATCTCCTCTGCTTTCAGTTGCTGGAATTTATGTTATTTCACAATTATTTGTTTTCTTTTGTTCTGGAGAAACTCCTTTAATCTTTATCTGCAAGAAAGCAGTATGAAACTCTTGTCTCCAGGCTTGTCTGGAAGTGTTGCTCCCTCTATTAGCAGAAGAGCTGTGGAATGGTAAGGACATTTACAAATTCTGGTTTCTTTGCAATTACAGAGATTGGTTTTTAAGTCACAAACCCTACATCTTGGCAGGCTAAGCTGGATCAAAAGTCCAGTTTCACTCTTAATAAGAATTGCTAAGCAATGCATGGGAAACACAGATCCAGCACATGTCTCTGAGTTCCTCTATCAAATTCAAAGCAGATTTTCAGCTGTCACTGGTTCCTAACTCAAGAAATTCTAGGCAACTGAAGTTGCTCTTGGCCACCTGTAGCTTTCCCATGGTCTTTCTGCCAGATGCTTGCTCTGTCTCAGCAGTACAAGCAGAGCAAGGAGGTCCCAGAACATTGTTATCTGCAATACACATTAAGCAACGCAAAGAAAATGTCTGTTTCTTTGGCAAGCTGTGCTGCTTTCCCTCACTGGTGAAGGGAGGGAAAAGTATGAAGGAAGATTTACTTGAGAGCAGGTTTTCTTCTGTAGCACCCACATGGGAATAGATTGGGGAAAGAAATCAGATGTTTTCACAGATTTTTAATCCTAGAAGAAACCATTAGCTCATTTAGTAGTTTTAGAAAGAAGGTCATAACATCTCAGTTTACCAAGTCAAACTTTGGACTGTTATGAATAGCTAAAAGAAAACAAATGTGTTGTTTTTTTGGGTGGTTCTTTTTTTTACTATAACTTTTCTTTATTCATATTAACAATTAATGCCAAGAACTAAGGGTTTTTTCCCCCACCTGAAATTATCATCCCTGAGCTCCTAGCTGCTGGTCCTTTGTTTTGTATGAATTAAAGTGGTCAATGGCTCAAAGTCCAGATGGAGAGCTGTGACAAGTGGTGTCTCTACTGGGACCTGTGCTGTGTAATGTTTTTATCAGTGATATAGACAGTGGGATCAAGTGCACCATCAGCAAGTTTGCAGATAATACCAAGCTGAGTGGTGCTGTCAATATGCCAGAGGGATGTGATTTCATCCAGAGAGACCTGGACAAGCTGGAGAGGTGGGCCAAGGCAAACCTCATGAAGTTCAACAAGAGCAAGAACAGCATTCTGTGTCTGGGCTGGAACAATCCTTGCTATCAATACAAACTGGGGGATGAGGTGATAGAAAGCAGCCCTGAGGAAAAAGGCTTGGGAGTGCTGGTGGGTGAGAAACTGGACATGAGCAAACAGTGTGTGCTTGCAGCTCAGAAGGCTAATCAGATCCTGGACAGCATCGAAAGATTTGGTGCCAGCAGCTTGAGAGAAGTTAGAGCACCTCTGCTACAAGGACAGGCTGAGGGAGCTGGGGTTGTTCAGCCTGGAGAAAAGGCAGCTACGGGGACACCTTATCCCTACCTTTCAGTGCCTGAATGGGACCTACAACAAGATTGGAGAGAGACTGTTTACAAAGGCCTGCAGCGATAGGATGAGGGGCAATGGTTTGAAATACAAGTAGATTTAGAGTGGATGTTACAAACAAATTCTTTACAATGAGGATGGTTAAACACTGGAACAGGTTGCCCAGAGAAGTGATTGAGGCCCTGTCCCTGGAGATATTCAAGGTGAGGCTCTTGATGGGGCTCTGTGTGACCTGATCTTGTTGAGGATGTCTCTGCTTACTGCAAGGGGGTTGGATGAGATGGCCTTCAGAGGTCCCTTCCAATTGTGCTGATTCTAGGATTCCCTGGAGAAAGAAGGATGTAGTATGCAATAGTGTCTTCCCAGGCTGAAATATATGTATTGTAGATGAGCCATAACTTGATGATCTGACCACAAAGTTACGTTTTGAAGAATTTCTGCTTAATTTTGCATTTTGTTTCTTTTCCTTGATGACCAAACAATTATTGAAGTGTGGCAGATCACTAGGTAAAGTTTTCAGGTATCTCAGCACCACCCCATACATTTACAGAGTTCCATCTCTGGGGAATTTTAGGTTTTTGCCTCCATGTCATATAGCGTTAAAAAAAAAAAAACAACCAAAAAAAAAACTCCCCACTTGTGCTTGCTTTAAAACTTACAAACTGCATTCATGTTCAGTCTACTTTATGTCTAGGCCACAGAGTGACTGTTCTTTGTCATATTCCCATGGTGTGGTTACAGAGAGCCACCAACATCTCCTTGCCCATCGACTGGTTTGTTCACAAGTGATGTTCCTCAGGCATCATGCCTGCAGGAGAGGGTCTGTTCCCCTCATGGTCTTTTTTGGAGTACAAACAACCACAACTATTGATGAAATCCCATGAGGGTTCTATACAGACCCATTTCTAGGTCTGTTTTTAGATTGTACTTGGTTTATTCAAAGGCCTGTTGTATTAGCAGCACACCATCATAAACATGAGCTTTTCCTCATGCCCTTTTACCCTCGGATATTTCTAGACTACAATACGCAGAGTAAAGGACTATTTCCTAGACCTTCAGCAGAGGAACACAGACTGCCCAGGGCTAAAATGTACAGCAGCCATGTCTTTGTAGGTCTTTCAGTTGAAAATGTCTGCAATGACAAGGAGAATTCATAGCTGGAACTTGGGGTCTGTGAGGGCAAACCTCAAATACTTGGTTCAATTTTGGGTCACTCACTACAAGAAGGACATTTTGATCCTGGAGCTGGTCCAGAGAAGTACAATGAAGCTGATGAAAGGCTTGGAGAACAAGTACCATTAGAAGCAGCTGAGGAAACAGGAATTGTTAGGTCTGGAGAAGAGTCTGAGAGGAGACCACCTCCCTCTCTACAACTCCTTGAAAGGAGGCTGTGGGGGTTGGTGTCTTCTGCCAGGAAACAAGCAAGAGAATGAGAGGAAATGGCCTCAAGTTGCACTAGGGGAGATTTAGGCTAGATAATAGGAACCCTGAAAGGGTTGTCAATCCTGGAACAGGTTCAGGAAAGTGGAGGTCCAGTCACCTGAAAGGGGTGGTGATGACCTGTAGATGTGGTGCTGGTTTAGCAGTGATTTGGCAGTGCCTGGTTAAGGACTACACTCATTAAGAGATCTTAAAGATCTCTTCCAACCCAAACAATTCTATGATTCTAAGGTGCTGGGAGCATCGAAGTGATAGTGTGACAATGTGGCCTGGAGGAGCTGAATCTGAAGCAGCACTGTCCCCTGTCCCCCTGTCTCTGCCACATTACCTCCCAGGACCTTCCTAAGAACAGTCAATCCTGTGAGCATTCTAACAACAACTCATTTTCAGAGGTATTAGTGAAAGGGAGGCTTTGTGGTGGACAACAAATCACAATGGAGTTGAACCCTATGGGAAGGGAAAAGCAGGCTGTGTAGATCCAGGAAAGGGATTTAAATGGGTCCCCCTACCTCAGAAGCTCCCCACCCACCAGCACAGCCCACCTGGACCCTGTGACAAGGAGCACTGGGCACTTCCCACACAGCATGCAGGGTGAGTAATGGCAGAAGCCAGGCGTCCGGAGGGCAAAGGGGCTGGTGGGCCTCAGGGCTGCAGGCCACAATTCTGATGTGTTTTGTCATTGCTCTTGTGTTCTGTCCTTCCCCTCCAGGGGAGTGAAAACTGGTGCAGGTGCATGAGAGGGAGGAAGGGCAGATGTGATTTGATGCAGTTGTGTCAGTGTGTGGGGACAGGTGAAGGCAGCCCAAGGAGTGGTGAGAAAGAAGTTGGGCCTGAATCTTGCAAAACGCAAATCTCAGGTGTGGGGGCACCCCCTGAAGTGTCAAATGACTGCAGAAGGACAGCGTAAGCAGAATGCATGTGCCAGGAAGGGAAACACAGCTTTTTAAGATGGAGGAGATGAATGCATGCTTTCCCAGGGAGAGTAACACAGCAGATACTGCCAAGCTGGACATGGGCTCACCTGCCTCTCAGGGGTGATGGTGGTGTTAGTGAGGTGAGGGCTACCCCACAAACCCAAAAGGCCAATTGGTGAGAGTGTTGATGTTTGACCTCCCCAGCTAACTGCATGGTGGGCTTGACTGGTCTGCCCTGAAACGTGCAAAGGATTTGGCTGAGCAATGGCTCAAGAAGCATAAACTGACACTAATTTTTGGGAGTATTTCATCCAGTCCGGTCACTCTTGTCAGATGTAAGTCAAATAAAGGGGAAACCAAAAAGTCATTCTTGACCCCGTCAGTTCAGGTCTGGCACAGTTTTCTGTCTTTTTTTTCATTTTCTGCTTAGCGTCTTTTGTCTATAAATGCATTGTAGAGGAATAGGAAATGGGGTAAATGTTTTTATATACTTAATGTTACTGCTGTATTTTTCTGGCGTGTCTGTAGGTACATATATAGTCAGGAATCCAACTTGGATTGTGGACAAACTTTTTTCCCAGAATGAAATGATGAATTGCTGTTAAATAATTCAAACCTTACTCAAATTGACCATTTTAGTGTGTAAGTCCTGAAGAAGTCATACAATATGGCATGAGGCCTCAAGCTCATCAGTTACTACAGAGGGAAGATAGCCAGTTTTGGTGCTCTCAGCTAGAGTCAGCTCTGAGCAATTCTAATAACTCAGCACAACCCACTTGGCAGACTGACAAATATTTGGGGGTTTCTCTTTTTTTTTTTTTTTTATTATTTCTTATAGTGTCCTTTCCCAATTTCCTTTAAGAGGCTCTGCTATGATAATTGTGCATTACTAACTTTTGCCTAAATGCATCTATGTTCTGTATTTGGCTTCATGTTTTACAACCCCATATTCATAAATTGTTGCATTATGATCCACATTCTGTTATGTCTGTTTCAATAATGTCAAAGAGTGAAACACAGCATAATATATTCAGTTCTTTTTGCATAGAAAGTTTGTGAATGTACTGAGCTGCCTGTCTCAGAAGACTGATACTGAGTGGTTTGTATCATATTTCATTGCACCTCTTTTTTTCTGGCTGTTTCAGTTTTCTCATCATTTGGAGTCATAGGAAAAGATTAGAGAAATGTGATTATTCTATGATGGTACTTTCCCAGGTTTACTGCCATCTCTAAGAGCCTTTAGAAGCTGCTGAAAAGGGCAATCCCATCTTTTCCTCTCATCTGCAGAAAGATTTGTGCTCTGCTTTCCCCATGTTGGTGCTAGCAGTTGTGTAGCTGTGCAGGCAGTAGAAAAAGAAGAAAACAAATTAACTTTCAGCTGTATCAGCAAGTTGGTCTGACTTACCATGTACCAGTGATTGTTGGCGGTGACAGAAAAAGGAGCAGGAGCATACAGACATGAGTGTGGGTTCAGATGGGTTTAAGTTGAAGATGAAACCACATCTTAAGAAAGCAGCATAATGGGAGGAGGCATTCGTCTTTTGTGCAGATACACTGTATCTTGAAAGAGACTTCTGAGTTCCTTTCATCTTTCTAGCCAATGGTCTATTGTAGTCAGCCATCTGTTCCCACCTTTCTGTATGTAGTGCAATGCATCATCTCTTCCTCACTTTCCCATTTAACTTGTTGCTTTTTTTCCCAAATTACCTATTTACAAAGAAGAAACGTTTTCTCATTTTTCACGTGCACAAATTTTGTAAACCCTCCTATTGTCCTGCTTATGTCAGTAGTATGCACTACTTTCTGATGAAGGAGAGGTGCACTAGCTGAGTAATCAGGTGAAGTCCTTTTGGTTACACTAGCATTTCATCCCAGTATGCTTTTGTTTTCTCTCTGACTTCTGTTGGTCTTACAAGGTAGGTAGACATCTGTTACTACTTTCTGAATGGTAGCCCATTAGAATTTTTTCACGCTTCATAAATCAATCTTAGTGCAAGTGGGGTTTTGGTCTTTTCTTTTCTTTTTTTTTTTTTTTTTTCCCCTTGAGGTTTGCTCTTNCCCCCCCCCGAAGTGTTATTGGAAAGAGCTCAAGGTTACTGTTACAGACAATTATTCTTACTTTAACTGTGTAAGTCATAATACATTTTGTAGGTTTTCCTCAATTGCAGACCTTTACTCAGTAAGGTTTTACTTTCTTTATTGGCTGAATATTTACTTGATATTGAATGCAATGGGATTGCTTTTGTTTGTTTTAACACTATCCATCTTGCTGACAAATTGATTTATAGTCCAGCTCTTAGGGCGAAGTCCTATATAATCTAACAGAAAACTGCAGCCCTTTCTCTGAATTTTCTTAGAGAAGCCTAAGGATTTTCTAATCCTCTCTCAAACACATTATCTATTTGAGTGCAGATGCAGAATCCATACTAAATGCTTCATATATGAAATACTGCAAACAACAAACATGGCCAGGACTCATCAGCAAGTGTCCTCTGGTAAAATATCTCCTGATGGGCATATATTGTGTGACTGTCCATGTAGTTTATATGATGATATGGATTCAGTGAAAGACCACGTGGATTTTCATTATTTTTATATTTGGCTTTATTTTCCTTACAGTGCCACTCAGTGGTCAATGTTGTGCCATAAAGAAATTCTGGCTTCTGAGAGGTGAAAAATCACTATCTCAAAAGTCCAGCTTTTTCGGCAGGAGTTCTTATTTCACAGTGGGGTCACAGCAGAACTAAGTCTGAGTTCGGAGTAAGCCTTTCTACATTGCCAAATGAAATCTTGTTTAGCCACAATTTTTTAAGCAATGTGATTGAAGCCCTTGCCAAGAACTTGCTGCCCTGACATAAACAAGATTGCACTTCCTGTTAGAGAAATAAGAACCTGTAAGTGAAAAAAGGGTTTCTTCTGTTGTTTGGGGTTGTTGGGGTTTTTCTTGTTTGTTTTGGTTTTGTTTTGTTTTTTAAATGTCACTCCTATCAATGTCATATGTGTCTTGAGATCTTGTCTGACTTGGCTGATTCATCTCTCCAAAGGCCAGTAACATAAGTACCTCGAAGGCAACTCATCCTAGCCTGAAGTCATTCCAGAGAAATGAAAAGGTGTTTTGGAGGAAAAATTAAACCATGTCTAAAGATATAGTCATGAGATTGAAATTGTCATGTTTTAAACTTAAAAATATTCTAATTGCATTTAGAGAACTGAATGCATTTAAAGGTAAAGTCTTAATTTACAGATAATTTAATTATTTTTTATTAAACACATTGGAAAGGATGAATGAGTTTGATCAAGTGACCACCTGGAAAATTTTGCTCCTCTTTGTTTTCCAGAACCATTCCATTTTTCATGTGCATTTGGCGTTGTTGTAATAGGCCTAAACAGGACAAAATAGGCCTGAACATGTCCTGGCTTACCTCTTTCTCCAGCAGCCTGTAAAGCCTGGGAAGAATTACAGACCTCATCAATTGACAAGACCAACAGAATTTCGTGAAGGTGTTTGGAGTACTGTGGAAAGCTGTAGCTAGACCCACAAGTTGGGAACTAATTTTTGTGAGTAAACCTCAAAGCCTTTATAGCAAAACTCTGTAGTTGAATATAACTGAATCCTACCTTCTGTCTTAAAGCAGAAAGGAGCTTCTTGAGTCCATCTAGTGGACAAGCGATGTAACTGACCAAAAGAACCTCTCCTTTAGTTCAATAAATATTGTATTATTGCTAGTTATTTGTTCTAGATCTAGTTATTCCTTTATGTAATGCTTTTCATGATGGTTGCAAAGAACCTAGTTATTATTAAAATTAGTGGTTCAGGATGCTGAAAACCAGACACAGAAATTCAGTTTTAAGGGAAAAATCCCAAGGTGAGTAAAGAGATTAGTGACCACTAATCTCTGATTGGATTTTGAGATGAGCATACCTGTGTGTTTTCCAGTACTTCTCTACAGTTATTTTTCAAACTCTAAGCCTATTGAGATGCTGAAGTTTGTAATTCAAATTCCCGTTCTTTGGATATATACATCTCATTAAATCATTTCCTAATCTGTGATTGCATAATGACAGCATCTTATAGTGTATAAATAATCAGGTGAATAACCTGGATGTCAAACATATGTTGTTATAAAATGTTTCCGCAGTTAAGGATGATGCTGAAAATAAGCATTTTTAAGTGCAGGCCTCATTAAACTGGCACAAGTGTAGGGCACACAACATGCAGAATCACCTGTGCCAGGACCTAAATTTTGCCATTATTGTTCAATTTTAAAAGTCTATAGATCCTTAAAGAGTTAATGTCTTTATGATAAAGGTGCATGAATGTCTAAACTGTTCTCTCTAGGGCTAAAGGGATAGTTTGAATGCTTCCTCCTCGTTACATGTCCTTCACTGACTGTGTTTTGGTGATGAAGTTTGCAAAATCAGTATGTGACAGGCTCTATAAACAGATGGTGGGTGAAATCAGATGATAATTTTCTGCTTGTGCCATGACAGCTGGATGTGCCTGAGGCAAATTTAGGTAAATTTATTTTCTTTCTAAAACAAGAGAAACATTTGTGAGAGCATAGTGAAAGTGATGGTCATAGAATCATAGACTTAAAGAATGGCTCAAGTTGGAAGAGACCTTAAAGATTATCTAGTTCTGGATGATCACTCACTGACTTAAAAGAAAATATAGCTGGTTATAGAAAAATTTGTTGCCTGATCTACAGAGTCATCAATAAACGGGGGATAAATGGAAGAAGAAAAGATCTTGAGTGATACTAGCAGAGATGAAGTGTACAGAACAGAGGAAGCAGCACTTTGTAGTGGTGTGCACTAGTTGGCACTGCTTTGGGCTGCTGCCATGCAGTGCTGGCTATTTCACAACAGGAAGGATGTTCTTGGTGAGATGCTGTGATATTCATTGGTTAGGATGAAACCAAGTCCTAGGACATCAAGCTAAATGAATGTTTAATAGAAATGCTTCTTTTCTCACCCTCTGCTAGACAATATTCTTCAGGGACACAGTGAAGGTTTATGTTTTTGAAGGTGGGGACAAAGCGGGTGGCAACAGATGGCTTATGGTGGTTATCAATAGAAATGTAAAAGCTGGAGTGAAATAAAAAGCTTGGGCTACAAATTTCTATGATGAAATAAATGAACTGAATAAGGCTGCAGTTCAGCAAAAGCTTTTCAAAACCAGCCTTATTCAGCAACAACACAGTTTTTCAAAGATGCCAACCTGCAAGTGAACGATATTTAGTCTGCTAAATTACTTGAGTGCTCTTGAAAATATCATAGCATAATATGGAAGTTCTGATTCAGGAAGGCAACCCTAGCAAGGAAGGAGTTTAAACAAGGTTTTAGGTCCATTTATGAATTAGAACAGTTAACATTGCTTCCATGACAAATTGATTTTCACAAAGCCTAAGAGCATGTTTAAAGGCAATTAAATAGTCTCTTGAGCTAGGGCCTAGCTTAACAGAAGGGAACAGTTGAAGCAAGTGTGATAAATGAATTGAGAACAGCTAGAAATTGTTTTCAGAGGAACATGACTGAAAATCAGGAAGACTGGTTTAAACTAAGCTGAAAAGGATTGTGATACCAAGTAAATGGTTAATTCAGCCTTTTTCTTTGCCTCCTTTCATGTCATGAACAGTTATAAAAATCCCTGAAGTTTGCACCTGTGAGGTAGGAAATTGCAGAATTATAAAATCATAGAATCAGCCAGGTTGGAAGAGACCTCCAAGATCATCCAGTCCAACCTATCACCCAGCCCTATCCAATGGTGCTAAGTGCCCCATCCAATCTGTTCTTGAACACCTCCAGGGACGGCGACTCCACCACCTCCCTGGGCAGCCCATTCCAATGGCAAATCACTCTCTGTGAAGAACTTCTTCCTAATATCCAGCCTATACCTCCCCTGGCACAACTTGAGACTGTGTTCTCTTGTTCTGTTGCTGGTTGCCTGGGAGAAGAGAGTAACCCCACCCTGGCTACAACTTCCCTTCAGGTAGTTGTAGACAGCAATGAGGCCACCCCTGAGCCTCCTCTTCTCCAGGCTAAACAACCACAGCTCCCTCAGCCTCTCCTCATAGAGCTTGTGCTCCAGGCCTCTCACCAGCTTTGTCACACTTCTCTGGACACATTCAAATACCTTATCTCTCATGAACTGAGGGGCCCAGAACTGGACACAGGACTCAAGGTGTGGCCTTGACCAGTGCTGAGTACAGGGGAAGAATAACCTCCCTTGTCCTGCTGGCCACACTGTTCCTGATCCAGGCCAGGATGCCGTTGTCTCTCCTGGCCACCTGGGCACACTGCTGGCTCATGTTCAGCCTACTGTGTACCAGCACCCCCAGGTCCCTCTCTGCCTGGCTGCTCTCCAGCTACTCTGTCCTCAGCCTGTAGTGCCCTACACTTGCCCTTGATAAATCTCATCCCATTGGCCTCTGCCCACCCATCCAGTCTGTCCAGGTCCCTCTGCAGGGCCCTCCTACCCTTCAACAGGTCAATACCTGCTCCTAACTTGGTGTCATGTGCAAACTTACTGATGATGGACTCAATCCCCTCATCCAGCTCATCAATAAAGATACTGAACAGGACTGGGCCCAGCACTGATCCCTGGGGCACACCACTAGTGACTCGTTACCAACTGGATGTGGCACCATTCACCACCACTCTCTGGGCCCGGTCCTCCAGCCACTTCTTGACCCATTTCACAGTAAATCTGTCCAAGCCACAAGCTGCCAGCTTTGCCAAGAGCTTGTTGTGGTAGACAGTGTCAGAGGCTTTGCCTGGAGAAGAGGAGGCTCAGGGGTGACCCTATTGCTGTCTAAAAATACCTAAAGGGAAGTTATAGCCAGGTAGAGGTTGGTCTATTCTCCCAGGCAAACAGACACAAAACGAGGGGACACAGTCTCAAGTTGTGCAGGGAGAGGTATAGGCTGGATATTAAGAAGTTATTCACAGAGTGATTTGACATTGGATTGGGCTGCCCAGGTAGGTGGTGGAGTCACCATCCCTGGAGGTGTTTAAGAACAGACTGGATGGAGCACTTAGTGCCATTGGATAGGGCTGAATGATAGGCTGGACTGGATGATCTTGGAGGTCTCTTCTAACCTGGCTTATTCTATTCTAAATCCAGGTAGACTACATCCACAGCCTTCCCCGCATTCACCAGGCAGGCTACCTGATCATAAAAGCATTCTGAGGACAATGGACAGTGTGCAGCAAACCTTGGAAATTAAGTTCTCTGTGGCACAAATAAATAACAGAAATGAATAACAGTGGTGGAGGTGTTCAGTGTCTTAAAATGCTGGTGGTGCTCTCATTTGAAACTTTGTTGCCTATTAATCATCCAAATCAGTACAACCTATCTTCTCGCACATTTTAGCCTTTCACAGTTCATGAAAATGTGAAGTTAGTCAAGCAAAATAATTCTGTCACCACTCTGTGACATTTGAAAATTGTCCAGGAGAACAGCTGCACAGGATTAATCATTCTTGGGGCAAAAAAACTGGTTTTTTCCAGACCTTTATGTATACTTCCTACTCTCTTTCTCAAATGCCTTTTTCTGTTAAAAAGCTGAAACAAACAAATCAACAATTAATTTTATCATATTGGTTTTCTTGATAATGCAATAATTTAACAAAAATCTCTGACAACAACCAACTAAATTATGGCTTTTTTTGAATGAGGGTTTTCAGTAAATTCCAGCCCCATCACTGTGCCTTCTGCTGGCTGTTCAGTCCTCTTGTGAAATTAAGTCTTTGCTGCTAAGTCAACAACAACTGACATGTCCAAGCCTTCACGACTGGTTCTTGGTGTCATACTTGGTGGTAGCCCTGGCCTTGAAGTGTGTGAGGCCTGTAAAGGTCCCTGAATAGGTCTCTAGCAAATTTCATGGGGTTCTGTAAGAAGTATATGGTGTTGCTCCCTACCTTATACCAACTGCATGACTTTAACAGATGTCTGCTGTCTGTCTCCTGGGTTACCAACTGAGCATTTCTAAGTTCATACACATGCCAAAAACAACAAGTTGCAATTCGTTTTTATTTCATCTGGGTTTGTTTTTTTTTGTTTCTTTAGTAAAGGGAAGCAAATAAAGAGCTTATTTATGACAGAAGGAAATAGTCTGCAAAAATTCTGTGCTCCCAATTCCCCTCTGGCTTTACTACAACCACTCTAGGACAAGATTTTTCTATCGGCTCTTCTCCTACCTTTGGCTGTATCAACAGGGACACTGAAGTCTGTGGGGCAGGAGCTGCCATGGAAGGATCTCTTTAATGAAGCAGCAGTCTTTGCTCTATGAAAGCATTTTTACAGCAAAGTCAGTGATTTCCCCCAATACATTAACAAAAACAATTGCAAATTCCATTAAAGATCTAGAAAATTCATTATTTTTTTTGTCCTTGTGACCTCTGATCTTGCATGTGCCTCTGATTTTGTGGCAGAGTTCAGGACTAATCAGTTCAGCAGATCAGGCTGAGAAACCAGGGTGCTCTTATGCCAAAGTTACCTTGATCTAGAAGAATCTATATTTTTGCAGATAGCTCAGCCGAACTATTCTGATGAATTTTATATCGATAAAGATGAGGAGAGAGTTGTTTTAACTTGGGAAACTGATGATGGGTGTACTGCATCCCTAAGCAGAAATGATAAAGTTTTTCACCTATATGAATTTAGTCTTTATTTCATGGAAACCTATTCTTTTTTGGAGTACATTCATAAAGGCTATCCACTGAGCTACACTGAAATTTCAATAGGTGTGAGCTAACCATTTGCTGATGGACAGAAGGAATAAGCCTTTCATGGAGTAGGTTTTGTTTGTGCTTCCTCTTTAGAAAGCTGAGTTCTAAGCATCTGATGAAAAGCACAGTGGCTCAAATTAAGAATTAATTGGCTCCTGATAGACAAACACTTTTTGATGTTTGCTGTAAATAAACAGATAAGGTGACAGATAAAAGAACAAAACACCATGATCACTTGCCAGTGACATGGTCTGTTACTCTGGGCTGCGACTATTTTAAACATATACAAACTATATACATCCTTGCCACAAGCCTGCAATTCCTGGCTCTGTGCTTAATTGCTTAATTGTATGTGATCGATTTTTCCAGCTTAGTTCAAGGACCAGGAAAAAGAAAGATGCTCAAGTAAGAAAGGAGTATGTGATCTTGTGCTCAAACAAGCCAGGTAGGATTTTCCATCTGGAATCCAAGAGCAGCAAGAGATGACAGTAGAGTAACTGCATGTCCTCTGTGCCACTCCAGTGGCATCCAGTAATCACAGCACACCTGGCACCAGACATTGTCTGCATTTTCAGAGTATTTCTCTGGATGATCCAACTGTCAAACACTGAGTCTGAAGAACTAAAAGTTGAGCATGATACGGATCTACAAAACTCTCGTGTAAGATTATATTTTTGAAAGAATAAATTTTAAAGGACTTCATTAAAAAAAAAAAACAAAACACCACCAAAAAAACAAAATCAGATTTCCCCAAAACCCCACAAACCCAAACCTCTAATTTTTCAAGACAAAAATAAACATAATAATTTTCAGAATAAGTAAAATAGTAAACAAAAGACAACTGCATGTTTTTGAAGGAAGGAGCTGATCTAAAGTAGGGTTGCATGGAGCCCCACACAAACATATATTATTAAAATATGTTGCTGCTATTGCTCAGACGCTCAGTAAGACGAGTTAAAATTTACCTTCAGGTAACTAGGAAGGAATCCTTTGACCCTACTTTTGCTGTTTAGAAGCTGTGCTCAGTGCTTATAGCTTATATGTCTGAAAAAGGGACAGAGTGCTTTTTGAGAGCCATCACATGAGGTGTGCTTTCATGGGAAGTTGTTTAAATCAATGAAAACAAATTATGCCACTGTAATTGTTGCTCTCTTTAAATCATTTACTCTGATGTTTTATGAAGAGCAGTGTTCTACTTTCTAGCATGGAGCCTTTTGTAGCCTGAATCATGAGTGGTATTTTGCTTTTTATTATATCCTCTGCATCCCACCATCAAATAGGTGCTGGTAAAGAGTAAAGATCTTTCAGATGGGTCAGATCTTGTGACAGATGTTAATATGCATTCTAATACATTATTTTTTCTGCTTGCGAAATTGAAAGTACTTTTCATGTTAGTTACATTTCTGTATTATGTGGCTGGGGATATTGAGGCAAGTTGCCTTCCCTGGCATCACAGCAGCAAGACCAACCCAAGAACAAAGTTCTCAATAGATAATTGTCTCCTTTCTGTACCTCTAGCTGCACAGGGCACAAATCTCAGTGCCTGAAAGGGATGTTTCATAAACAACTGAGCACTTTAATGTTCTTTTCAGCAACCATTTTAGACATAACAGTAAGACAAAGAGGCCAAGAACTCTAACACAATGTAGCTGATATATTTGCAGAAGTAAGTAGCTGATACAGGAGGGAGTAAGTTAATTTACATTCCTCATTTATTGTTTAGTCAAACAAAATCCTTGGAATTTAAAATGAGAGAGAGCTGGAAGTACTGCACTCATAAGCAAATTAAAGTGAATTTCATGTCAAAGAGCACAGAACAAAACATTTTCAAAGGCTGTGCATAAAGGCAGACTTTGCATTCATTTAAAGTTCTAATACATACTAATAAGTTTGAAATGTTTCTGACTCAAAGAGAGATTGCCTTAAATAATTTGGACTAGTGTTTGCTAATGGCTCTGCCAACCAGAATATCAAGATACAGAGAACTCAATGCAGATATAGTAACCTTCTTGCCTTACTATAAACCTATTTACATTCAACTAATGTATGAATTGTGGTGTTTGTAGTATGTCTATAGAACATTCAGTACACGGAGAGAAATAACAATTGCAGTCTTGAAATAGCAGGGGTTTGTGGAATGTTTATCTCAGTACAGCTGAGATTCATCTATTCATCTATTTATATGTTGTTCCATCTCTTCACAGACCAGCCTTGGAGTTTTTAATGTGAAAATGTGTTGAATCTCATTTCCTTGTTAGCTTGAGAGCTGAAAACCTGAAACTGTGAACACACACACACACACACACACATTGGTATGATCGCTGTCCAAAATACAATTTTGTACTCAGTCTGAGTCTTCTAGACACCCCTTTCATCAATGGAAAAAGAAAGGTAGTTTAAATGATGACTTCTTTCATATACCCTGTGTTAGATACGTATATACAATATGAATGTTAGACTATTTTGCATTGTCTGACTGATAAGGTAATGATTTGAATCTGGGTTAAATGTGAATTATGATGAGGCTGATATAAAAATTATTGAATATTTTATTAAATATATACAAATAAAACCCCCCTTAACTTATTTACAGTTAACACACTCAGATTCTGTTATGCAGTTGGTTGAATTAATTTTGCAGAATGTATATATACAATCAGATTGACTTAGATGATTTAAGTAAGGTTTTAGGAAATTTAAACAATTGGAGAGAGAGTCTTGCAGCATAGACTGCTGCTTAAAGGTTAAACCTAAACTTTTGCAAACTTCATAAAAGAGAGTAGGATTTACTCACTGGTTAAAGTTGTATTTGTGGTCCAAAAGGGTGTATATAGAGGCATAAACGATTTGCTACGTGGTGATGCAGGGCTTGTTGCTTGCGTAGCTTAGAATTGAGCGCATTGTCTGAGAAGATCCATAGACACAGGATAAATTCTCTGTGGCTCTCAGGAAATTATTGGGAGCATTTAGCTGCCTGGACAAAGCAGGGTCTGGGTCTACAGGCTGGAACAGTCTGATCGAGTGCACAGCAAAGGGGTTGGCCTTGGCTGGAACAGACTGGTGGGCCCTGATGTTGCAGGCCATCGTAACTCATTGCTAGGTCGCTTCAGAACAAAGCAAGCAGTGTCAGAACCCTAGCTCAGTACCAAAGATGGGTAGGTGAGGTCTGCCATTTGTGAGTCCCCACACTAGTCGCAATGCAAAGCATGCCAGGCAAAAAGGTAGCAGACAAATAAAGGCATCAGGCAGGAAACAAACAATTTGGCTAGGTTTTAAGCATTTTGTTGACTGTCTTTGACCAACAGCAATAGATAAAAACACCTCTGGAACTAATGCCAGGTTATTTTACCAAAAAAGGGAGATGCACATGCCTAATACCGTGATCTGTGTTTACCCCAAACAATATAGGATGCAAAACAAGGCCAAATATGGTATCTGTGTTGCACACAGAGAGGCGCCAGTGCTTTTGTCCATTCTCCTGCTTCTTCCACCTCGAGAAGAAGGGGAAAGGGCAGGGAGGGCAAGGTGGGTATTCGGGCATGTGTTTTAGATATAATGTTTAGTATAATTTGGACTTTCCACCAAAATGACTCATATTAGCAGAGACCACAGAGTGAAGCGGTTGTTGTGGGTAAGTAGTTTGTAGTTAAGTAAGTAATAAGACATAAAATATGTTGCAGGATAGTTCTGTTGAGCAGTATTTAGATCTAGATCCTGTGCTTATTTGAACCTTCCATCCTTACCTCTGAATTATATGTTTATTTTACTACAGCCTACAACTGAACCTTTGCAATTTTAAACATTCCTGCTTTGTTATTTGAGTTAATTGGAGTTTCTTGCCATCTTGTGTAACACCTGAACTAAATCATTAAAGGCCTAAGTCTGAAGGTATGATGCTTTTGCAAATACACAGTTCTCATATGTGGGGGCTGTATTTAAATCCAAGGCAATATATTTGATGGATTTAAAGGTACAATGTAAACAATTTTTTTTTTAAATTTAGATCTATATATTTACTTTGCTTGTCACAGTAAAGTCTCTGATAGGACAAAGGAAGTTTCTAATACAGGTTTCAACAGGTATAGTTCTTGTAGATATTCCATGTAGTTCCTTATGAACGCAGCCTGGTGGAAGAAGCTGAGGGACAAAGCCTATTTCTTTTGCACGAGGATTGTTATTTGAATCCTCTGTTTATAGTAGTTTTTATTTTCAGGCAGATGAGTAACTGCTTAAAGGCAAAGCTATCCAGCTTTGGTGTCATGGTAGTCAGCTTCAATTTCTCATGTTACTAAATGTCTTCATTGTGACCTCAGGTGTCCAAAGATACTTTCAGGCACATAAGCAAATTAAGATCAGTCATGTTCTATTTCTCAATCTTTCACATTTATTCCAAGCAGGTTCTGAAAATAAATAAAATAAAGAATGGTCCTGAGATATTACTGAGGGGAACTTGAGACAGTGAAATTTGAGTTTCTTTCTAGACAATCCTTGACACAGTTCTCAACAATCACCCTCACAATGTCATTGTGTATAGGTAATAAGGCTCTTGTCATGCAGAGCAGTCCACTTCATTATTTAAAATTCAGGGGCTCTCTTCAGCTGCAGCAGCATCACAAGCCATGTGAGCTGTTATCAACATTAGCAAAATGCTACTTTCCTCACATCCAAAACCATCACATTGGCTGTTAGCTGCCATCTGCCCACCTGCCAATAGATTTAGTGCATAATCTACTCTCACCACATTGCAATGTGATGACACAGTATTGCAGAGATGACATCTAAGGAAATGGTCACCTTTGCCCAAGCTGTCAAGTGGAGGCTGAGTATTTCTTATTGAGTAAGAGAGGACGTGCTTGTTTTAGTACCACATTCCTGAGTAAACTCGCTGAATGAAATGAACAATGGCTCAGATGTTACCTCAAACAAGTGCTCTCTTCTGTGTCAAAGAATGCTGTAAATCAAACCAGGTATGAAAATTCAACAGCTCTTGAGAGCGCAACACAACTGGTACAAAATAGAGTGGCAATAAGCAGATGGTCTTCACTACAAATGTTTTCTGGTACCAGAAAATTAATACTTAGTTTGAAATTGTCATGGTAGGCCTGAATAGGCTTGAATAGGCCAAAATAGGCTTGTACATGTTCTGCCTTGCCCAGACATCTTTCTCTGCTCTTCTTCCTTCTGTTGTGGCTAGAAGCAACCATGGGAAGGAGGGCAAAGAACCTGGAGCCACTGAGTCTAAGGACCCTGGCTTGCCCAGACTTGCTTTGCTCCTGTTTACATCCTGAGGTAAACAAGGTACACTTCTGCCTGCCTCATGCAAGGCTTACATTTTTCCCAAATTTGGGTAAAGCAAGCCTATGGCTTCACCTAATAGTCAAGCTCGGCTAACTGCTATTCTGTGTCCAAAGGCCCATTAGTCTTGGGCTGTATTGGTCAAATTGATGAGCAGGTAACAATACGTGCTCTGCCATTGTATTTGTGCTTGCCTGCTGCTGCTGCTGCCTGCCACTGTTGCTCTCTGCTTCTGGCAGTGTTCTGCCTCATTGCTTTATTGCATCCTAAATTGCCTAAAAACTGCCTGCCTTGAGTTTTCCAGGAAGGGGCTTTAAAAACCTCCATGTGATAGGCCTGCATAGCCAGCGTGACATCTGTACTAACTGCACATCACAAGACATCCTGCCTACACCTGAAAGTCTCCTGCCAAGATGGGAAGTCCTGGAGGTACACAGATCATCCAGAGAAGTCAGGAACAGGTCAGAGATCATGTCTCCTTTCCCCAGCACCCTGTGAAGCCTGGGAAGAATCAGAAGCCTCAGCAGTTAAGATATCAACAGAACCCCAAGCGTTTGGGTACTGTCTGAAGCTGTAGCTAGCCCTGCAAGTCGTGAGACCAATATTTGTGAGTAAATACTTAAAGCCTCTTGTAATTCACCAGTCACCTTCTGCCATAAGCAGAAAGGAGCTTCCTTGAGTCCATGTAGTGGGCAAGTGGTACATTGACCACAAGAACCTTATCTTCCAGTTCAATTAATGTTTATATATTTTTGCTAGGTATTTCTAGATCTAGTTATTAATTTGTGTAATTCTTCCATGACTGTTGCGAGAGAACCTCATTATTATTAAAATTAGTGGTTGGGGTGGTGAGAGTTCTGAATACCAAAATAAATAAATAATATTGATATTGAAAAATACAATATTGCATTAATTAATTACCCCTCCATTACAGAAATAAATACTCAAGTGAATTAAGCAAAACTCTATTAAAGTTTTGGTCAACAATGTGGTTATTGGGTTATATTAATAATTTACAGTCATAAGTGAAAGAGTTAGCAGCCTCATCCTTTAAAAGGCTGAGCATGGAAAAACACACTAAATACAAGTAAACAGTGATCTCCTACAGACCTGGTAATTATAAAATCACAGAATGGTTTGGGTTGGAATGGATCTTAAAGATCTTCTGGTTCCAACTCTCCTGCCATAAGCAGGGGACACGTCCTACTAGATCAGGTTGTTGAGTGGTCCCTCCAACCTGGTTTTGAACAATTCTAGGCTTGGAGCTTTCAGAACTTCTCTGGGCAACCTGTTTCAGTGCCTCACCATCCTCATGGGGAAGAAGTTTTTATAATCTCTAACCTAAATTTAGCTTCTTCCAGTTTCAAGCCATTGCCCCTCATCCCATCACCATATGCTTTTGTAAAATTTCCTCTCCAAGCTTCCTGTAGGCCCTCTTCAAATACCAGAAGGCTGCTATAAGGTCTCCCCTTCTTTTCTCTCAACCTGTCTTCATATGAGAGGTGCTCCAGCTCTGTGAGGCTCTGATGGCCTCCTCTGGACCCATCTAACAGTTCCATGTCCTTGTGAGATCTCCAGATCTAGATAGTACTCCAGGTGAGCTCTCATGAGAGCAGTGTGGCAGAATCCCTTCCCTCAACCTGCTTGCTGTGCTGCATACAATTGGCTTTCTGGGCTGTGAGCGCACATTGATGGCTCTTGTTGAGCTTCTCACCAGCCAACAGCCCCAAGTTCTTCTCAGGAGTGCTCTCTGTCCATTCCCTGCCCAGTTTGCATTTGTGCTATAACACAAAGTACTGTAAAGAAAAAAAGGCTAAATCAAAAGTTGAAGTAGGTGGGAAGTACTTAATCTAGTTACTTTCATTTTCCTATAATTTTAATATAATATGGTAACTATTATCTGAGTATCATACTCATGAGGTTTTGGTAATATGTTAATTTCCATGGTAATGTGTTTCATTTTTCTTTCTATATTAACAGAATTATGTTGGTGGCATTCTCTGGAGGAAATTCAGAAATGAAAGTTGGAAATGAATCAGTGCTGCATCAGTCATGTTGTACACTTGCCTTGAGAGTAAGTAAAACAGTGGTGGACCAGGCTCGGTTTTGTATTGATTGTGGGCTATTGAAGAGGCTGAAATTATAAATTATGTAGCTTTTATAATTTCCAAAAGCCCCACCCACAATCTGTGTGTAGATTAGTTTAAGTTTGGGTTCTAATTCGGTCGGGAAAAGTCTTCACAAGGATGCCTTTTCTTGTAATTCAGGAAAAATCAGAAAAATGGAAAGGTTTGGGCATGAAACAGCTTTGCCCTACTTACAAATGGGAGACTGTCTCAAAGTCTGTGCGAGGTTCGTGTCTCCAGGTCCGTGTTCAGGTCCGTGCAGGTCCCAGTGCAGGTCCCAGTGAAGGTCCATGCAAGTCCTTGCAAGTCCAAGCAAGTCCTAGCAATTCTGAGCAAGTCCTGCTCCAATCTGTCCAGCTGCCATATATATACTGAGGTGATTTGTTGCCTCCCTGTTCAAGCTCATGGAGGGTGGGAGAAGGCACTTCACACCTATTGTACTAAGCCTCCAGTGACAGAGGTGGGGAGGCAGGAAGACCGTTTCCTGCCCCATTCACACCTCTGGTGGGGCAGTGGACTGGGTGTGCCCTGCCAAAGTTCACACCTCATTCAAACCTCCGGTGGGGAAGTGCTCTGCCACAGGGTTCCAATGAAGTAGGTATTTGCATTAACAGATGTAGATAAATCATGTCAGTGGAATATGGTTGCATAGAACATCAAGTCAAGCAGCTTAATCTAAGTTCCTGAGGTCTCTGTTGTATTTGCAGGAAATGTCAAACACATTAGCTGCACTAAGTTTTTGTGCTGTTTTTCCACCTGCACTGGTGGATAGCATTAGAAAGTATTTGTGGAGAATCAGTAGTTGGTACAGCAGGAAAAGTGTAAGCTCTTATGTGCCTGCAAAGAGATTGTGTGTCTCTCAAGGAATATGAACCTGGGCTTGTATCCAATGGAATCAGAATTAAATTCCCGTTCTGCTCATCTGGAGGCTGGGAAGAGTAACTGATTTTTGGATGTAACAGTTCTAAACACCTTGGTGACTATATTGCTAATTTTGGACATAATCTTCCATATAAATGTAAACTCTGGTATTTGCATGCTGTGTATGCAGTCCAACTCCTATGCCTCTATCTAGGAAACTCTTAGTAACCTTGACTAATAAAACCATGCTATAGAAAAGTTATAATGCTCCTTTACAGAACCTGCAATGAATCTGGGACATGGATTTTGTCCCACAAGTAATCAAGCCAAGTAGGTTAGTGAGACTGGAAAATGCTCTGGAAGAAGAGGAGCAATGAAAATAGAAACCTGCAGTTGCATGATGGGGGTGTTGAGACTTTAAATTTTAAGGAGCAATGTGAGTATTGTGTGAAGGCAGGGAAGGTATTTCTCCTTCCTTAAAAATTAATCTTTTTTTTTTTTTTTAATTGCCTTTATCCAGGTTTATCCAATTTTTTTTTGTTTGTTTTGTTTGTTTGTTTTTTTGCTTTAATGGGAAAGAGACATGAAGTCGCATTAAAGGGATTTTTAATGGGGTCTAGAAGGGGCAAATTGAGAGAGAAAAAAAAAAAAGGAAAGAAAAAAAAAGGGACAGAATCCTCAGCCAGCCATGAGCTGCAAGTGTTTTGGAGTCAGCTAGATTGAGCCAGGTTGTATCCAGGCGTATCCTAGACCATAAATCTCTTCTTCCTTCTCCTCTTGCTTCTTTCCATCCCTGTAGGGGCTCAGTTACCATTCTGCCCATGAGCACTGCCTTCCCATTTATTGTCTCTGCACACCTTCACTGGACAGAGTGTAACTCTATATATGTAACTCCATATATTTTATATTGCTATTGGTATCAGAGATCTGGAATGGCCTATTGGTAATATAGGAACACACATGAGTGAGCCTGGGAGCTAGACATCATTGTTGGAAATAAATGGTGTTTGGCATTCCTTGTCAAGATCTCCTACTTAAGCTGCACTTCCTCTTGTCCTAAAGGGTGCCATCTGTACACACCATTGCCTTTTACAACTCTAAATTTCACACCATGCTAAAAGCGCCCCTGGAAACAGTTGCCTCTGATGACTCCTTGCCCTCAGTGACCTCTACATCTGTCATTAAATTCTGTTTTCTCTTCAGTACCTTTAATCTGTAGTACTCAGAGTGAAACAGAAAAGAATGCTTCAAAGTATGCAAGAAGATAAAAATCTGTTAGATCAAGTGGGGTAGTTCCTCAAGTCTTTATACCCAAGAGACAAGTATGGTGTGGACTCTTCAGATCTCTCTTCACTTTGAATTGTAGCTTCTCTGCATTGATCTCTGATGAGAATTGTGCTGTCCTCCACCTACCTCAGGTGTGGTCCGTACTATGTGACACGGCAGCTGCCAAGCAGATGGCTGAATCCTTTCTGTTCCTGAATGCAATTTCTCTTTGCTTTTCATTCATATTGTAGCATAAGAGAGATCTCTGCCAAAAGCTGATAAAAGTCTCCTTGACTTCTATTGCTATAATATACTAGGGGGTCACTTTCTCATGTCCAGCATTACCCCTTTGGGCTCTTTACTGTATTACCCAAATGCTCCATCATGAAACTTTCTTGCAGATATGCTCTTAACTGTAGTACTTTGCTCTGAATTAGCTTGTCTTAAAAATACTCAGTCATTACAGTGGCCACTATGGCTCATTAGTTCATTATTGTCATTTAATTAATTATCATGTTGCAGTGATTCCAGAATTGGAAACTCCTGTTTTCAAGAAGGAAAAAGAAGCAAACAAATATTTTGAGAAGGTAAATGCTAAACTAAATTATACAGAAGAGATTTGAAAAGTAGTGAGTAAAATCTGCATTCTCTTGTTGAATGTTACCTTGATTTAACAAAATCTAAACCAGTGAGAGATCTGTTATACTTAGTTGTTCCTCACTAGAACAAAGATTATAAAGAGTAAAAGAATAAATCTTACATCAGTCTCAAACTCAGCTGTTCCACTGCAAAAGTTTTGCAGTGAACCATTAAGAAGGAAGAGCTAGGAGTGTGAACTGCATGTTTAGGTGAGCATTATTGAAAACTAATGACATTTGGAGATAGAAATAATTAAGGAGGGATGGAGAAGTTGTTTCACTCCTTTAGCACTGTAATATAAAGATTTCCACTACAATTCACATTGCCAGGCAGCTGGGGCTAAGCATGTGGCTGGGAAGCAGAAGGGATGGAAGGAGACTGTCCTGGAGTCTTGTCGGGAGTGCACAAAATCTATCAATTCCATAGACTGTTGAAAAGGAACTTAGCAAATCAATCTATGTTTTTACCCCGCTGCCAACCAACAGAGCCTCCATTTAGGATGTTTCCAAAGTAGCTTTTCAGGTTTATAGAGGAGTAGAAATGATCATGCTGTAAAGCCACCAATTTCCCTTTCTTGCTCACTGGTAATTCCACCTCTCCTAGAGGAATGCTCAGTCACAGAAACTATTTCATTAATGCTTTTGCTTCCATCCAGATTTTAAACAGATGTCTAAATCTGCAGCCACTCTGGAGGGTGAAGGAGACCATGACTCTGCTGTCTGGTTGTGCTTTTTATGTATTCCACATGGAAGTAAGAAAAAAATTTAAACAACAGTATTTTAGTTCTGACAGCCATGTCAAGAAGAGCTTAGCTAGCAAGAAGAGCAGGAATGGTCTGTGTGAATTCCTTGGAGGTCTGTAGTTCAGCTGTCTTCCAAAGCAACAAGTTTTTGACCCTGAAAATTCACAGGAGGTATTTTGCCTTATGAGCATTAATCTAATTCAAGATGTAACAAAAAGCCAGAATTGACTGATATAATTAATCAGAACAATGCCTTTTTGATTCTTGAGAGTGAGATTTCCTTCCCAGTATGTCCTAGTTCAGTTTTGTTACCCTTTTTTAATGAAGTGTCTTGTGATGCAGACGTTCCTGTGAAGGAATAGGGCTGCCTACATCAAAGAGTGCTCTGCCTCAGCAAGTGCGACAGAATCAGGCCTTCTCTGAGTTCAGTCTGGTCATAACCAATTAATCTCTGTTAAATGAATTTGTAACTATGGAGAGAATGAGGAATTCTGTGGGAAGCAAAACTTTCAGCAGTGTCTCCATTCCTGCAGAGAACCATTTGATGCTGACAATGGGAAGGTCACCCACTGCATGTCCCCAAGCATGTACATGATTGTGAAGATAATGCATCTCTAATTGCTAGTGATTGTCCTCCTTGCAGGATTAACTATGATACAGAGCTCAGCTTGTTCTTCAGTTCAATGTAATTAGTTCATGTTCATTCTATGTCCAGCTCATCACTCTGGTAACATGTAGCACCAATTCTTTAAAGTCATAACTGATCATCATATTTATTTAACTAATAAGTTACTTACCATACTGAATGAATATACTTAGCCACTATTATGAGAGAATTTGTTAATTTCATTTAAAATGACACACATATGAGTCATATAGACTTATTAGGAATGCATAAACAGTTTAGTAATAAGCTCTTTCAGAGCCACAATGTCTTTCCTATGGTGTGATATCCTTTTGACTAAATAAGAATGTCAAAAAAGGAACATACCCACAGATCAGGGGCCACTGGTCCAGACAAACTACAGCTAGCTTCATTTTAACATAAACGAGAAAAAAAAAAATCAGCATTTCCAGTAGGCTGTTTATCTCTGCTTTTAATTTATAAAAATAACATTTCCTCCTCTTATTTCTCATTTAGTATGGGAATTTACTGTCACTTGCCATGAAGAAAGATTATTAGCTTTGTATCACTGGAATTTCATACAATGAAAAAGAAATACTCGGGAAGTTTATTTTATTCTGCAGATTGTACTTTAATGATTCTGTAATGCCTTTGTTTTTCTCAGACACAAAGCAAGAGCTGAGAATCTGATGGCATGAGTCTTCAAAGACTGTTAGAATTGCAAGATTAATTTTATTTTTTTCTAGTCTGCACTAGGAGAATATTTTGAAGTAAAAGGGGCCTGGGGTTTTCTCATTGGCAAGCACCATCTAGTGTTAGTTTTAAAAATTTTGGCTCAAATTACAAAGATGCTTCTTTCCTTACTGCTCATCTGCTTGTGATTAGAACTGCACAAAGGGATATCTGGGCTCTCTTCATTGACCCAGTGAGCATCTTATACATGTCCCAACAAAGCATTTCAACCACAATATAACAATTTCAGCAGAGACTGCTGAAGAAGACTTGTCATTGCATTTCCTCCAGTCCAGGGGTTAGAGCAGCCTTGCTGATGTGGATGAAAGCTGTTTAATATGTTACCACGTTTTATCTAGTAAGGAAGGCAGTCAAGTTTCTGCTGACAGGACCAGAGGACTGTGTAAATGATTCTTGAGGTTGAAGTGTACTCAGAGTCTTCTTATCTCAACAGAAGCTCTAGATGTAAAATCTTTCCATGAATTACTAATATATAAAGTACATACTGGGGACAGCTGTGAGGAAAATGTCTTGGACATGGTGTAGTGAATGTGACATACAGTTATGTCCTTTAAGAAAAGGACAGAATAAATGTGAGGTTTAGCTGGAAAAAGGATGGTGCAGTATTTATCTTGCGTGATGTATTTTGAATTCTGATATTTAATGTATAGCAGAATTTTAAATTTCAGTCCCTTGAGACCCATGCATAAAAATAATTATCAGGAATCTGATCTAAAACATATTGGAGTTTAGAAAATACTTTTATTAACTCCACTGAGAATTTTGGATCTGTCTAGAAGTGATCTGATTAAGAAAATAAAGCATGTTCTGAAGAAATCAAAGGCTTGTAAATAATAGCTAAGACTAACAGCTAAGGCAGCTTTAGCAGAATTCATCAGTGAATTAATATATTTTAAAGTTGAAATAAGCTCTAAAGTTTTTGATGGACCACTTTGATATGTGGCAAGATTTAGACTCCGGAGGAAATGGATGAAACAAACTGACTGAAGTCCTATGAGTCCTTAAAGGAATTGCAACAAAATAAACAAGGCTAGAAAGAAACAAAATACAGTGGTTTGAGAACTGCAAGCAGAAAAGATGGTATATAGATGATCTGCTTCAGGGCAAAAAGTCTGTACGGTGACTTAACTTTGGAATTTAATGGGAGAGAACAGAGAAATTAAAATTTACTATACACTAAGAGTAGATCAACAGCCATTATTACCTTTGCTATTGTTGTGGTAGACCTGAAGGATCAAAATAGGTCTGTATGTGTGCTGGTTTGCCCAGATATGTTTTTCTGCGTTGCTGTTTGCATGCTAAACTGCTACCTGAAAGCACAGCATGAGCATGAGAGACCTGAGTTCTTTCCTTATGCTCATCTCTGGATGAGAACCAAGCGGGAAAAGAGACAAAAGACCTGGTGCCATGGAGCCTGAACACTCTGGCTTCTATAACTTGTTTTTCTCCTGCTTGGAACCCATGGTAAACAAGTTGCATGCACTGGTCTTGTGCTAAGCGTGTGCTGGGCCTATGTTTTCCCCCAGTATGGTATACGCAAACCTATGCTTTCACCCAAATATGGTAAAACTTGGCTTACTGCCATTCTGATTGGATAAGCTAATGTCCAAAAGCATCCAATCAATCTCAGGCATTGATATTAAAAGTAGACAAGGAGATAACACAGCATGCCTTTGCCATTTTATGCTTTGCTGTGCTTCCTGCTATTATCTGTGCCTGTATTGCCTGTAATACCTTATTACTGTAATATAGCAATATAAGCTATATTCCACCCTGGAACCATTCTGAGTCTTTTCAGGAGCAACCTGACTAGCCTTCATGCAGTTAGCAGCATGATAGACACATTGCAAGAGGTCTGCCTGCACCTGCCGGAGCAGCCTGCATCTCCTGAAGACAAGCAAGCCTGAAGGTATGCAGATCATCGAAAAGCCAGGAACAGGTCAGAAACCATCTGCCCCCTTCTCTTTCACCCAGCAGCCTGTGGAGCCTGGGGTGGATCAGTCTCAGCTGCGGCCGCAGCAGCAGCAACAAGTGGCCAGACCAACCAGAAACCCTGCAAGTGTTCCAGGTACTTCCAATTTATTAATAACCCCACAAAACAGGAGAAGTAATACTTGTGAGTAAACCTAAAGCTTTGCATATTACCTAGATTCTGCCCTAAGCAGAAAGGGGGGCTGAGTTCCATCTGGTGGCCAAACGGTACTATTGATGCAAGAGATCTTTTCCAGTGTTAATTAGCTTAATTGAATTGATTGCTTATGCATATTAATAGTTACTACTAGGTCTAGATGCCATTTATGTAATCATTCCATGACTGATACAATTGAACTGGTTTAATATTAAAAGTAAGTGGTCGGGGGTGGAAAAGTTTGGATGTTGGAAATTAACAAACAATATTAATTTCAGAAAACCATCTCGCATTAATTAATCATAACCCCTCCTTCACAGCTGAGATAGCTGGTACTAGTATTTTAATTCTAGAGCAAACATGAAAAAAATGATTAAACATGTATAAAAAAGGGATTGAGAATGCATGTGAAAGCAATTTGTGCTGTTTTAGACCAAAAAACAAACCATAACATTAAAACAACATTCGATTTTTCTTTTCTTTTCTTTTTTTTTTTTTTTTTAAGACGAGTATTGTTGTCTTTTGGCAAAAAGATGAAAATCATAGAATCATAGAATGGCCTGGGTTGGAAGGGACCTCCACAGGTCATCTAGTTCAATCCCCTCTGCAGTAAGCAAGGGACATCCTCAAACAGCTCAGGTTGCTCAGAACCCTGTCAAGAGTCACTTTGATTATTTCCAGGAATGGGGCCCCAACCATCTCCCTGGCAACCTGTTCCACTGTTCCACCACCCTCATGGCCTTCTTGTAGGCCCCTTTCAGGTACTGGAAGGCTGCTATTAGGTCTCTTCTCTCCAGGCTAAACAATCCCAGCTCCCTCAGTCTGTTCTTGTAGCAGAGGTGCTCTAACTCCCTGATCATTTTTGTGGCCCTTCTCTGGACCCACTCCATCTGGTCCACATCCTTCCTATATTGAGGACTCCAGATCTGGATGCAGTACTCCAGGTGAGGTCTCACTTGAGCAAAGTGGCAGAATCACCTCTCTCAAGCTGCTGGCAACACATCTTATGATGCTGTCCAGGATGTGATTGGCCTTCTGGGCTGCAAGCGCACACTGCTACTGTTTGCTCATGTCCGGCTTCTCATCCACCAGCACTCCCAAGCCCTTTTCCCCAGGGCTGCTTTCTATCACCTCATCCCCTGGTTTGTATTGATAGCAAGGATTGTTCCAGCCCAGACACAGGACCCTGTTCTTGCTGAACCTCACGAGGTTCACCTTGGCCCACCTCTCCAGCTTGTCCAGATCTCTCATCACATCCTTCTGGCATATTGACAGCACCACTCAGCTTGGTACCATCTGCACACTGTTGATGATGCCTTGGTTCCAGTCTATAGCAGTAATAGTACAGGTCCCAGTACATACCCCTGAGGGACCGTACTTCTCGCTGCTCTCTCTCTGGAATTAAAGCCATTGAACCCTACCCAGTGGATGTGACCATCCAGCCAATTCCATATCCACTGAACAGTCCGCCCATCAAATCCATATCTCTCAAACTTGGTGAGTACGATATTGTGGGGGATCGTGTCAAAGGCCTTGCAGAATTCCATATAGATCACACCCATAGGTTATCCCTTATCTACTGACATAGTCACTTCGTCATAGAAAGTCACTAGATTGGTCAGGCAGGATTTGCCCCTAGTAAAGCCACGCTGGCTGTCTTGACTTGCCTCCCTGTGCCTTAGCCAGTCATCTTGGAGAATCTGTTCCATGAGGAGTGTGTGGTGGTGTGTGCAGACAATAATAATAAAAGAATAGTCTGCCTTACACCTTGCTTTCTGTTTGCATGGCATCCATATTCTTGGTTTTTATGTTTAGGCTACAGGCGAATTTTACATGTGTGGTGACTTTCTAGACATATACACACACTGCATTGTGTATATATGTCACAATATGTATATATGCATATGGATATGTGTGTAGTGACTATCAGTGCTCTTTGATATTTTGACCTGTATGCTGTTCCCAGAGGAATGAACCACTTAATTGAAAATGCAAATCTGCTGAGAGTGATTGTAATTTATAGTTAGTATTTTTATTTCTGTAGCCCTCCTATAAATAGGACCTCAATGGACCTTTAGACACTTCGGGGCCTGGACGGGGACTCGTTAACTGTAAATACATGCACTTACTAGATGTGACCACCAGATGGCAATAGAAGGACGCAGGAAACATTTCAGTGCCATTCCGCTTTTAATTCAGTGTATTAAGAAAATGAAAGGTCACAAAAGTACTTTGACCTTCTTTAAAAATATTGAGTAGTAGGAATAGATATTCTGCCCAATGAAGTATGATTTTCCATTCAGGAAGGCCCAGGATTTCATGAGCAGTATGTCTTGAGAAGCAATCGATTAGAAATTGTCTTAGATATTGGTTTGTTTAATTCTGAAGATACAAAATTAAACTTTTTAATGAATTAGTAAGTATCTATAACAATATTAGTAGGAGTCTACAGCCCTCTCCTGTTAGCCGCAGTTTCAGGAAAGCACTAAACAGCTAATTAGTGATAGAACAAGAAGGAACAACCTCAAACTGCAACAGAGTAGATTTAGACTGGAATTAGGAATTTTTTTTTTAACAGAATTAATAGTCAGACATTAGAACAGGCTGCCCAGTGACGTGGTCGAGTCACTATCCCTGTATATGTTTAAAGGTTGTTTAGATGTGGTGCTTGGGGATTTGGTTTAGAGGTGAACTTTGTAGAGTAGGGTTAATCTGGTGACTGTGGGGATCTTTTCCAAGCTGAATGATTCTGTAATTCTATGAAACAGCAGCAAATAGCTTTGTTCATGAGTGTACAATGAAGAGATGTCTCACATGGCACTGGCAAGAACAGTGGCACAGCATGTGAAAGGCACTTACGCAGCTATGGAAGCAGCAGGTATTTGCATGGCAGCATCCCTAATTTCACTAGAACATTTCTGGTTGCATACTGTAGATGTCCACAGTGTTTGAGGAGATTTTCTTGTCTCAGTAGCTCACCATAGGACTGTGTTTTCTGCAAGTGCTCTTCCAAACTGCTTTGCAAAGGTTCTTGCAATACAAGAAGAATGAACATACCTGTCTCTGGTGTTAGTCAGGCTGTGATCCTAACCTAGAAAAGCTTCTTGTCTAAGAAGAGTACTAACTGTGAACCGGCTAACAACCAGAGAAATTAAAATCACTGTTGGTAGATATTATTTAAAAGAAGGTATGTTTCTAACTGAGATTTGAGTAACACTTGCAGTTTTGAGTCAGTATGACCTACCACTACAGTCTTAATGGATTTTCTCTCTGAAGTGGCAGAGAGTTCATGAAGATGAGAGGCAGTGGCTCCAGTCATGAGCGTACAGTTCTGACAGTGGGACTCAAGTCCAACTGGTTTTATCCCCCGTTTCTCCCCAGGATTAGAATTCAGAATTAGAAGAATTAGAAGTCAGAATTAGACTTCTCAAGAACATCTATTTATAACCATTTTATCAGACAAAGTACCAATTTTTATTTTGTTTAGAACCAATGGTGGTGGCTTTTACATGAGATTTTGTGTTTCTGTGCTTAGCTAGGGGAGTCTGGTGACTAGCAGCCATCTGAACAAGATAGACTTGCCTTCAATCAGTAAGATGCTGTGTTGGCTTGAGCTAATTGGAGAATTTGAGTGAGAAATTAA
>VWZI01000608.1:0-12014 GCA_013396835.1 Psilopogon haemacephalus
CTCCATCTCCATCTCCATCTCCATCTCCATCTCCATCTCCTCTCCTCCCTAGAAAGTTCACAAATCTTTTAATCTTTCATAATCAAGATGATGGATTTGGGAAGCAGAAGTCATGCCTGGAATGCAGACAGTAGAAGGACATGTGAATAATTATTAATTTACACATAATCAACAGCTTAGTCATGATGTAAGACCCCTCTGGGTGTGTTTCTGTGTGACCTCCACTAGATTATGATCCTGCTCTGGCAGAGGGGTTGGACTCAATGATCTGTGGAGGTCCCTTCCAACCCTTAACATCCCCTGATTCTGTGACATGCTCTGGAGATATTGCCACAGGCATCCATAACTGCATCTTGCTGCACTTCTACTCAAACCATTTGTTCTTTGATGGGAAGACAAAAATGAAAGACAAACAATCAGGCTCTGCCTGAAACTCACCTACAGGATAAATTCAAAGCCAGTAATGAACTAAACCACCTCATCTGCTTGAGTGAAGGTACTACGGGTGGTGAATCACAGAATTAATCAGGTTGGAAAAGACTTCTGAGAACATTGAGCCCAACCTATTGCCTAATCCTTCTAATTCATTAAACCATGGCACTATGTGCCTCATCCAGCCTCTTTTTAAACACCTTCTAAACACTTCCAGGGGTGGTGACTCCACCACTTCCCTGGGCAGCCCATTTCAATGCTAATCACTCTTCCTGTGAAGAACTTCCCCCTTTGCTCTTGTCACACCCCACCTGGAGTACTGTGTGCAGTTGTGGAGCCCCCAGCACAAGAAGACCATGGAACTGTTGGAGAGAGTCCAGAGGAGGGCCACGAAGATGATCAGAGGGCTGCAGCAGCTCTTCTATGAGGACAAGCTGAGTGAGTTGGGACTTTTCAGCCTGGAGAAGAGAAGGCTTCCAGGAGACCTTAGAGTAGCCTTCCAGTATCTGAAGGGGGCCTACAGGAGGGCTGGGGAGGGACTGTTCACAAGGTCTTGTAATGACAGGACGAGGAGGAATGGGTTTAAACTGGCAGAGGGGAGATTTAGGCAGGATGTTAGGAGAAAGTTCTTCACAGTGAGGGGGGTGAGACACTGGCACAGGTTGCTCAGGGAGGCTGTGGCTGCTCCCTCCCTGGATGTGTTCAAGACCTGTTTGGATAAGGCCTTGAGCAACCTGTTCTAGTGGGAGGTGTCCCTGCTTATGGCAGGGGGTTGGAATCTTTGAGGTCTCTTCCAACCTAAACCATTCTATGAATTAATCAGTTTGGAAAAGACTTCTGAGAACATGAAGTCCAACCTATCACCTTCTAATTAACTAAACCATGGCACTAAGTGCCTCATCCAGTCTCTTTTTAAACACCTCCCGGGATGGTGACTCCACCACCTCCCTGGGCAGCCCATTCCAATGCAAATCACACTTGCTGCGAAGAACTTCTTTCCTAACATTCAGCCTAAACCTCTTCCTAATATCCAGCCTAAACCTGCCCTGGCACAACTTGATGCGGTGTCCCCTTGTTCTGTTGCTGGGTGTCTGGGGGAAGAGACCAACCCCACCTGGCTACAACCTCCTTTCAGGTAGTTGTAGACAGCAATAAGGACTGCCCTTGAGCCTCCTCTTCTGCAGGCTTCACACCCCCAGCTCCCTCAGCCTCTCTTCACAGGGCTGTGCTCCAGACCCCTCCCCAGCCTTGCTGCCCTTCTCTGGACACCTTCAAGCACCTCAACATCTTTCTTCAATTGAGGGGCCCAGAACTGGACACAGTACTCAAGGTGTGAGCTCACCAGTGCCGAGCAGAGGCTCAGTGAGTCTCTGGCCAAAGAATGCACAGGCAGGGGCTTTTAAATTCATCCTGAATTTAACCTGCTTGGCTTCTCACAGGTGATAAGTGTCAGCACCACCTCCTAGAGGCAGCCCTGGGAGCTCGGAAGTCATCTCCACCGCAAGTGTAGATGCTCAAACGTCAGGCAGAGGATTTCTCTGCATTTCACCTTTCAAAATTGTGGTGAAATCATTATTTTCATCCCTGAAAAAAGTGAGAAAAAGAAAGGAAAAAGAAAGTCTGATAATAGGTTATTAAGTAGTGGCCAGGGGAATGCAGTCAGACAAATGCAACCCCCAAAGTGTTGCCAGCTCTTGTGATTTTTATCTGGAACCTTTATTACATGTTTTTAAAACCCCCAGACTTCAGAGCCAAGGGGATTAGATACAAATCTCAGGTTTCCCCTTCTTTGTTTTTCCTTTTAATAAAAGGGAAGAGAAAGAAGGTTTGAAAAGGTTTTTTGGTAGGTATATTCTGTTGATTCAAAAAGCAGATGAAAGGCTGACTGGGGAAAGGGGGAAAAAANTTTTTAAAGCTGCTTTACAAGCGAAGTGAATGCGGTTATGAAAAGAATAATAAAACTCCAACATGTAATAACTGAGGGAGCTTAAAAGAAAAAAAAAAAAAAGAAAATAAAATTGAAAAAAAGAAAAAAAGAAAGAAGCTACAAATTGCAGAGATTTCTGAGGAAGAGAAGTGCTCCAGGGGGAAAGCTGGGACAAGAAATAGGAGGTTTTAATAAACCCAAATCAGAAAGAATTCTGAGTTTATGTTGGTTCATGGACAGACATGGATGTCTCAGTACAAGGAGGACATGAACTGGTTGGAGTAGGACCAGAGGAGGCCACAAAAATGATGTGAGGGCTGGAAGCCCTCTGCTGAGAGGCCAGGCTGAGAGAGTTGGGGTTGTTCAGCCTGGAGAAGAGAAGGTTCCAGGGAGACCTTCTGGTGGCCTTTTAGTGCTTAGAGGAAAGGTGGGGACAGAGTTTTTATCAGGGCCTGTTGAGACAGAGCAAGAGTCAATGACTTGAAACTAAAAGGCATCATAGAATCGACCGGGTTGGAAGAAACCTCCAAGCTCATCCAGTCCAACCTATCACCCAGCCCTATCCAATCAACTAGAGCATGGCACTAAGTGCCCCATCCAGGCTTTGCTTGAACACCTCCAGGGACAAGGACTCCACCACCTCCCTGGGCAGCCCATTCCAATGCCAATCACTCTCTCTGGGAAGAACTTTCTCCTAATATCTAGCCTATATCTCACCTGGCACAACTTGAGACTGTGTCAGAGTAGATCAAAGGAAGACTTTTTTTACAGTCAGGGTGGTGAGACCCTGTCCCAGGGTGTCCAGAGATGTGGCAGATGTCCCATCCCTGGAACTATTCTAGGTCAGGTTGTTTGGGGATCTGAGCAACCTGATGGACCTGCTTATGCAGAAGATTTGGTCTAGAAGACCTTTAAATATCCCTTCCAGCCCAAACCATCCCACGATTTTATGATTCTGTGAACCTGATAACTGTAGCTAGGAAGGAGTAAACACCCTCAGGAAATATTCGTGCTCCAGTTTTGGGGGAAAACACAGATATATTGCATGATGATGATTAAATGTTTAAGAAAAGAAGACTCAAAAACATGTGGAAGAAGATCTAATAAGTATGGGGACAGGCTGAGATAATTGGGGCTGTTCAGCTTGGGGAAGAGAAAGATCCAGGGAGACCTTAGTGCAGCCTTCTAGTACCTGAAGGGGGCTACAAGGAAGCTGGAGAGCAACTTTTTTCAAGGGCTTGTAGTGACAGGATGAGAGGGAATGGATTGAAGCTGGTTTGGACTGGATGTAAGAAAGAAATTATTTCCAGTGAGGGTGGTGAGACACTGGCACATGTTGCCCAGGGACGTTGTGGATGTTCCCTCCCTGGAGGTGTTCAAGGCCAGGTTGGAGCAACCTGTGCTAGTGGAAGTTGTTACTGCTCATGGCAGGGGGGTTGGAAGAAGATGATCTTCAAGGTCCATTCCAATCCAAGCCCTTCTATTATTCTATGAACATCAGCCATACAGACATTAGGTATCTGTGTGATTGGCACTCTGAGGAGACCTGAGGACGTACCTATTGAAGGAAACATGATAAATGTAGCTTCTTATATCTTCCTGTGTCCCCATTTGAAATGAGAAGGTGGATTCACTCTGGGAGCAGTGAGGCATCAGAACAGCTTGCCCAGAGAAGTTGTGGATGCCCCATCCCTAGAAGTGTTTGAGGCCAGGCTGGAAGAGGCTTTGAGCAACTTGGTCTAGTGGAAGTTGTATCTGCCCATGGTAGGGAGCCTGGAACTGTTTGAGCCAGTCCAGAGGAGGGTCACGAAGATGCTCAGAAGGCTGCAGCACCTCAGCTATGAGGACAGGATGAGAGAGTTGGAGCTTTTCAGCCTGGAGAAGAGAAGGCTTCCAGGAGACCTTATACCAACCTTCCAGTGTCTGAAGGGGACCTACAGGAAGGCTGGGGAGGGACTGTTCAAAAGGTCTTGTAATGACAGGATGAGGAGGAATGGGTTCAAACTGGCAGAGGGGAGATTTAAATGGGATGTTAGGAGGAAGTTCTTTACCGTAAGGGTGGTGAGACACTGGCACAGATTGCCCAGGGAGGTTGTGGCTGCTTCCTCCCTGGATATGTTCAAGGCCAGGCTGGATGAGGTCTTGAGCATCCCGTTCTAGAGGGAGGTGTCCCTGCCTATGGCAGCGAGTTGGAAATGGAGGATCTTTGAGGTCTCTTCCAATCTGAACCATTCTCTGATTCTGTAGCATCCCATCCCAACCTCCTGGCGAGATGGAGGTGGGTGGCTTTCTTCAGCAGGCAGCTGAGATCATTGGACAAGTGCAGGGTCCTGCATCTGGGGAGGAATAACAGCAGGCACCAGGACAGGTTGGGGCTGCCCTGATGGAAAGCAGCTTCACAGAGAAAGAGTTTGGAGTGCTGGTGGGAAGCAAGTTCTGCATGGGCCAGCAATGTGCCCTTATGGCCAAGAGACCCAATGGCATCCTGGGGTGCAGCAAGAAAAATTGTGGCCAGCAGGTGTAGGGAGGATCTTCCCCACCTCTACTCTGCCCTGCTGAAACCACAGCTGCAATACTGTATCAAATTTTGGGCTCCCCAGTTCAAGAGAGACAGAGACTTGCTGGAGAGAGTCCAGCAGAGAGCCTTGAGGATGAGTAGGGGCTTGAGCATCTCCCCTCTGCAGAGAGCCTGAGAGCCCTGGGGCAGTTCAGTCTGGAGCAGAGAAGGCTGAGAGGAGATGTGAGCAATGTCTCTCCCTAGCTGAGGGGTGGGTGTCAAGTGGAGGGGGCCAAGCTCTTTTGGGTGATCAGCAGCAATAAGGCAAGGAGCAATGGATGCAAACTGGAACAGAGGAGGTTTCATCTCAACATGAAGAGAAACTTCTTTGGTGTGAGAGTAACAGAACCCTGGAGCAGGCTGCCCAGGGAGGTTGTGGAGTCTCCTTCCCTGGAGACTTTCCAAACCCCCCTGGATGCATTCCTGTGTGAATCATCCTAGGGGATCTTGCTTTGGAAGAGGTGTTGGACTTGATGATCTCTGGAGGTCCCTTCCAAGCTCTAATGTGTGATTTTGTGATTCTTTGATTCCAGAAACTCTTAGTAGTTTGGTTTGATTTTATTTCTCTCTACCACCACATGCTCATAGCCTTATGCCTGCTTTCCTTACAGCAGTGATGTCAGCACATGGGCCTGTTCTTTCCCTCAGCTTTTTTTTCTGACAGGAATATGAGTTTCAGGTGGTGGAACAATCTGTGGATCTGGTTTCTGGGGAGAGCAACCTGCCTGGGTTCCCTGTGGTGGCTCCAGGTGAACTTTTTGGGGGCTGCTACTCCCCAGCACCTTGCAGTTGTACTGTTCTCTTCCCTTCCCACAGTTAAGATCCTGAGCAGCATCTGCCACCTTTGGAATGTTTAAAAGAAGAAAAGGAAAAAAAAAAAAATTTAAAAAGAGTCATAGTTGAAAGGCTCTGAGCATTACTGAGGTAATTAAGAGTCAAATTCTAGATGGAGCTTAGTGCTTCTGGGAAACTGAGCTGCAGAAGGTTATGCAAAAGCCTATAAACACCTTAGATTTCAGGAAGCCTGACTGCAGTGTGGAACAGCAAATAGAAGGTGAGGTTGGAGAGTGGGAAAAGGGAGGAGTGCTGGAAAGAGGATGCTGAGCTTGGTGTTTTGTGGGGCAGGAGACAGACCGTGGTGTGCAGCCTCCCAGCACAGCCTGGGTGCTCTGAAACGCAGAATCACAGAATGTTAGGGGTTGGAAGGGATCCCCAAAGGTCACTGAGTCCAACCCCCCCTGCCAGAGCAGGACCACCTAAGGGAGGTCACACAGGAACGCATCCAGGTGGGTTTTGAATGTCTCCAGAGAAGGATACTCCAAAGTATGTCCGGGCAGCCTGTGCCAGTGTTTTGGCACTCTCACAGTGAATCACAGAATCAATCAGAGAATTCCATAGATTGGCAAAGACCTTCAAGATCATCGAGTCTAATCATTAGTTTCACACTGACAAGTCCTTGGCTCAACCAAACCCCTCAGCACAATATCTAATCACTATGAAACGCTATGCTTGGAAAGGACCACCAGGACCATCCAGTCCGACCTTCATCCCAGCATCCTTCATCACTAGACCTGAAGCACCATATCCACTCCTTTTTTTAAACACCTCCAGGGATGGTGACTCCACCACCTCCCTGGGCAGCCTGTTCCAGTGCCTGACCATCTGTTCAGTAAAGAACTTCCTACCAACATCCAACCTAAACCTCCCCTGATGCAACTTGAGGCCATTTCCTTTTGTCCCGTCATTAGTAATTCAGGAGAAGAGACCAGCACCAGCCTTGCTACAACCTCCTTTCAGGTAGTTGTAGAGGGCAATAAGGTCCCCTCTCAGCCTCCTCTTCTTTAGACTAAACAACCCAAAATCCCTCAGCTATGTTTTACAGACCTCTCACCAGCCTCGTTGCCCTTCTCTGCACCCATTCTGGTACCTCCTAAACTTTGGTGACCAAAACTGGACACAGTACTTGAGGTGTGGTCTCACGATGGCTGAAGACAGGGGCATGATCACCTCCCTACTCCTGCTGGTCACACCATTTCTGATCCAGGCCAGGATGCCTTCTTGGCCACCTGGGCACACTGCTGGCTCATGTTCATTCAGCTGTCCACCAACACCCTCAGGTCCTTTTCCACCAGGCAGCTCTCCAGCCATTCCTCCCCCAGCCTGTAGGGCTGCTGGGGGTTGTTGTGGCCAAGGTGCATGATCCAGCACTTGGCGTTGTTAAACCTCCTGCAACTGCTGCCCACTCTGCCTTGGATGGATCCCAGGAGCTGGCTGGCCTTCTGGGCTGCATCCTGATGTCTTTCTGGGAAGGATTTGTCTTTGGTCCAGTGATGCCACTCCTTGCATCCACTTGTGACCTGGCTGGGAGCATAAGAAGCCTCTTAGGTAATAAAAATTAGGTAGGTAGGAGGATTTGGAACAGCAGAATGCCTGCTTCTTGGGTTGGCAGCACTTCTGCAGTTCTGTTCTCCATCTGCATGGAGAATAAAGGCTTCAGGGGATAATCAAAGCCCTGCAAGAGCATGCAGTGGAGCAGAAGAGGGATATCTCAGCTCCATGAGAAGCAGTGGTGAAACTCTTGTTGCATTTAAGTGGGACCAGGACTTTGCTTAAAGCTTTTCACTGAGGGTTTTTGTTGTTTTTTTTCAGTGGAACACAGACTTTTTGGGAAGAAAGAGCTTGTCAGTGGTCCTGTAGCAAGAAAAAGAAGGAAAATTGAGAAGAAGAGGAATGACATCCAGAACAGGGAGTCTGCTGGAGCTTGCCTGAATTCCCCTGAGGGAAAGAAATGGTTTTATCCAGTTGCTGGGCATATGGTAAGAGAGCAGAGCCCTTTCTGCTCGCGCTATCACACGGCTAATAAAACTCCTGTGCTCCCCACACAGCAGATGGTTTTGTGGCTGATGCATGAACCAGAAGGAGATCCTGTTCCCTTCCCCTGCAGCCTTCCTGGCTCTGCAGTGCTGGAAAGAGCAAAGGTCGCTTGCAAATTACTGTAGATGTTGATAATGTAGCAGAGCAGGGCTGTTAAATGAGAGATCATGGAGGAGAGGTGGGGAGAGAGAGAGAGAGCTGAGATTGCAAATGCGGCATTGAGAGACACCACAAAACCTTTCACCAGAAAGGGGGCACATTAAAACCTGCCCTCATTGAACCATTTTGGTTGGAAAAGCCCTCTAAGGTCATCGAGTCCAAGCATCAAACTAACACCACCATGACCATCTAACCACGTCCTGAAGTGCCATGTCCACATGTGTTTTGAACACCTCAGGGGGTGGTGACTCCACCACTTCTATGGTGGAGCCTGTTCCACTGCCTGACCACTCTACTGGTGAAGAAGTTGTTCCTGATATCCAACATGAACCTACTCTGGTGTAGCTTGAGGACATTTCCTCTTATTCTATCACTTGACACTAGGGAGAAGAGACCATCCCCACCTCACCCCAACCTCCTTTCAGGGAGCTGTAGAGAGCAAGGTCTCCCCTCAGCCTCATCTTCTCTAAATGACCAAAGCAGCCTCAGCTGCACCTCGTAAGACTTGTGCTCTAGACCTTTTACCAGCTTCATTGCCCTTCTCTGCATGAACTCCAGCACCTCAGTTTTTGTACTGAAGGGCTCAAATCTGAACCAGATATTCAAGGTGACTCCTGCTGGACACTATTGCTGATCCAAGCCAGGATACTGGTGGCCTTCTTGGAGACCTGGGCACACTTTGACTCATGTTCAGCCAGACATCTATCACCACCCCTAGGTCCTTCTTTGCTGGGCAGCTTTCCAAACACTCTTCCTCAAGCCTGCAGCATTGTATGGGGTTGTTGTGACCCAAGTGCAAGACCTTGTTGAACCTCATACAATGGACTCCCCTATGCAGCCTCCTGAGCCTGAGCCTGAGCCTTCTCCTTTGGAAGGTTTTTCCAACTGGAAGCAGCTGGGATGTTGGGATGGGAGGGAATGGATGAAAGCTTGGGGAAGGCAGATTGAAGGTGGAGATTTGAATCATAGAATCAGTCAGGGTTGGAAGGCACCACAAGGCTCATCTAGTTCCAACCCCCCTGCCATGCCCAGGGACACCCTACCCTAGATCAGGCTGCCCACAGCCTCATCCAGCCTGGCTGCAAACACCTCCAAGGATGATAATATCCAGTCTGAATCTCCCCATTTCTAGCTTTGTTCTATTCCCCGCAGTGCTATCACTACCTGACATCCCAAAAAATCCCTCCCCAGCTTTCTCGTAGCCTCCTTAAGATACTGAAAGGCCACAAGAAGGTCACCTGGGAGCCTTCTCTTCTCCAGACTCAACAGCCCCAACTCCCTCAGATTCTCCTCATAGCACAGCAGCTCCAGCCCTCTGCTCATCCTTGTGGCCCTTCTCTGGACACCTTGCAGCACATCCACATCCCTCTTGTAACAGGGGTAGCAGAACTGGATGCAGCACTCCAGGTGGGGTCTGAGCAGTGTGGAGTAGAGGGGGAGGATCATTTCCCTCGACCTGCTGCTCACGCTGCTCTGATGCGGCCGAAGCTCTGGTTGGTCTCTGGGCTGCAAGAGCACACTGACAGCTCATATTAGGAAGAAATTATTATGAATGAGGGTGGGGAGACACTGGCACAGGTTATCCAGGGAGGTAGTGGGTGCCCCCTCCCTGGAGCTATTCAAAGCCAGGTTGGATAAGGCCTTGAGCAACCTGGGCTGGTAGGAGGTGTCCCTGCCTATGGCAGGGGGTTGGAACTGGGTGATCTTTGAGGTCCCTTCCAACCCAGCCCATTCTGTGAATCTGTGACCTCAGTCCATTGATCCATACACTGTCCAGATCCTTCTGCAGGACTTTCCCACCTTTGAGCAGATCAACACTCCCACTCAGTTTGGTGTAATTTGCAGATATACTGAGGGTGCTCTCCGTCCTCTCATCCAGATCATGAATTGTGGCTTTGCAGAACTGAAGAGTCAAAGCAGATTCTGAGGCTGACCTTCTGAATTGATTGTTGCAATTAACGAGGCAGGAATTATAAAATATGAAGTTATTTTATTTCTGAAAAGCCCCACCCACAAACTATGTACAAACCAGTTACATTCAGGTTGGGAAAAATCTTCACAAGGATGCTTACAGGCAATTTATTAATTTAGGAAAAGTTTAGCCACAAAATGGCTTTGCCCCACATATAAATAGGCAGTCTGGAGCCTTGGGGAAAGTCTGTTTTACTCACAGCAGTGGAGCAGAATTCAGAGCTAGTCTCTTGCTCCTTCACAGCAGTGTTGGAACTGCTCGGCGTCTTGATAGCAATTGACAGGCTTCCAGATCTTCCCTGACTTTAGCAGGGTGCTGGGAAAGAGGCAGATGAGCTCTGACCTGATCCTGGTTTCTCTTGGCACAGAGGTTTGCAGAGGTGCAGGCAGGAGCTGTTGCAGATGTGCAGAGAGCACAGTGTGGGTGGCACTTCTCACCACGGCGTGAGGCACTCAATGGTTTCTCCTGGGAAACTTCAGGCACTTAAGTTTGCAGGTTGTTCAAGCCCAAAATATCAGGGCTAAGCTGGTCTGGAGCATGAGGCAGAGCAGACCACTTTGTCCAAGCTGAGCAGTCCGTATAGCAGAAGGCAGAGCAGAGCAGCACACACTGAGGCAGAGCAGTGAGGCAGCACAGGCAGCACAGGGCAGCTCTGCTGCCTGCAACTTGGCTCGATTTATATTACTTGCCCTAGTGCAAAGGCTCCTTTGGCCACAGAGATTCACCAGTCAGAATGGCATTTGCCAAGCTGACCATATTAGGTGACCCCAGGGCTTGCTCACCCTTATTTGGGCAAGACACAAGTACCTAAACACCTGTGGGCACCTGTTTATCACTTTGGGAGGGGACATAATGGCCCAAGCCTTTGTTTTCCTTAGCCCTTGCTTCCCCCATCATCCTGCCCCACCCTAATAGGCCTATTGGCCTTCCACAACACCTTCTTTAGCTGGCTTTGCCCCTAGCTTGAGTGTGGACATCACTGCAGCAAATTGCACCTTCCTGATGGAAGGTTCACCTTTCTCAGTTCCCTTTCACAGGCCAAGTGGGCAACAACAATTCCTTAGCATAAATCTGTCACACCTCACCATTCCCTATGCAGAAGACAGCTCAGGACTAGGTAACATCCAAAGCAACAGCTTCAAGGCTTTCTGTGTAAGAAGAGCTGGGCATGAGAACACAAAGAGCATAAAGAGTGCAGTGATGACTGAGTCTGCAGTTTGGGGTTTAAGAGCTACCAGCTCATGTGTGGCAAGTGTGGATGTTGTTGTGGCCTTGCAGTACTTAAAGGAGGCTTAGAAGAACAATGGGGACAGACTTTTTAACAGGACCTGTTGTGACAGGACAAGGGGTAATAGATTTAAACTAAAGGAGAGAGATTTAGGTTAGACAGCAGGAAGATTTTTTATTTTCTCCTGAGGGTAGTGAAACACTGGTCCAGGTTTCTCAGAGAGGTGCTAGATGCCCCATTCCTGGAAATGTTCCAGCTTAGGTTGCAGGGACCTCTGAGCAAACCATTCCAGTTGCAGATGTTGCTGCTCCCTGCAGGGGAATGGGGCTAGATGACCTTCAAAGGCCCCTTCCCACCTAAACCTTTCTATGATTCTATGATTCCACTGGTGCTCCCCAGGACTTTGCTCTTCACCTCTGATATCTGTGTTGAGCAGGAAATTACAAAGATTCAACACTACCCTGTGGAAATCCTGAAGAAAAGGAGAAGGAAGAGCTCTCCAAGCTGCTGAACTGCTCCCTGCTGCCTCCCTCCTCCTTACTCCACCATGGACTCTTGCAAATAGCAAACAGCTGCTGGGGCTCAGTCCTTGCTGGGATATAATGGCAAGAAGTATCCAAGTAAAGCTGAAAAAAACATAAAATCCTCTAATAAGAGCATACCTTCCCTGAACTGCTTCCAGCATAACTGTACTGTACAAATCATCCCATAAACACTTTTGAAGCTCTCAGCAAAGCATGCATGGCCCCCACTGATGTTATTGGAGGACTCCATGGGAGTAAAATGAGAGCAGCAGCTGGTGCCAGGGGCCTGGCCTCCTCTCCTCTCCTCTCCTCTCCTCTCCTCTCCTCTCCTCTCCTCTCCT
>VWZI01000608.1:17690-28492 GCA_013396835.1 Psilopogon haemacephalus
ATGGCACTAAGTGCCCCATCCAGTCTTTTATTGAACACCTCCAGGGATGGGGACTCCACCATCTCCCTGGGCAGCACATTCCAATGCCAATCACTCTCTCTGTTAAGAACATCTTCCTAATATCCAGACTATACCTCTCCTGGCACTGGAAAAGAGAAGATTTCAGCTCAACAGGAGGAGAAACTTCTTTGGTGTGAGAGTGCCAGAGCCCTGGAGCAGGCTGCCCAGAGACATTGTGAAGTCTCCTTCTCTGGAGTCTTTCAAGACCTGTCTGGATGCATTCCTGTAAGAACTACCCTAGGGGATCCTGCCTTGGCAGGGAGGTTGGACTGGATGATCTCTGGAGGTCCCTTCCAACCTCTAAGGTTCTGTGATTCTGTGAATAATTTCCTCTTTTTATTTTTTTTCCCCCCTATGTTTTAAAACACGAAGAGCAAGGCAGTAAGGCATTTTTGGACACCCAGACACAGTGTCTCGTTTCACCTTTTCAAAGCCTACATGAGGTCACATGAGGCAGTAAATCCCAGCACACAGATGAGAACACCCTTGCCTGAACTCTGCCCTTGGGTCTCCTTTCCATTCATCATAAGCAGACACTGAACAAAAGCAGTAAGGTACTTCCTCAGTATGATGATTTTGCTCACTTCTATCATCCACATGAGACCATTTCCCCTGGGAAAGTCTTTTGACTGAAATCTACAAACCAAGCCCTCAATCTACATGCATCCACACTCCATGGCTGTAAATTTTCATCAGTCGGAGGTGAGATGTGGGAGGTCACTTGTTGAACACTCAGCTTACACAGAGCCTGACTTAAAAGTCAAGAGAATTAATTTGCAGAGTCCTCAATCAGCCTGAAAAGCTTATACGAGTGGAGCAAGAGTTTAGACAAAGCCTCAGTCCCAGCCATAAATCACCAAGGTATTAAAGCTACAGAGAGCTTTTAGATCTTGCATCAGGTTGAATGATGTCTGGAAACTGTGTGGAGTCCTCTATGCCAACAAGTTTACTTACCCCAGCTGATCAAGTAGAAGGCAGTGAATTACAGAATCACAGAACCCTAGAGGTTGGGAGTGACCTCCAGAGACCATCAAGTCCAACCTCCCTGCCCAGGCAGGATCCCCTAGGGTACTTCACACAAGAATGCATCCAGGTGGGGTTGGAAAGTCTCCAGAGAAGGAGACTCCACAATCTCTCTGGGCAGCCTGTTCCAGGGCTCTGGCACTGTACCTCAATCTAAAGAAGTTTCTCCTCATGTTGACCTGAAACCTCTGTTCCAGTTTGGATCCTTTGCCCCTTGCCTTATTGCTGTACCACCCAAAAGAGCTTGGCCCCCTCCACTTGACACCCACCGCTCAGCTAGGGAGAGACATTGCTCAGATCTCCTCTCAGCCTTCTCTTCTCCAGACCAAACAGCCCCAGGGCTCTCAGGCTCTCTCCACAGGGAAGATGCTCAAGTCCCCCGTTCATCCTTCTGGCTCTCTGCTGGACTCTCTTCAGCAAGTCTCCGTCACTCCTGAACTGAAGAACTGAAAATTTGACACAGTATTGCAGGTGTGGTCTCAGTAGGGCAGAGTAGAAGTGGAGAAGACCCTTCCTAGCCCTTCTGGCCACACTTTTCCTGCTGCACCCCAGGATGCCATTGGCCCTCTTGGCCACAAGTGCACTTTGCTGTCCTCACATGTCCTAATAATGTTGTCCTTAAAGTCAAGTCGATCTTTGGTGATGAGACAGGTTGTCCTCTCAACAAACCTGCAGAGGATACCCCATGGAAGATGTGACTGATGCCTCTGTAGACTGGGGATGATTTCCAAAGAAATAAGCTATATAAATGCATGAGCAGGAGCCTCACAGAGTTCAGCTTAGACAAATGTAAAGTTCAGTGTCCTGGATGGCACAAACCCACCCAGCAGCACAGACTGCTATCAGCTGAATAAATTCAAGGACCCCAGTGGACTAAGATGTGCTCAAGAGTCAACAGTGTTCTCCTGCAACACAAGATGATCACATCCAGGACTGCATTTGAGTCTTAGAATCATAGAATGGCTTAGGTTCTCTTCACCATGCCAGGGAGTGTGGGATAAATCCCCTTGCCAAATTTCTCCATACAGGCAGGAGACCACAATTTGGTTGATGTGCCATCACAGCCTGGTTGGATGGCAGCAAAGAATCAATTGGGATGGAAAAGAGCTTTGAGATCATCGACACAACCAATCATAGAGTCATAGAATGGTTTAGGTTGGAAGGGACCAAAGCAAAGAAAATCATAAAATCATAGAATGGTTCAAGTTGGAAAGGACCTCAAAGCTCATCCAGTTCCAACCCCTCTGTGCCATATGCAGGGACACCTCCCACTAGAACAGGTCACTCAAGGCCTCATCCAGCCTGGCCTTCAACACCTCCAGGCAGGGAGTAGTCACAACCTCCCTGGGCAATCTGTGCCACAGTCTCAGCACCCTCACTGCAAACAACTTCCTCCTAACATCGAGTTTAAATCTCCCCTCTGCCAGTTTGAACCCATTCCTCCCCATCCTGTCATTACAAGACCTTGTCAATAGTCCCTCCCCAGCCTTTCTGTAGATGCCTTTCAGATATTGGTAGGCTACTATAAGGTCTTCTCTCCTCCAAGATGCAGAGCTCATAGCCTGTCCTCATAGCAGAAGTGCTGCAGCCCTCTGATCGAGGGCTCAATTAGCAAGGAGGACACCAGCAAGCTGAGGATTGCCTGGGTGCATTCCTGTGCAGCCTGCTCTAGCTGTAGCAGCAGGGTTGGACTACAGGATCCCTAGTGATGCCTTCCCATCACCACCATTCTGTGACTCTGTGAAACACCTATCAGCCCTGGTCCAACAGAGCACCAGCTGTCCATGAGCCACGGATGGTATTAGGCAGTGGGTACAGACAGGGACCACACTGCTCAACATATATGAAGGCTCCAAATCGGATGGTGTCTTTCATATATCTGAAGCTGCCATGCTATGGACAGGGTGAGCAGGGCTACCTGTTTAGCTTTGTCTTGTGCTTTTCCTGTGTGGTGGTTTAAGCAGTTACCTGCCCCCCCCCTTTTGAAATAAACCCCGGATAGGACTCAGAACACTGGAAGCTGATAAATGAAGCTTTATATTTACAGCAATGCACAATATACAAGCAGATATTTACAAGGTATAACAGATATTTACAAATATATACAGTGAAAAAGTAACACAGAAACACCACAGCCCTCCCAGAGATCAAAATCCCCAAGAGGGGTAACCAGCCACTCCCTACCACCTTTCCCCCTTCCCCAATCTTATCTCACCACCTGTTGATGCTGCAGATAAGCTGAGGTAGATCGGCCAGGGGGATTAGCAGTAGGAAAGAAGTTAGTAGTATTACTGAGAATTAGCTACCAAGGCAGAGACAAAAGAGACCATGCAAGAGAAGCAGCCACAGCCCAGAGCAGCCTGAAACCACTTGTGTTATCTACATTTGGGTTACACTTTTAAAACAACTTTTTTTTTTCTTTCTCAGTAAAGCTCTTGGTGAAGTGACATCCTGTGTTTTCCTCTCTCAGCCAATAGTCTAATTTCTCACTCAAATTCTCCAATTAGTTCAAACCAGCACATCCTGCTGTGCATGAAAAACTGAAATGCTACCTCAGCTGAGAAGCACTTAATGTATTCCTGTAGTAAGGAGAAGAGAATGGAAACTCCCAAGGAAAATAACTCCTCCAATACAAAGGAATGTAGTAACTCCAGCAGTGATACACAGCCTTTGAACATAGCAGTCCTCTTCCTTGGATAAATGTAGCTTTTGGAATGGTTTCTCCTCCTCAACATTGTTTTTCATCCAGTCCTCTAATCCCCACTTTTTCCTCCGCCTCCACTGTCACTACCTTTGTCTTCACAGGATCATAGGATGTTAGGGTTGGAAGGGACCTCCAGACATCATCGGGTCCAACCTCCTTGCCAGAGCAGAACCACAGTATTTAGCTCAGGTCACACAGGAACACCTCCAAACAGGGCTGGAAAGTCTGCAGAGAAGGAGACTCCACAACCTCTCTGGGTAGCCTGTTTCTGTGCTCTGTCACCTTCACAGTAAAGAAGTTCTTCCTTATGTTGAGGTGAAACTTTCTGTGCTGTAGTTTCCATCCATTACCCCATGCCCTATCATAGGGCACCACCGAGCAGAGTTTGTCCCCTCCCTCTTGACCCCCAGCCTTCAGATATTTATAAACATCACTTAGATCCCCTCTAAGTTTTCTCTTCACTAGACCAAACTCTGTTGGGAAAGTTTAGATTGGATATTTGGAAAAAATTATTTATGGAAAGAATTGTCAAGCATTGTAACAAGCTGTCCAGGGAGGTGGTGGAGTCACCATCCCTGGGGGTGCTCCAAAACCACGTGGCCATTGTTGAGATCCCCTCTATGTCTTCTCTTCACCAGACCATGGCTGTTGCCATCAAGATGAGCAACAGGATCTCGCCAAGTGTGGTAGCAAAGCTCTAGCCAACATCTACCTTCCTACAACACACCCTGAGACACCAGAGTCATCTTCCAGTCTGATCCAACTTTCCCAAGCTCCAGCATGTCTAACAGGCAATGCTTTTATTAACTCTTGCCCATCACTGTGTTGTCATCTCAAGCCTGATCCAATGCCCTTCGAGTCAACAGGTGTGTCTCCCTGTCAAAAACTCCTCAGATCCCTCAGCGCTGCTCAAGGAGTTTTCATTCTCTCAGAGCACTTCCTGGCATTTACTCTTGCAGTTTAGCACACTGTGAAAGTGAATTATGAATTCCAAAGCATTAGTGGAGAGACTTTGCAAAATATATGAGGTCACCAGCTGAGGCATAAATCACCTGGCCTTTGTGGCTGCTTCCAGAATAGGATCTTATCTCTGCTCTCATTAGCTCCTTCCAGGCCAAACTGTGTTTTTGCAGTGTTTACTCATGTGAGTGATGGCAGAGGAGTCAGTCCAGATCTTTCTGGGTGCATAAAATTGCCAGTACAAACCAGTCGCTTCCAATAAAGTCTTAATTAGTAAACAGTTCCTCTTTGTTTGGGGCAGGGAGGGGGGAGGGACACTTTTTTTTTTTTCCTCCTTAACTGCAAGACTAGAATCATAGAATCATAGGAACGTAAAATCATAGAGTCATAGAAACAGAGAATTAGAAAATAATAAAATCATAGAACCATAGAATCATAAAAAACTAGAATCATAGAACCATAAAATCATAGAAACCTAAAATCATAGAATCATGGAAACACAGAATCATAGAACCATAGAATCATAGAATCATAGAAACACTGAATCATAGAACCATAGAATCATAGAATCATAGAAACACAGAATCATAGAACCATAGAAACACAGAATCATAGAACCGTAGAATCCTAAAATCATAGGATCATAGAAACACAGAATCATAGAATCATAGAACCATAGAATCCTAAAATCATAGAATCATGGAAACAGAGAATCATAGAAACACAGAGTCATAGAACCATAGAATCCTAAGATCGTAGAATCATAGAAACACAGAATGATAGAACCATAGAAACTTAGAATCACAGAACCATAGAAACACAGAATCATAGAAACATAAAATCATAGAATCATAGAACCATAGTACCATAGAAACCAAGAATCATAGAAACATAAAATCATAGAAATGCAGAATCATAGAACCATAGAATCGTAGAAACACAGTATCATAGAACCACAGAATCATAGAATAGGGGTAGGGGTTGGAAGTGACCTCTGGAGATCGTCAAGTCCAACCCACTCCCCCTGCCAAAAGAGGATCACCTAGGGCAGGTCACACAGGAAAGCGTCCCAATGAGTTTTGAAAGTCTTCAGAGAAGTAGACTCCACAACCTCTTTGGGCAGCATGCTCCAGTGCTCCATCACATTTAAAGGGAAGAAGCTTTTGTTCCTCTTGTTGAGGTGGAACTTCCTGGGTTCCAGTTTGCATCCACTGCTCCTTGTCCTCTCACAGGACACCACAGCAAAGAGCCTGGTCCCTTCTTCAGACACCCGCTCTTCAGACATTCATAAACATTAATGAGATTTCCTCTCAGTTTTCTCTTCTCAAGACTAAACAGTCTCAGTCCTCTCACCCTGTTCTTACAAACCTGCTCTTTCAATCATAGAATCATAGAATGGTTTAGGTTGGAAAGAATCTCAAAGATCATCCAGTTCCAACCCCCTGTGCCATAGGCAGGGACACCTCCCACTAGAACAGGTCACTCAAGACCTCATCCAGCCTGGCCTTGAACACCTCCAGTCAGGGAGCAGCCACAACCTCCCTGGACAACCTGTGCCAGTGTCTTGCCACCCTCACTGTGAAGAACTTCCTCCTAACATCCCATTTAAATCTCCCCTCTGCCAGTTTGAACCCATTACCTCTTGTTCTGTAATTACAAGACCTTGTGAACAGTCCCTCCCCAGCCTTCCTGTAGGCCCCTTCAGATACTGGAAGGTTGCTATAAGGTCTCCCCGAAGCCTTCTCTTCTCCAGGCTGAAAAGTCCCAACTCCCTCAGCCTGTCCTCAGGGTCTTTGTCTTCAAGACCTGTTCTGAAAAGCAAGATGTAGGCCCATGGGGGTCATTCATATTGAGCTTCCAACAGCTTGGTCAATGCCATTTTGGTCAGTTAGGTATTGTCACCTCTTTTCTACCACTGTCCTGCTGATCCATAATCAAGGAATCCAGAGTGAGTGACAGTGACCAGGCAATGCTGAGACATGGTTTCCAAGCATCTGTGATCTCCACCACTTTTCCTTTTTCCCCTAGCCACAAACAACAGGAGAAGACTGTGAGTGGCATCTGACTCACGAGTAACAGGTTAAGAGCACTCAGAATCACAGAAACACGTTGGAAAAGACACTCAGGATCACCAAGTCCAACCCAGAACCCTACTCAACAAAGTTCACCTTAAACCATAGAATCATAGAATGGTTTAGGTTGCAAGAGACCTCAAAGATCATCCAGTACCAACACCCCTGTGCCATAGGCAGGGACACCTCCCACTACATCAGGTCGCTCAAGAACTCATCCAGCCTGGCCTTGAACACCTCCAAGCAGGGAGCAGCCACAACCTCCCTGGGCAACCTGTTCCAGTGCCTCACCACCCTCACTATGAAGATCTTCCTCCTAATATCCCGTTTAGATCTCCCCTCTGCCAGTTTGAACCCATTCCCTCTCATCCTCTCATTACAAGACCTTGTGAACAGTCCCTTCCCAGCCCTCCTGTAGGCCCCCTTCAGATACTGGAATGTTGCTATGAGGTCTCCTCGAAGCCTTCTATTCTCCAGGCTGAAAAGCCCCAACTCCCTCAGCCTGTCCTCATAGCAGAGGTGCTCCAGCCCTCTGATCATCTTTGTGGCCCTCCTCTGAACTCTCTCCAGCAGTTCCATGTCCTTCTTGTGCTGAGGGCTCCAGAACTGCACACAGTACTCCAAATAGCCCCAAGCACCACATTGAAACCACTTTTAAACATACACAGGGCTGGGGACTCCACCACCTCCCTGCCCAGCCCATTCCAACGCTCTTGCTGGGAACACATTTTTCCTAATGTCCAATCTAAACCTACCCAGTGGCAGCTTGAGGCCATTCCCTCTTGTTCCCACTGATTTCCTGTGAGAAGAGACCATCACCAACCTCTCTACAGCCTCCTGTCAGGTAGCTGTAGGCAGCCAAGAGGTCTCCCCTCAGTATCCTCTTTTTCACACTAACCATCCCCAGATCCTTCATCAGATTTATTCTCCAGGCCCTTCTCCAGCTTCCTTGCCCTCCTCTGCACTGGCTGCAGAGCACTCAGAGGCAAAGACATTTAATTGGCTACTCATAAAGAGATGCCAGCATCTGCTATGGGCAGAACGGCTCTGAGCCATGTTTGGTTGTTTTCATTGCACATGAAACTGGTTTGACTGAAGGACTTAATTTATTTTCTCAAATCAGGTTTGCTTCAGTGTTTGCATGGCAGTTGTGGCTCTGACATTGCATCCCAGCTTCTGACACAAGGGAAAGTCCTGATCTTTATGGACTTGGGGCCCTCAACACAAGAAGGACATGGAGCTGATGGAGAGGGTCCAGAGAAGAGCCACAGAAAATGATCAGAGGGCTGAAGCATCTCTTCTGTGAAGACGGGCTGAGAGAGTTGAGGTTGTTCAACCTGCAGAAGAGGAAGCTTCAAGGAGACCTTACAGTGGCTTTACAGTACTGAAAGGAAGCCTAAAAAGTAGTGGGCAGAGATGGTTTACAAGGGCTTGTAATGCTACGACAAAGAGCAATGGCTTTAAACCACAGAAGGAGAGATTTAGACTGGACATCGGGAAGTTCTTTGCTATGAGGGTGGTGGAGCAGTGCAACAGTTTGATCAAGGAGGTGGTGAAGACCTCATTCTTAGAGATGTTCAAGGTCAGACTTGATGCGGCTCTGAGCAACCTGATCTAGTTGGGGATGTCCCTGCTTACTGCAGGGGATTTGAACTAGGTGGCCTATTGTGTTGGTTTGAGCTAATTGGAGAATTTGAGTGAGAAATTAAACACTATGTCACTTCACCCAGTTTGACTGAGAGAGAAGAAAGAGGATTGTTTTGAGAATGTTCCCAAAACATCCAGATAAGCCAGTCTGCTTGCAGTCAGTCGGCTCTGGGTCCGTGCAGGCTTCAGCAGCTTCTTTCCTTTGTCTCTCTGCCTTTGAACTAATTCAGAGTAAAATCACTAAAACCATTCATTCCTTCCTGCCACTAATCTTTCTGACAGATCTTCAGCTTATCTGCAGCATCATCAAGTGGTGAGATAAAGCTGGGGGAAAGGGGGAAAGGTGGTAGGGAGGGTTTTGGTTTCCCTCTCTTGGGGATTTTGGTCTCCAGGAGGGGTGTGGTGTCTGTATTCCTTTTTTACTGTATATTTCTGTAAATATCTGTTATATCTTGTAAATATTTTCTTGTATATTTGCATTGCTGTAAATATAAAGCTTCATTTATTAACTTCCAGTGTGTTTTTCTGAGTTTTAGCCGGGGTTTTAAAAGGTGGGGGGGCAGGTCACTGCAAACCCTCTACACCTATGGAGGTCCCTTCCAAAGCTGGATTCTCTCCTGCAGAGAATCAGAGAGTCTATGGCTTGCTTCTGAAGTGCAGTTTCAGGCATAGAATCATAGAATCATAGAATGAAATGAGAAGGTTTATCTCCAACCACAGGTATGTATGAAGAGATATGCATGTCTGAGGCTTGTCCATTTGCTAAAACCTCTGTTACACCTTCATGGCAGCCCCATGTCTGCACCTTGTGGCACATCCACACCATTAGCATCTTGCTTACATTAAATATAGGTGTATATGTGTCTACTTATACAGACCAAACCCCCTGACTGTGATGGCATCTTGTGGTATGAGCACTGAGCTCCTGAGTTCCAGCCCCTTTGCTAAAATTAGTAGTAACCTCCATGGCCATCCACAGGGGTACAAAAACAATTTTCCTTATTTACCACTCAATGAAGCCTTCTTGGAGTGCTGAGGATTGACTGCTTAACATATAGAAGTGCCTCACATAAGTGTCAAAATTCTGGTTTCTAAATGCACACCTACTATAAATAGTTCCTTCAATGTTAAGCTTGAAGAGAAAGGCTGCAGGTGGTGTAAGATAATTGTTATGATGTCCCCTGAGGGTGATGTTTTATTGCCTTGGGGACCAGCAGTATCTGCATTAGATATAGATCACAAAGATGCAGGCACAGTAATTTATGTTGCTTGTGATTGTACCTCAGGCTCTCCCTTCAGTTTTGATTAGAGAGGAAGCCACCATTTTCCCAGTGAGGTGCCTCATGAATTGTAGCTCCACAGAGCCAGCAACAGTGGAAATGATGTCACTGCTTACCAGGCTTGGCAGACCAGGAATTCCTCCCTGGACCAGCTGTGATATCATCACATTTAATCACAGAATCACAGAATGTCAGGGGCTGGAAGGGACCTCAAAAGCTCGTCCAGTCCAACTCCCCTGCCACAGCAGGATCACCTAGAGCAGATCACATTCCTGGTGTCTCCTCTTACAGTCAAGCTGTACCCACCCTGAGGCAGGGAAGTAAGAAAGGGTCACAGTCACAGCTGGATTCTGTGATCTTAGAGGTCATTTCCAACCAAAACAACTCTATGACTCTGTGATAGACGCCTTGAGTACTGTGTTCAGTTTTGGGCACCTCATTACAAAAGGGATGTGGAGGTGCTGGAACCAGTGCAGAGGAGGGCAGGGAAGCTGTGGAAAGGCCTGGAGAGAAAATCTGATGAGGAGAGACTGAAGGATCTGGGGATGGTTAGTGTGAGGAAGAGGAGGCTGAGGTGAGACCTCATGGCTGTCTACAGCTACTTGAAAGGAGGCTGTGGAGAGGTTGGTGCTGGTCTCTTCTCACAGGGAATTAGTGATAGAACAAGAGGGAATAGCCTCAAGCTGCCGCTGGGTAGGTTTAGACTAGGCATAAGGAAATTTGTTTTCCCAGCATGAGTGGTCACTGGAAAGTGCTGGGTAGGGAGGTGGTGGAGTCATCAACCTTGGATGCATTTAAAAGTGTTTTGGATGTAGTTCTTAAGGATATGGTTTAGGGTGCACCCTGTAGAGTAGGGTTCTGGATTGGACTTGGTGATCCTGAGGGTCTTTCCCAATCTGAATGTTTCTGTGAATCAGACTAGATAGAAGGAAGACATTTTTTTCACACTGAAAGTGATGAGAATAGAATAGAATAGAATAGAATAGAATAGAATAGAATAGAATAGAATAGAATAGAATAGAATAGAATAGAATAGAATAGAATAGAATAGAATAG
>VWZI01000608.1:33377-67212 GCA_013396835.1 Psilopogon haemacephalus
CAAGTTGTAAAGGAACAAACCATAATAAGATCCTCTTGAAAGGAGAAAGGCAAGCTGACACAACCTACTTTTGGAGGTGATTTAGAGAACAGAACCATAGAATAGTCACAGAATTGTTTCAGTTGGAAAAGACCTTTAAGACCATCAAGTCTAACCATCAACCTAGTATCACCACAGCTGTTAAACCATGGCCCCAAGTGCTATGTCTACAGGTTTTTTGAACATCTCAAGGCATAGTGACCACCACCTCCCTGGGCAGCCTGTTGCAATGCCTGACCAGTCTCTTAGGAAATAATTTTTTCAACTATCTGACCTAAACCTCTCCTGGTGCAGCTTGAGGCCTCTCATTCCATCACCTGGTACTAGGGAGAAGAGACCAACACCCACCTCACTCTGACCTGCCTTCAGAGAGTTGTGGAGAGCAATGAGGTCTTCCTTCACCCTTTTCTTCTCCAGGCTAAACAACTCCAGTTCCCTCAGCCACTCTTCACCATGTTCTCTAGACCCTTCACAGGATCACAGAATGTCAGGGGTTGGAAGAGACACAAAGAGATCATTGAGTCCAACCCTCCCTTCAAAGCAGGACCATATAATCTAGCTCAGGTGACAGAGGAAATCATCCAGACAGGCCTTGAATGTCTCCAGAGAAGATTTCACAACCTCTCTGAGGAGCCTGTTCTAGTGCTCTGGGACCCTTACAGTAAAGAAGTTCCCCCTTGTGCTGCGCTGGAACCTCCTGTGCTGCAGTTTCCATCCATTGGTCCTTGTCCTTTCACAGGGAGCAAGTGAGAAGAGCCTGTCCCATCAATAACCTGTTATCCACCAGCACTACCAGGTCCCTCTCCACAGGACTGCTCTCCAGCAGATCATCTCCCAACCTGTACTGGTGCAGTTTATTGTTCCTCCCCAGGTGCAGGTTGCTGCATTTGTCCTTGTTGAACCTCATTTAGTTGCTCCATGCTCAGCTCTCCAGTCTGTCCAGGTCTCACTGGATGGCCACACAGCCTTCAGCTGTGTCAGCCAAGCCTTCCAGCTTGGTGTCATCAGCAAACTTGCTGAGCAGACTCTGTCTGTCTGTCCCCTCATTGATGTCATTGATGAAGATGTTGAACAGCATCGGACCCAGCACTGATCCCTGGGGAACTCCACTCTCTCTCCACAGCTCTCCAGCTGGACCTGGCACCATCGATCACCACTCTATGAACTCTGTCTTGCAACCAGTTCCTAATCCACCTTACTGTCTGCTCTTCCATCCCACACTTCCTTCACCAGCTTCATTTTGCTTCTCTGGACAAGCTCCAGCACCTCACCTTGTAGAGTGAGGCTCAAAACTGAACCTACTGTTTGTGGTGTGGCCTCAGCAGCGCTGAGTGCAGGGGGATCCTCACTTCCCTGCTCCTGCTGGCCACACTGTCGCTGATAAAGCAATTGTGGAGCAAATGTGGAGTCTGTTCCTGCTTTATCAATCAGGTCACAACACAGGGAGGGGAAGGCAGCAGGAGAGGGGAAGATTTCTCATCTCTCCTTCTCTGGCAGCAACCAGCTGCTGTCGTTGAAGCCTTGGATATGTTCAACACACTTTATAAGACACACGTGCTGAAGGCTTTGGGCCGGGGTGGGGGTGGTCTGTGGGTGAGGATCCTACAGCTCCTACCCCATTTTGTCTGCAGGACACCTGGAAATTGGTCCCACTAGCAGCAGAGTGTGCGGGCTGCAGATCGCAGCCTCATTCCCGCAGCGAAGAGGGAAAGAGTAAAAATGTCAAGAGCTCATTAAAAATATAGAAGCAGAGGGAGTGTGAAGGTGAAGAGCTTGTAGGAAGTGTGTGAGTTCAGGTTACCGAATCCTGGAGCTGCTCTGCAAGCAAACAACTGCTCCACAACCTCTGTTCCAGGGGAAAGGGGTGGAAATCTTCGCAGCTTTGAAAGCTCGCCTGGGGCTGGGCTCCTGACCCACCTGAAAGAGGAGATACCAGAGAGGGTTAAACTTTAAAATACTCAGCCAAGCTCACAACCAGGCTGATTTTCAACTTAAAGCACCAGCCTCAGGCTGAGGAAGGCCCATGGGATGTATGTGACATTCCTTGCAAGGCTGCAAGACGTGGAAGTAGAGGTACACCAAGAGAAAGCAAATAGAGTAAGGGGAAGGGATGTTTGGTTTCAGGAGTTTATTTAGATGCCTCAGGGCCAAGCATAATACTTCCATCCATTTTTTTTCCAGGCCATTTGGGTCTGAGGTTTCCATTCAGGACCTTCATCTGAGGGTGGCATTGATCCCTTCCGGTTTTCCCTCTGCAGAATACATTTTGGGTTGCGGTTGGCACCACATCAAACGCTTCCAGCACCTGATCTGAAGTCAAACATTAAGAATCAGGTACTGCTGGACTTGAAAACAACAGCAGCATTATTATAGCAGAAAGCCTCCTGGGTGACATTAGTAAGGCCTTTGAAATGGGGCTAGCAGCAGGACAATCTCCCCATGCCCTGCAGAGGTTGAGCTGGGTGCAGAGGGAAGATGCTTTTGGTTTGTCTGAGAACTGCTGCCAAGGGAGAAAATCATCTCAGTTTTGGGCTTCACAGTTGAAGACAGACAGGGAGCTACTGGAGAGAGTCCAGCGGAGGCTACAAAGGTGCTGAGGGGACCTGGAGCATCTCTGTGAGGAGGGAAGGCTGAAAGACCCAAGGCTGTTTAGCAGCCTGTGAGGCAACTTGATCAATGCTGATCATTACCTAAAGGGTGGTGGTCAAGAGGATGGAACAGGTTGCCCAGGGAGGTTGTGTCTGCTCCCTGCCTGGAGGTGTTGAAGGCCAGGCTGGATGAGGTCTTAAGCGACCTGATCTAGTGGGAGGTGTCCCTGCCTATGGTACAGGGTGGGTTGGAACTGGATGATCTTTGAGGTCTCTTCCAACCTAAACCATTCTATGATTCTATGGGTCCAGACTCTTTTTAGTGGTGCCCAGTGACAGGATAAAGGGTAATGGGCACAAACTGGAACACAGGAGGTTCTACCTAAACATAAAGGAAAACTTCTTTATTGTGACTGTAGAAGAATGTTGGAGCAGGCTGCCCAGAGAGGTCATGGAGTCTTTTTCTCTGAAGAGATTCCAAACCTGCCTGGACAGGATCCTGCACAACCTGCTCAGGGTGACCCTGCTCTAGCAGGGGTTGGGCTAGATGATCCCCACAGGTCACTTCCAACCCCCCCATGCTGGGATGCTATCATCCTTTGATGAAACATGACCATGGCTGAGGGCTGGGGCAGGCAGCAGGGAGCCCTTGTGTGGTATTTCACATTTCCTCAGGCGACGATTTCAACACAGCACATTTTTAGTTTTGCTGGCATTTAAGAGCCTTCAGAAGAGGGGATTACAGGGTGGGATAAGGCTTGCCTGCCTGCCTGATAAAGCCTAGCTGGAGATAAGGGCTCCTTAAAGGTCTAATTTTAAAACTGGCCCCCGGCACCCTTTGCTTCTCTTGATTCGGAGCCGATCAACACTGCCTGAGCAAGTGCTAAGACATGGGCGAAGGGGCTGGGAAGGGTTGGGCTCTCACCTCTCCCTTTCCACTCCAGGAATAAAACTAGTCCCCAGAAAACTCTCTTCCCAGCACAGACACTCTGCAGCCAACTGTGTCCTGGGCTGCATTAAGAGCAGCTGTGGGCAGCAGGGCAAGGGAGGGGATTCTGCCCCTTTGCTCTGCTCTCCTCAAACCCCACCTGGAGTACTGTGTGCAGTTCTGGAGCCCCCAGCACAGGAAGGACATGGAACTGTTGGAGAGAGTCCACAGGAAGGTCACCAAAATGCTCAGAGGGCCGCAGCACCTCTGCTATGAGGACAGGCTGAAGGAGTTGGGACTTTTCCGCCTGGAGAAGAGAAGGCTTCCAGGAGACCTTATAGTAGCCTTCCAGTATCTGAAGGGGGCCTACAGGAGGGCTGGGGAGGGACTGTTCACAAGGTCTGGTAATGACAGGATGAGGGGGAATGGGTTCAAATTGGCGGAGGGGAGATTTAAACTGGATGTTAGGAGGAAGTTCTTCAAAGTAAGGGTGGTGAGACAGTGGCACAGGTTGCCCAGGGAGGTTGTGGCTGCTCCCTGACTGGAGGTGTTCAAGGCCAGGCTGGATGAGGTCTTGAGCGACCTGATCTAGTGGGAGGTGTCCCTGCCTATGGCACAGGGGGGTTGGAACTGGATGATTTTTGAGGTCTCTTCCAACCTAAACCATTCTATGATTCTATGATTTGAGGCTCTGGACCTGCCTCCTTCACTCACAACACCAATTCTAAGAACACTGAAGGAGCTGTGGGACACAGTCAAAACACTCAGGTGGATGGAGCCCTGCTTGCCTCTGTGTGATGGTTTGGGAGTTACCTGCCCCCAACACGCTTTTGAAATCACCCAGCCTAGACTCAGCCAGCTGGAAGTTAATGAATGAAGCTTTCTATTTACAGCTCAGCCCAATATACAAGCAGATATTTATAATGTATTGCAGATATTTACAGATATATACAGTAAAAAGTTAATAGAGAAACACCACTCCCCTCTCAGAGATCAGTCCCCAAAAGGGGTCCTCAACCACATTTCCACCTTTCCCCCAACACTCCAGAATCTGTCTTATGTGCCAGGTAAGCAGGGAAGATTGGCCAGGGGCAATTAGAATCAGGGATTAATTAGTTCGGTCACACAGGTCCATCTGGAAGGCAAGGAGAAACCAACAGCCCAGAGCCCAGACCAGAGCAGCTCTGTCTTATCTATATTTGTGTTCTTACTTTTGTACCTCTCAGGAAACCTGTGAGTGAAGGAGGCATCACCAATGTTTTCCTCTCCCAGCCTATAATCTAATTTCCCTTATTAAAATATTCCAATCAACCTCAAACCAGCACACTCTTGAAGCCAACTTCATGAAGTTCAACAAGACCAAGTGCAAGGTCTTGCATTTAGGTTGAGGCAATCCCAAGCACCAATATAGGCTTGAAAGCAGCCCTGAGGAGAGGGACTTGAGGATGCTGGTGGATGAGAAGCTCAATATGAGCTCTCAGTGTGCTCTTGCAGCCCAAAGAGCAGCCGGAGCCTGGGCTGCAGCAAGAGCAGTGTGGGCAGCAGGGTGAGGGAAGTGATTCTCCCCCTTTACTCTGCACTGCTGAGAACCCACATGGAGTACTGCATCCAGTTCTTGAGTTTCTGTTACAAGAGGGATGTGGATGTGCTGGAAGGTGTCCAGACAAGGGCCACGAGGATGATCAGAGGGCTGGAGCTGCTCTGCTATGAGAAGAGACTGAGGGAGTTAGGGCTGTTCTGTCTGGAGAGGAGAAGGCTCTGAGGTGACCTTATTGTGGCCTTGCAGTATCTTAAAGGGGCTACAAGAAAGCTGAGGAGGGACTTTTTGGGGTGTCAGATAGTGATAGGAGTGAGGGGAATGGAACAAAGCTAGAAATGGGTAGATTCAGAGTGGATGTTAGGAAGAAGTTCTTCAGCGTGAGAGTGGTGAGAGCCTGGAATGGGTTGCCCAGGGAGGTGGTGGAAGCCTCATCCCTGGAGGTGTTTGAGGGCAGGCTGGATGAGGTTCTATACAGCCTGATCTGGTGTGAGGTGTCCCTGCCCATGGCAGGGGGGTTGGAACTAGATGATCCTTGTGGTCCCTTCCAGTGCTGACTGATTCTATGACTCTATGATTCTCCTGCCACAGACCCAGACTATTCATACCTGAAAGCTTCTCTGTGACTTTGTTTGGCTTTATTTAACTCATTATGAGACTGCAGCGTCCCCAGCCAGGGCTCCTGCTAGGATGACTGTATCACAGAGAGGTGGTGGTTGGAAAGGTCCTCTGGAGATCATCTCCTCCAATCCTCCTGCTACAACAGGGTCACCCAGGATCACATCCACTTGGGTTTTGAATCTCTCTAGAGAAGGAGGCTCCACAACAATTCAGGGCATCCTGATCCAGTGCTCTGGCACACTCACAGAAATGGGCTTTTTTGTGTGTTGTGGTGGAGCATCCTGGGTTTCCAGATTTGCCTTGTCCTCTCACAGGGCACCACTGAAACAAGCCTGGCCCTTTCTTCTTGGCACTCATCCTTCAGATATCTCTTTTCAGTCTTCTCTTCTTCAGGCTAAATCAGTCCCAATTTTCCCACACTGTCCTCATTAGACAGATGTTTGTCATCCTCACAGATGTTTCAGTCCCTTTGTCATCCTCACAGCCTTCTGTTGGACTCTGCCCAGTAGTTCCCTGTCTTTCTTAAACTGGGGAGCACAGAACTGGACAAAATACTCCAGATGTGGTCATACTAGAGCACAATTTAAGAAAGATGTTGGGGTGCTTGAACATGTCCAGAGAAGGGCACTAAGGCTGGTGAGGTGGCTGGAGCACAGCCCTGTGAGGAGAGGCTGAGGGAGCTGGGGGTGTGCAGCCTGGAGAAGAGAAGGCTCAGGGCAGACCTCATTGCTCTTTACAACTACCTGAAAGGAGGTTGTGGCCAGGTGGGGTTGGGCTCTTCTCCCAGGCAACCAGCAACAGAACAAAGGGACACAGCCTCAAGTTGCTCCAGGGCACGTTCAGGCTGGATGTGAGGAAGAAGTTCTTCATAGCAAGATTGGTTGGCATTGGAATGTACTGCCCAGGGAGGTGGTGGAGTCACCATCCCTGGAGGTGTTTAAGAGGAGACTGGATGAGGCACTTAGTGCCATGAGTTAATTAATTAGAAGGTGTAGGTGATAGGTTGGACTCTATGATCTTGAAGGGCTTTTCCAACCTGGTTAATTCTGTGATTGTGTGATTCTGAGTAGAAGCAGAGGAGAGCCTCCCTCAAGAAATAATGAAATGAGTCATCATCATCTACAAAACAAGTGATGCACAATCCATTTACTCATCATATGCTGACCAATGCCCACCCAATCCCCAAGCCATGGCACTTCCAGCCAATTCCCCTGTTTATATGCTGGACATGATGTCACACTGTATGGATTACTCCTTTGGCTTGTTTGGGTCAGATGTCTTTGCTGTGCCCTCTACTAGCTTCATGTGGAGTACTGTATACAGTTCTGGAGTACCCAACACAAGAAGGCCATGGAACTGTTGGAGCCAACCCAGAGGAGGCCACCAAGATGCTGAGAGGACTGCAGCAGCTCTGCTATGAGGACAGGCTGAGAGAGTTTGGTCTTTGCAGCCTGGAAAAGAGAAGGCTTTGAGAACATCTTATAGTAGCCTGAAGGGGGCTACAGGAAGGCTAGGGAGGAACTATTGACAAGGTATTGTAGTGACAGGATGAGGGGTAATGGTTTTAAAGTGACAGAGGGGAGATTTAAATGAGATGTTAGGAGGAAGTTCTTTGTAGTCAGGGTGGTGAGACATTGGAATGCGTTGCCCAGGGAGGTTGTGGCTGCACCCTTCCTGAAGGTGTTCAAGGCCAGGTTGGGTGAGGCTTTGAGTGATATGTTCTAGTGGGAGGTGTCCCTGCCTATGGCATGGGAGGGTTGGAACTGGATGATATTTGAGGTCCCTTCCAACCTAAACCATTCTATGATTCTATGATTCTCTGAAGTGGCTGGCTATAGAGGTTACCAAGCAGCTGTCTCAGAGCCATCACCTGCCTATGGTGGGGGGTTGAAACTAGATGATATTTGAGGTCCCTTCCAACCTAAGCCATTCTATGATGTTACGACTCTATGTGGACTTCCAGCCTCTGCTGGCAGAGCACCAGGAGAAGCTGGGAAGCCCTTGGCTCAGCACAAAGAGTGCTTCCTAACTAAAGCATCAACATTGCTCTCCTCCTAAATCCCAAACACAGCTACTAGGACCAAAAAAAAAAAAAAAATTACATTCATTCCAGCTGAAACCAGAATAAATTCCCAGTTTGGAGACCTCAGCAACGAACCCCCTGTGTATAAATCCTACTGTGTTTGCCTCCCCATGCTTTGATCATCAAATAAGATTGCTAACACATTCAAGCCACAAACCCTGCCCCCTGGCTACTCCACACATTAAAACCACTTCCTGAAACCCAGTTAATCTCTCAGCTGGAAATAAAGGGAATGGAGGAAAACGTTTAACCACCACAAGGTGCTAGGAAAGCCCCAGCAAGCCTGCCATGGGCTCACTAGGTGGTGATGCCTGCTGGACTCGGATAATGAGCCATCTGGAGAGGTGATGGAGCATGGAGGGGATCAGGGCAGCAAGGAGGAGCTGAGTCACTTGAAAGCATGCAAGGGGGTGTGGGATAAATCCCCTTGCCAAATTTCTCCATACAGGCAAGAGACCACAATTTGGTTGATGTGCCATCACAGCCTGGTTGGATGGCAGCATAGAATCATTTGGGATGGAAAAGACCTTTGAGATCATCGACACAACCAATCATAGAGTCATAGAATGGTTTAGGTGGGAAAGGACCAAAGCAAAGAAAATCATAAAATCATAGAATGGTTCAAGTTGGAAAGGACCTCAAAGCTCATCCAGTTCCAACCCCCCTGTGCTATAGGCAGGGACACCTCCCACTAGAACAGGACACTCAAGGACTCATCCAACCTGGCCTTGAACACCTCCAGCCAGGGAGGGAGCAGCCACAACCTCCCTTGGCAACCTGTCCCAGTGTCATAGAATCATAGAATGGTTTAGGTTGGAAGAGACCTTAAAGCTCATCTAGTTCCAACCCCCCTGTGCTATAGGCAGGGACACCTCCCACTAGAACAGGACACTCAAGGACTCATCCAACCTGGCCTTGAACACATCCAGTGTCTCACCACCCTCACTGGAAAGAACTTCTTCCTAACATCCAGTTTCAATTTCCCCTCTGCCAGCTTAAACCCTTGTTTTTTATGAGCTCAAGGCCTCATCCAATGTAGTCTTGAACACCTCCAAGGAGGGAGCAACACCTCTAAGGAGGGAGAACACTTTGCTGGTCAGACACCAAGCCCAGACCTAGCAGCCTGGCCTATGGGTGGTGCAGAGGATTATTTGGTACCTTACTGGCATTTACCTGCACATTCCAGCACAGAGCCACAAAATAATGAAGGTAATGGAACATCTCTCTTACAAGGAGAGTCTGAGGGATCTGGGGGGGTCTGTATCTTGGAGAGGAGGAGACTGAGAGGTGGCCTCATTCATGTTTATAAAGATGTAAAGGGTTTAAGGATGTGAGGCTGGAGCCAGGCTCTGCTGGGTGTTGCCCAGTGACAGGCCAAGGTGCAGAGTGGAAGTTGAGGCATAGGAAGTCCCATGGAGGCACAAGGAGGATTTTTTTCCCTGTGAGGGTGACAGAAGACTGGAACAGGCTGCCCAGGGGGGTTGTGGAGTCTCCCTCTCTGAGGATATTCCAAACCTGCCTGGATGTGTTCCTGTGACATCTGGTCTAGGTGATCCTGCTGTGGCAGGGGGTTTGGACTGGGTGAGTTTTCGAGGTCCATTCCAGCCCCTGACCTTCTGTGATCCCATGATTGGAGTTTGCAGCTGTGATTGGGGTAGGATGCAGACGTGTTTCATCCTCCTCCAGCTTGAGGTCAGGCTCAGTTAGGTCCTCAGGAGTGATATTTTGTGGCTTGCAAAACTTTATTACCCCGTATTGGTCTTCACCAGGACCCTGCTGTGATCCCTGGCTGTGGCCAAGACATCAGCTCTGAGTCACATCAGCAACCCAGCATTTAGCTGATGCAGCAAGACCCCAGGACAGAAACGAGCATGCCACATGCAGTCACCAGCACAACCACTTCTTGTTCGTGCAGGGAGGGCTTTTATCTCCAGGTCTTTTAGCCTCAGGAGGTCTTTTCAGACACAGTCACACAGTTTCAGCAGAAAGTGGTTCCAAAGCAACAACAACAACAACAACAACAAAACTGAAGCACAAAGAGATTCACATGAGCAGAGGACACCCAAGGTAATATATTTCCATGAGCAGCAGAAATTCCTTGATCTAGAATTATGCCTTCCATTAGGACTTCCCCATGCAAGGCTTCAAAAGAAAACTGCAAAGAACTGTCATCAGCCTTTCAAGGGCTGGCAAGTGCCCAGAAATTTGCTTTCTTCTGCAACTGATCCACCCTGCTTAGCCTGAAAACATTACTAGGGTAATTCAGCAGCAGCTGTGCCACGATTTTCCTTCTCAGCATAAACACAAGACTTGAACTTCTGATGGCTTTGAAGCCTCCCTCCTCTTATAACATTAGAAAAGCAGCCCCATTGCAGCCTGGCCAGCTCATGTGCCCCTTGGAAAAGCCTGGTCTCAGGCTTGTCCCTCAGACCATTTCCAGAAGGAGGTACATTTTAGATTCCCTCAGTTCGTGCTGCCAGGTCTTCTTTGTTCTCTCTTTTGGTCTGCTCTGTACAACGTGGTCACAAGGAGGTTATCATAGAATCATAGAATGGTTTAGGTTGGAAGAGACCTCAAAGACCATCTAGTTCCAACCCCCCTGTGCCATAGGCAGGGACACCTCCCACTAGATCAGGTCATTCAAGACCTCATCCAGCCTGGCTTTGAACACGTCCAGGGAGGGAGCAGCCACAACCTCCCTGGGCAACCTGTGCCAGTGTCTCACCACCTTCACTGTGAAGAACTTCCTCCTAACATCCCATTTAAATCTCCCCTTAGCAGCTTAAACCCATTCCTCTTCATTCTGTCATTACAAGACCTTGTGAACAGTCCCTTCCCAGTCCTCCTGTAGGACCCCTTCAGATACTGGAAGGCTACTATAAGGTGTCCTTGAAGCTTTCTCTTCTCCAGGCTGAAAAGCCCCAACTCTCTCAGCCTGTCCTCATAGCAGAGGTGCTCCAGCCCTCTGATCATCTTTGTGGCCCTCCTCTGGACTCTCTCCAACAGTTCCATGCCCTTCTTGTGTTGGGGGCTCCAGAACTGCACACAGTACTCCTGGTGGGGTCTAGGTTGCCTTTGACTGGTGACATTTGTACATCAGAAAGAAACACTTGGGGTTGTTTCCACATCGATGAGGCAGCAGGAAGCCAAAACTGGGTATTGATTAATATTGTGGAGCCAAACCCAGGGTCCCTCCATGCCTTTCTGGAGAGATACTGTTTACAAAGGCCTGTGGTGATAGGACAAGGGACAATGGCTTCAAACTAGAGAAGGGAAGATTTAGATTAGATGTTAGAAAGAAGCTCTTTACTATGAAGTTGGTGGAACACTGGAACAAGTTTCCCAAGGAGGTGGTGGAAGCCACTCCCCTGGAGATATTCAAGGTGAGGCTCAACAGGGCTCTAGGCAACCTGATCTAGTTGAGGATGTCCCTGCTGACTGCAGGGGTAAGGAGTGGGATTGGTGTTGGACTAGATGACCTTCAAAAAATCACAGGATCAATAAGGTTGGAAAAGACCTTCGAGATCATTGGGTCCAACCTATCACCCAACACCATCCAGTCAACTAAACCTTGGCACCAAGTGACACATCCAGCCTCTTTTTAAACACTCCCAGGGACAGTGACACCACCACCACCCTGGCCAGTCCATTCCAAAGGCCAACCATTCTTTCTGCAAAGAACTTCTCCCTAATATCCAGCCTAAGCCTCCCCTGGCACAGCTTGAGACTGTGTCCCCTCATTTTGTCACCGGCTGCCTGGGAGAAGAGACCAACCCCCAGCTGGCTACAACATCCTTTCAGATAGTTGTAGACAGTGATAAGATCCTCCCTTTGGAGGTCTCTTCCAACCCAGACCATTCTATGATTCTATGATTCCTTGATGTACCCATAAGATGACCATTTTTTGCCCATCATGCTTTCATTTGCAGACCTCCTAAGATAATTTGGGGTGGGTGTTAGTCGACATTCCCATATCTCTTCTTGCCCAGTGCTCTTGCAGTCAATGTGAACCAGCACCAGCCCCATTCCTCCACCCCAACAAGAGCTGGATCCATCTGCCTGAGGTCTAACACAGCACGAGCAAGGACTGAAGGCTGAGACCACGACTGCCCCAAAGCCAACAGCTTGGCACAGTTTTTGATATGAGTGCCACAGATTTCTGGGGTAGATTTATGTGCAGAGAAGAAAAGAAGGTTTCTTTCCACATCAACTGCAGAGGCTTTTCATGGCCACCATAGCATGCCCTCAGAAGGGTTACCAGTGGTGGGTGGAACCATGCTGATGGGCGTATTTATCTTTATGAAGCTCAAAAACAATCAAGTCTGTCTTTCCTTCTGCAGCCTTGACCTTGCAGAGCTCAATGCCAAGTTGCAACAGGAGCAGAGACAGAAGGGGACATGGGACAGCTGGAGCACAACCAAAAGGCTGGAGAAAATCACTAGTTTCAAACTCAGCAGGGCTGTGAGGAAGGAATAAGATTTGCTTCTGGGGCAAAACACTGCTCCCTGAAAGGACCCATTCATGAGTGGTCCTACCCTGGATTTCCACACCAAAGGAGCTTGATTTCTTTCCCACCCATTGACTCTGCCAAGTTCATCTGTTCCAAGAGCCTTGACAAGGCAAGCTGAAAAGAATACCCCCAAAATGTACCCTGGGGAACATCCTATTGCTTTTAAAAGAAGACAAGGCAGAGCAAAAGAAAATACAATGTGAGGAGCAGTTCTGCCTCAGCGAGACAAATGGATCAAAATTCTCCCCAGCCTTTTCCAGCTCTCTCAGCAGAGAAACTTGAGCCTAGACTCCAGATGCTTTGTAGCTCTCAGTGTCTCCTGTGCTGTGGAGTCACATAGACCCTCTATGGATGAAGCTTTTGGCCCTTGTGTCAAAGCCAATTGAGGACTAAAGGTACCCTCTAAAAAACGACACAACTTAGAACCTTTTTGGGTGGGAGGAACCTTTAAGATCACCGAGTCCAGCCATTAACCCACCACTGCCAGGTCACCACTAAACCACGTCCTTCAGCACACATTTAAATGGCTTTTAAATCCCTTTGGGAATGATGACTCCAGCGCCAACCTGGGCAGCCTCTTCCAATGCTTTGGTGAAGAAAATTTTCCTAGTATCCAACCTCAACCTCCCCTGGTGCAACTTGAGCCCATTTCCTCTCATCCTAGCTCTTGTTCATTGAGAGAAGACATTGATCCCTACCTGGCTCCAACCTCCTGTGCTGGTTTGAACTAATTGGAGAATTTGAGATATTAGGCTATGGGCTGAGAAATTAAAACACTGATGATGCTACTTCACTCACAGCTTTACTGAGAAAGAAAAAAAAAAAAATGTTTTAAGAGTAGTAACCCAAATGTAGATAAGTCAGACTGCTTCCGACTGCTTTGAGCTGTGGTAGTTCTTGCATGGCTCCTTTCTCCCTGCCTTTTGCAGTTGATTCTGAATAATTCATAGAATCATAGAATGGTTTAGGTTGGAAGAGACCTCAAAGATCATCCAGTTCCAACCCCCCACCATAGGCAGGGACACCTCCCACTAGATTAGGTCATTAACTTCTTCCACTAACTTCCTACTGCTAACCCCCCTGGCCAATCTACCTTCACCTATCTGCTGCATAAACAGATGGTGAGATGAGATTGGGGAAAGGAGTTTCCCCTCTTAGGGGTTTTGATCTCTGGGAGGGCTGTGGTGTTTCTGTATTACCTTTTCACTGTATATGTCTGTAAATATCTGTTATACATTGTAAATATCTGCTTGTATATTGTGCAGAGCTGTAAATATAAGGCTTCTTTCCTTAACTTCCAGCTGACTGAGTTCTAGCCTGGGTTATTTCAAAGCCAGGGGTGGGGGGGGTGAGGGAGGAGCTAACTGCTAAACCACCACACCTCCTTTGAGAGAATGAGGTCTTCCCTCAGTCTCCTTTTCTCCAGGCTAAAGAACCTCATTTCTCTCAAGAACTCCTCACCAGTCTTGTTCTCCAGACCCTCCATCAGCTTCATTGTTTTTCTTTGGACACCCTCCAGCCCCTCAATGTCCTTTCTGTAGCCACGGTTTCAAAACTGAACCCAGAAATCAAGGTATGGCATCACCAGTGCCCAAGCACAGAGGAAAAATTCCTGCCTTAGTCATGCTGGTCACATTATTGCTGACCCAAGCCAGGATGGTGGTGACTTTCTCGGCCAGTTCCAACCCCAACTCAACAAAACTCACCTTAAACCATAGAATCATAGAATGGTTTAGGTTGGAAGAGACCTCAAAGATCATCCAGTACCAACACCCCTGTGCCATAGGTAGGGACACCTCCACTAGAACAGGTTGCTCAAGTCCTCATCCAACATGGCCTTGAACACCTCCAGGCAGGGAGCAGCCACAACCTCCCTGGGCAACCTGTGCCAGTGTCTCACCACTCTCACTGTAGAGAACTTCCTCCTAACATCCAGTTTCAATCTCCCCTCTGCCAATTTAAACCCATTCCTCCTCATTCTGTCATTACAAGACCCTGTAAATATTCCCACCCCAGCTCTCCTGTAGGCCACTCAAAGCCTTCTCCTCAAAGGTCTCCTCAAAGCCTTCTCTTATCTTTAACCCTAACTTCTGCACTACATTTGTCTGCTCCTACTCATGCCACATTAAGCCACTGTTTTTTTTATCAAGGTCCCCACACCTAAGGTCTTCTCTAAGGTCTTCTCTGGGTCACCAAGTTACACTGTGTATGTCATTACCTAAGGGCAAGGAGATCTTTGGTGGGGGTTGAATGGGGCTCCGAGCAACTTGTTCCAGTTGAAAATGTCCTTGATAACTGCAGGAGGGGTGGACTAGATGGACCCTAAAGGTCCCTTCCAAACAAAACCATCCTAAGATTCTATGATTTTTGTGATTCCAGGATTCTAAGATTTTGTAATTTTGTGGTTCTTTGATGTTATGATTCTAAGATGTTTATGGATCCATGATTTTATGATGCTAAGATTCTCTGCTTCTGTGATTCTCTGACGGGGACGCTCCAAATTACAAGTCTTCATCTGCAGGACCCTAACTAATTCTGCATATCTCAACTTTATGGACACATTGCCTGGTACATCTGGGTCAAAGCTTGCTCTGCATTCATCTCTCCATACCAAGGGCAGATTCCACCTCCCACAGATATTTCTTAGAAGTTTTCTTTCTTCTTAGTTTAGGATGGATTCTATGATCTGTTTGGGTCCCTTCCAACCCCTGACATCCTGTGATCCTGTGATGCAGGAGCTGTCTTCTGGGTATAGTCAAAGGAAAGAAAGCATCTCCATGTATATTCAGGCTCTTCTTGGTGACGCCCAGCACCAGGACAAGGGGCAATGGATGGCAGCTGAGGCACAGGATCTGGTGATCTGGTCTAGGTGATGCTGCTCTGGCAGGGGGGTTGGACTGGATGAGCTTTCGAGGTCCCTTCCAGCCCCTGACGTTCTGTGATTCTGTGACATGTCTCAGTCTCATTCTCATGTCTCAGTCTGTCCATGTTTGCTATGTGCACTCACGGAAATAAGCTGCAGCCCACAGCTCCCTGCAGTCCAACCAGCAAATTTGTTGATGGGAAGTTAATTGCTCATATGTGTAGGACCTACTATTGCTTCACAAAGGAATCAATTTTGACCTTCTTCTATGCACTACATACATTTCTGGGTTTGGGAGAGGATTGAGTTTTCTTTAGGAGGAAGTTCTTCACAGTAAGGGTGGAGAGGCACTGGAACAGGTTGCCCAGGGAGGTTGTGGCTGCTCCCTCCCTGGAGGTGTTGAAGGCCAGGTTGGATGAGGCCTTGAGCATCCTGATCTAGTGGGAGGTGTCCCTGCCTATGGCAGGGGGTTGGAACTGGATGATCTTCGAGGTCTCTTCCAACCTAAACCATTCTATGATTCTATGATTAACTTTCTCCAAAGGAGGAGCATTGAGCAAGGGGCATAGGCAGTGGATATTTTTCTCAAAGATATTCACAGAATCATGGAGTTGCAGCTTGGTAGGGGTTAGAAGTGACCTCTGGATGTTAAGCAATCCAACCCTCCTGCTAAAGCAGGGTCACAAGCAGTAGGTTGCCCAGGACCACAATGTCCAGGCAGGTCTGGAATCTCTCCAGAGAAGGAGACTCACTCCACAACCTCTCTGGACAGCCTGGTCCAGGGCTCTGGCTACCTCACAGGATAAAGGTTTTCCTTACTTTCAAAATTGAACCTTCTGTATTCCAGTTTGCTCCTGTTGCCTCTTATTCTACCACTTGGCATCACTGAACACTATCTGGCCCCATCCTCTTGACACCTCCCATTAAGAAATTGCTGAACATTGCTAAGATCCCCTCTGAGGCTTCTCTTCTCCAGGCTCAACAGCCCCAAGGCTCTCATCCTTTCCTCCGCTCTCATCCTTTCCTCCGCTCTCATCCTTTCCTCCTTAGTGAGATATTCCAATTCACTCAGCATCTTTGTAGCCTCCACTGTTTTCTTTCCTGTAGTTTCCTGTCTCTCTTGAACTGGGAAGCCCAGAACTGGACACAATAATCCAGATGTGCTCTCACCATGGCAGAGTAGGTGTCCAGGAGAACCTCCCTCTGTCTTCTGCTGACCACACTCTTTTTAACAAAGCCCAGACTGCTGTTGACCTTCTCAGCCATGAGGGCACGTTGCTGGTTCATGGTGAGCTTATAGTCCACCAGGACTACGGCAGGGAGTTAGAACTGGATGATCTTTGAGGTCCCTTCCAACCTAAACCATTCTATGATTCTATGACTCCCAGGTCCTTGTCCACAGAGCTGCTTTCCAGCAGGTCAATCCCTCACCTGTCCCAGTGCAGGGGCTTGGTCCTCCCCAGGTGCTGGACTCCCTGCTTGCTCTTGTTGAACATCATGAGTTCCACCTCTGCCCAACTCTCCAGCCCATCCAGGATACAAACAGGCAATGAAATACACAAAATTCTGTCCACAAGCAAGTTTCAATCCACCTTACCCTAGCAGAAGCCTGTGTTGGCCTCCTGACTGTGCCATGCAAAGTCTGCTTAAGTGAGGGGGGGCACTGCCAAGTTCAGACCAGACCCCTCAGCAATCCCCTGTCTCAGACTCTGGCAGGGAACAAATGCATCAGGAAAACTGCAAGAAAATCCAGAATAAGCAGACGTGGATCAATAGCAGGAATCTCTTTCTAACTTCCAGCAAATATTGACTTAAACCCCCAGAGCAGACATGGGCAAATATTGCCTCATCAGACCTTTTGGAGGGATTGAAAATGTCTTTTCAGAGGGGGGTAAAGAAAAAAACAAATAAAAACCAACAAAAAAACTACATTTTTTTTGTCTGCTTCTATTTGAATGGTCTGCCTTTTTTTTCTTCTTCTTCTTTTCTTTTTTTCTTTTCCTTCTCTTCTATTTTTCCTTCTCTTCTATTTTTTCTTTGCTTTTTTTTTTTTTTCTTTTTAATTTCTTCTGAAAAGAAAGATCAAGCATTTTAATTTTTGGTCTCTGCATTTAGATACCCTCAGATGATAAACACCATTAAAAAAAACCAAAACATTCCCTGTAAAAAAAAAAAAAGAAAAAATAAATAAAAGCAAACAGAGTTTTACATCGGAGATGTACTGGAGAATAAAGATTTGCCTCCTTTAGCATCTCTGATTTGCTCTGTAAGGTGGCAAAGAATGATTTTAACTCCTGATGTTCTTATTACCTGCATAAACAGCCAGGGTCATGGCACATTATTAAGGCCTGTTTAGTTTCTTCTTGAGGCTGACAATCTCCTAAATGATCAGCCTGGACGTTTAAACAAGGAGGCATTTGTGGCAAGAAACTCAAACACAGCCAACACCAGAGCTGGCTGAATAGACAAAGAAAAAGGTTGTTAAAAGCCAAAAAACAGTCCTTGGGAGGCAACAAGAAAAAGAGGGAAGTCGAGAGAGGGGTTGTAGGCATTCACCCAATAAATAAATAAATAAATAAATAACTCTCCTATGAGGAGAGACTGGGGGAGTTGGGGCTGTTCAGTCTGGAGAGGAGAAGGCTCAAAAGTGACCTTATGGTGGTTTTTCAGGCTGGATGAGGAACGTGGATGGGCTGGAAGGTGTCCAGAAGATGGGTCATGAGGATGAGCAGAGGGCTGGAGCACCTCTGCTATGAGAAGGGTCTGAGGGAGCTGGGGCTGCTCAGCCTGGAGACAAGAAGGCTCTGAGGTGACCTTATTGTGGTCTTCCAGTATTTTAAGGGGGCCTACAAGAAGCTGGGGAGGGACTTTTTAGGATGCCAGGTAATGATAGGACTGGGGGGAATGGAACAAAGCTAGAAATGGGGAGATTCAGACTGGATGTGAGGAAGAAGTTCTTCAGCATGAGCGTGGTGAAGCCCTGGACTGGGTTGCCCAGGTAGGTGGTAGAAGCCTCATCCCTGGAGGTGTTTAAGGCCAGGCTGGATGAGGCTCTGGCCAGCCTGATCTAGTGTTAGGTTTCCCTGCCCATGGCAGGAGGGTTGGAACCAGATGATCCTTGTGGTCCCTTCCAACCCTGACTGATTCTATGATTCTACAGACTCCTAAATCCTGGTATGGAGATGCTTGAGAAAGCTCAGGGCCATGTTGGTGGTTATCAGTGGACATTAAATAGTAGAAAGTGAACCCTAGGCAAACTAAAGGCAAAAGCTGTTTCCACACAAAGGTTGTTTAGGATCAAAGCCTCTGCTGCTCAGTAACATTTATGGGATGTAAGCAGCGTGGGCAGTCATGCAGAGCACAACACAAGAGACAGGAGACTGCCCTGAGGATGTTCATCACAACCACTCCAAACTAGAGAATGTTTTTTGTTGGAAGGGACATTAAAATTCACCTAGTTCCAACTTCCCTGCAATGAGTAGGGACAACTTCTACCAGACCAGGTTACTCCAACTCCCATTCACTTGTCCCTGAACACTTCCAGGGAGGGGCCATCCACAAATTCTTTGGTCAACCTGTTCCATGCATGAGAGGTGAAAGGATTAGAAGAATCATAAACTGGTTTAGGTTGGAAGGGACCTCAAAACTCATCCAGTTCCATCCCCCCTGTGCCACAGGCAGGGACACCTCCCACTAGAACAGGTCGCTCAAGGCTTCATCCAACCTGGCCTTGAACACCTCCAGGGAGGGAGCAGCCACAACCTCCCTGGGAAACCTGTGCCAGTGTCTCACCACTCTCACTGCAAACAACTTCCTCCTAACATCCAGTTTCAATCTCCTCTCTGCCACTTTAAACCCATTCCTCCTCATCGTGTCATTACAAGACCTTGTCAATAGTCCCTCCCCAGACCTCCTGTAGCCCCTTTCAGATACTGGAAGGCCACTCCAAGGTCTCCTGGAAGCCTTCTCTTCTCCAGGCTGAAAAGCCCCAACTCTCTCAGCCTGTCCTCATAGCAGAGCTGCTGCAGTCCTCTGATCATCTTTGAGGCCTCCTCTGGACTGGCTCCAACACTTCCATGTCCTTCTTGTGCTGGGGACTCCAGAACTGCACACAGGACTCAGATGGGGTGTCATAAAAGCAAAGGGGAAGGATCTCATCTACTAGNATCTTTTTGAATGTCCTGAGGTTAGCCTGGGCACAGCTCTGTAGCCTGTCCAGGTCCCTCTGGATGGATCCCTGCCCTCCAGCAAGTCAACTGTGCCACACAGCTTGGTGTCATCTGCAAACTTGCTGAGGGTGCACTGATTCCTCTGCCCATGTCACTAACAAGAAGAATCACAGAATAAGATTTTTAGGGGCTGGAAGGGACCTCAAAAGATCAACTAGTCCAACCCCCCTGCCAGAGCAGGAACTGTAGCTTCTTCTGTGCATTTAGAACTAACAGCCCTGGAAACTTTCCTTATTCAGGACCATCAGTGCCCAGTAACTCAGTGATTTAATTCACCCAGTAACCCACCAGGCACCCAGAGATCTCCTGCCTGCTGTGATTGGAGCAAAGCACTTCAGGGGAAGGGAGCAATGCTGTCGCCATCCTTTCTGGCATCCCAATGTCCCTGCAGGGAACAGTGAGTGCTAAGGGAGAGCTGCTGGTGGCAGTGGTTTTCCGACCCACCAGAAAGTGGCTTGGAGCTGTGTTTCCCACCAAACAGCTCTGCAAGCTTGCAGTCATCTTAGGTTCAGATATGCAGGTTGATAAACTTCAATTTACTCCACAGGACTGGCAATCATCCCTGGAACTGTTACAGGTCAGGTTGTTGTGGGGCTCTGAGCAAACTGCTCTAGCTGAACATGCCCCTTCTGACTGCAGAGGGGTTGAGCTAGATGACCTTGAAAGGTCCTGTCCACCTCAAACCATTCTGTGTTCATGTCCTGAGGAGGGAAATTTGTTTAAATGGGAAAGGGATATGGCAGAGGAAGAGATGGAAGAGAAAGCAACTTATTTTGCATGGCTTTGAGAGCCAGCAGTGGATGAAGGGAAGTTCAGTGTGCATTCAGTTTTGGGCTCCTCAATAGAAGAAGGAGATTAAGTTGCTGGAACATGTCCAGAGAAGGACAATAAAGCTGGTGAAGAGTCTAGAGAACTGGATGAGGGGACTGGGGTGTTCTCATAAAAAGGAGGCTGAGGGGAGACCTCATTGCTGTCTACAAGCAGGAGGTTGGAGCAAAATAGAGGTTGGTCTCTTCTCCCTAGTATCAGGTGATAAAATATGAGGATCACAGGATGTTAGGGCTGGAAGGGTCCTCCAGAGATCATTGCATCCAACTCCTCTGCCAGAGCAGGACCAGAGAATCAGGTAGAACAGAGCCACATCTAGACAGGGCTGAAAGTCTCCAGAGAAAGGAGACTCCACAACCTCTCTGGGCAGCCTGTGCCAGTGCTCTGTCACCCTTCTCAAGTTGAAGTGGAACTTCCTGTGCTGTAGTTTCCATCCATTACCACTTGTCCTATCACAGGGCACAACTGAGAAGAGTCTGTCCCCTCCCTCTTGACCCCCAGCCTTCAGATATTTATAAACATTGATTAGATCCCCTTTAAGTCTTCCCTTCACCAGACCAAAATCTGCTGGAAAGGTTTAGATTGGATATTTGGAAAAATTTCTTTATGGAAAGAATAGTCAAGCATTGTAACAGGCTGCCCAGGGAGGTGGTGGAGTCACCATCCCTGGGGGTGTTCAAAAACCATGTGGCCATGGCACTTTGGGACATGTTTCAGAGGGCGTGTTGGTACTGACAGTTGGACTCAGTGGTCTTAGAGGTCTCCTCCAACTGAAGCAATTCCATGGCTCTGTGAGTCTATGGAGTTAAAGAAGAGGCTAAACTCATTTCCTAACTTCAGCCCAGGGAGAGGAGAACCCAATAGCCGTGAGATGATGGCTTTGCCAGCCCACAGTTCTGCATTGTTATAACTCTCCTGCAGCTGAGCATTCTGCTGTTACAGGTAGTTGACACAGATGTAAAAGTTATTAGAATCATAGAATCAGTCAGGGCTGGAAGGGACCACAAGGATCATCTAGTTCCAACCCCCCTGCCATGGGCAGGGACACCTCACACTACATCAGGCTGTATAGAGCCTCATCCAGCCTGGCCTTAAACACCTGTAGCTCCCCTGGGAAGTGAGTGTGGGGCTGGGAGGTTGCAGAATGGCCACAAAATTGCAGAATGGCCACAAAATCGCAGAATGAGTTGAGTTGGAAGGGGACTTTAGAACTCATCTTGCCCAATCTTTCTGCAGTCAGCAGGGACATCTTCAACTGGATCAGGCTGCTCAAAGCCCTGTCCAGCCTGACCTGGGATGCTTCCAGGGATGAGGCATCTACCACCTGGCCCAATATTTCACTACACTCATTGTAACTAATTTCTTCCTTGCATCTAAATCTAAGTCTTTCCCCTTTTTTTTTTTTTTTTTTGCTGAAAACTATTGCCATAGCAGGGGCCAGGCTGTGCATAAAGAGCAAGAGCAAAAGTAAGCTCCAAACACATCTTCTGATACCTTTGCACACAAATCCTTGTTACAGGGTCTTTGAAATATAGAATGGAATCATAAAATCAGTCAGGGTTGGAAGGGACCACAAGGATCATCTAGTTCCAACCCCCCTGCCATGGGCAGGGACACCTCACACTAGATCATGCTGTCTAGAGCCTCATCCTGCCTGTCCTTAAACACCTCCAGGGATGAGGATTCTACCATCTCCTTGGGTAACCCATTCCAGGACTTCACAACCCTCATGCTGAAGAACTTCTTCCTCACATCCAGTCTGAATCTACCCATTTCTAGCTTTGTTCCATTCCCCCCACTCCTATCACTATCTGACATCCCCAAAAGTCCCTCAGCAGCTTTCATGTACCCCCCTTAAGATAATGAAAGACCATAATAAGGTCACCTGAGAGCCTTCTCTTCTCCATACTGAGCAGCCCCAATTCCTTCAGTCTCTCCTCATAGCACAGCAGCTCCAGCCCTCTGCTCATCCTTGTGGCCCTTCTCTGGACACCTTCCAGCACATCCATAGCCCTCTTGTAACAGGAGCAGCAGAACTGGATGCAGTACTCCAGGTGGGGTCTCAGCAGTGCAGAGTAGAGGGGGAGAATCACTTCTCTTGCCCTGCTGCCCACACTGCTCTTGAAGTTCAGGCTTGTAAACAAGCCTGGACAAGTTGGTTGCTTGTGAACATTGCAACCTCCTCCTATTCAGGGCAGCTGCTGTTCCTCCCCTGCTTGTTCTCGTCATCTCTTCCTCACCCCTTTTTCATGGTCTGCTGCCTCATCCCCATCTTTATCAGCATAGACCATTTTTTTAGGGCACTCTTCAATCCACCTCTAGCTGCTGAAAGCCTCTGGAGGATTTAGCCTGTGGAAATGAACTTCACCAACAATATATAAAACAATTCCAGTATGCACACAGTTGACACGGAGCAGCAAGGGTCCAGTCTGGGGCCAGGAATTTGCCGCAGATATTGGAGATATTTATATTTAGCTTCTCTTTTTTTTTTTTTTTTTTCTGTTTTTCTTCTTTTCAGTCATCAGGTTGCAAGATCTCAGTAAAGTTCAGAGGTGAAGAGTTGCCCTCTCACAGAGGTTTTGAAATAAATAAAGCTCTACTTGCCTGGGAGCTACACTTCATTTCAGACCTGTTGGATCTTGGCAGAGTGGGTGAGTCTCATAACTGTGGGCTCCTTGCACTTTCCTTGGGAGTATTTGGTGGTGACCACTACAGAAGGCAACATTTCAAATGTGGGTCAAAGTAGCACAGCAGCAGCCCTGGTCCTAGTTATGCTACAGGTTTTGGCCAATGTGGATAAGGATTTGGCTGGATGGTGGCACACAGAGAGTGGTGACCAAGGGCACAATGTCCACCTAGAGACCAGTGACAAGTGGCAACCCTCAGGGCCAGTGCTGGGCCCAGTGCTGTTTAACATCTTTGTCAGTGACATAGAGAGAGGAATCAGTGCACCCTCAGCAAGTTTGCAGATGACACCAAGCTGTGTGGCACAGTCGACTTGCTGGAGGGCAGGGATCCATCCAGAGGGACCTTGACGGGCTGGAGAGGTTGGCCCAGGCCAACCTCATGAAATTCAACAAGGCCAAGTGTATGGTCCTGCACCTGGGGCGCTGCAATCCCAAGCACAGCTCCAGGCTGGGTGGTGAGTGGCTGGAGAGCAGCTCTGAGGAAAAGGACCTGGGGGTCTGGGTGGATGAGAAGCTCAACATGAGCCTGCAGTGTGCATATGTGGCTCAGACAGCAACTGTGTGCTGGGCTGCAGCAAGAGAAGCTGTGGGCAGCAGGGCAAGGGAGGGGATTCTCCCCCTTTACTCTGCTCTTGTCAGACCCCACCTGGAGTACTGTGTGCAGTTCTGCAGCCCCCAGCACAAGAAGGACCTGGAACTGCTTGAGCAACCTGATCTAGTGGGAGGTGTCCCTGCCTACATCAAGGGGTTGGAACTGGATGATCTTTAAGGTCTCTTCCAACCTAAAACATTCTATGATTCTATGGTGGTTTAGCAGTTACCTGCCCCACCACCCTTTGATATAACCCAAGCTAGAACTCAGACTGGCTGGAAGTTAAGCTTTATATTTACATCAATGCTCAATATACAAGAAGATATTTACAATGTATAACAGCTATTTACAGATATATACAGTGAAAAGGTAATACAGAAACACCACAGCCCACCCAGAGAACAAAATCCCTAAGAGGGGTTCTTCTAACCACCCCTACCACCTTTCCCCCCTTCCCCAATCTTATCTCACCAGCTGTTGATGCAGCAGATTAGCTGAGGTAGATCAGCCAGGGGGGTTAGTAGTAGGAAAGAAGTTAGTAGAATTATTAAGAATCAGCTACAAAAGGCAGGAAAATGGAGCCATGAAAGAAAGCAGCCACAGCCAAGAGATGCCTGAAGCACCCTGACTTATCTATATTTGGGTTACAGCTCTTAAAACAATTGTTTTTTTCTTTCTCAGTAGAGCTCTGAGGGAAGTAGCATCATTTGTTTTTCTCTCTCAGCCTAAGGTCTAATTTTCTTACTCAAATCCTCCAATTAGTTCAAACCAGCATAATCAACCTGTCTGCATTCTCAGCTTCCTAAAGCTGTTGATTTTTCCTTTGCACTCTGCAATGCTCAAAGTTTCCAGTCTCAGAAGATAATTTTGGATGATGTCACTCAAGTTTTAACTCCCTTCCTATGGTGGACCCCTTATAGGCTAGCTGCTAGCTCCCAGATTAATCATCCTTCAGTAGCCCACAGGCTATTGAATTGCAGTGCTGGCAGAGCTACAGGACTTCCCTTGGACAGGACAGACAGGGTGATGGGGCAGAGACAACAAAAAAGACATCCAGACTTTGACAATCATCAGAAGACATCTCTGTAGAGGTGGACCACAGATGCTCTCCACATCTGCTGCGCCATTAAAGGCACAAAGCAGGGACAGAAGTCTTCACACTTAGCTCTGCTGTAAGGATGTCCCCTGCTAGGCAGGGCTTGTGGTGGGGAGAACATTTCTTACTACACCAACCTGCTACTGATTTGTTGACAAGGTTTCCATCACACCAGGCCTTCTGCAAAGGTGAGGTAGAAGCAACAAAGTTCTGTGGTGGTTACACTTCACCAGCAGGTGCTTGGAGCTGAACCAGGTGTGTCAACTGACTGAAAGACAAAGGAAGTTAGGTTCATGCTGCTAAATAATTAAAGAAAGATGAGAAGATGGCTATTTCCCATGGGAAAAGAGGGAGTTTATTACCTGTGGTACGTGGGGATGTACCCATGTGTGATGGTTTGGCAGGGAAAGGAGGGAGCTGTGGTTCCTCAGGCACCATTATTCCTTAGAATCATAGAATGGCTTAGGTTGGAAAGGACCTCAAAGCTCATCCAGTTCCAACCCCTCACCGTAGGCAGGGACACCTCCCACTAGAACAGGTCACTCAATGCCTCATCCAGCCTGGCCTTGAACACCTCCAGGCAGGGAGCAGCCACAACGTCCCTGGGCAACACGTTCCAAGAACTTCAAAGAAATTCCTCCTAACATCCAGTTTCAATCTTCCCTCTGCCAACTTAAACCCATTCTTCCCCATCCTGTCATTACAAGACCTTGTGAATAGTCCCTCTCCAGCCTTCCTGTAGCTGTCTTCAGATATTGGAAGGCTACTGTAAGGTCTCCTGGAAGCCTTCTCTTCTTCAGGCTGCAGAGCCCAAACTCTCTCAGCCTGTCCTCATAGCAGAGCTATTGCAGCCCTCTGAGCATCTTGGTGGCCTCCTCTGGACTGGCTCAAACACTTCCATGTCCTTCTTGTGCCGGGGGCTCCAGAACTGCACACAGTACTCCAGGTGGGGTCTGACAAGAGCAAAGGGGGAGAATCACCTCCGTTGCACTGCTGGCCACACTGCTCTTAATGATAACAACATTGTGAAGAAGAGAGAAAACCAAAACTCACCAAATGTCTTTTACCCTTCCAGGCCTCTGTGGAAAAGTCTCCCAGCCAATCTCAAACTGGTGCAGAACCAAAGAACAACCTCTGCTGGTTTTGTCTGGGGTGGAGTTAACAAACCATTCTATGATTCTATGAGATGGCTGAACACCTGCCTGCCAACAAGAATTGAATCCCCTGGTTTGCTTTGGTACTGTCTTTATCTCAATCCATGAGTTTTCCCTGTTTTACCCTTCTGATTCTTTTTCTCAACCCACCAAGGGGAGGTGAGCATGAGGTTTCATGGGGCTTAGTTGTCAGCTGAGGTTGCACCATGACACAGGGAACTCCAATGCACTATCACAGAATCATAGACTCACAGAATGCATCAGGTTGGAAAGGATCACAGGATGTCAGGGGTTGGGAGAGACCCAAACAGATCACCCAATCCAACACCCTGTCAGAGCAGGATAATACAATCTGGCTCAGGTCACAGAGGAATGCATCCAGATGGGTCTTGAAAGTCTCCAAAGAAGGAGACTCCACAACCTCTCTGGGCAGCCTGTGCCAGTGCTCTGTGACCCTTACAATAAAGAAGTTCCTTCTTGTGCTGAGACAGAACCTCCTGTGCTGCAACTTACACCCATTGCTTCTTGTCCAATCCCAGGGAGCAAGTGAGCAGAGCCTGTCCCCCTGCTCCTGACCAGCCCTCAGATATTTATAAACATTTAATAAATCCCCTCTCAGTCTTCTCTTTTCCAGACTGAAAAATCCCAGTTCCCTCAGCCTCTCTTCATCAGGCATGCCCTCCAGTCCCCTCATCATCCTCTTACCCTAGATCAGTCTGGCCTGCAGCAGTGCAGGACTCTGGTAGGTCCCAAGGTTTGGTTCTCTGAGGATGGCTTTGCCAGAGTTGCACTTCCCTGTAGTATATGCTCAAGAGAGAAGAGAGGAGAAGAAAGGATAAAAGACTCCTTAAACATTTCAGGAGCAGTTTTTTTGGGGATGACAAGAAGGTCTTTACTTCATGACCCCTCAGAAGCTGATGAGGACAGTGCTGGATGGGGAAGGGGGAAGAAAGAAGCAATGTTGGCTGGATAGGGAAGGCTGACAGGAATATAAGCATATAGCTCCAGTCCTGTGATCATCCTTGTAGTCCTCTGCTGGACCTTCTCCAGCAGATCCCTGTCCCTCTTAAACTGGGGAGCCCCAAACTGAAGGCACTACTCAAAATGGGGTCTCAGCAGGGCAGAGTAGAGGGGGAGGAGAACCTCCCTTGATCTGCTGGACACACTCTTCTTAATACACCCCAGGATCCCATTGACCCTCAGGGTCATCTCATCCCAACCCTCCCGCAGTGAGCAGGGACAGCTCCAACTCGATCAGGCTGCTCAGGTCCCCATCAAGTTTGACCTTGAGTGTCAACAGCCATGGGGCCTCAACCACACCTCTGGGCAAACCCCTGCCTGTATTTCACCACGCTTTAAGTGGGTTTTAAATTATCTTTCAGCATCACTATCTCAGCTATGTGTCTCCTGATGTTCTCCCTGCTCGTTACTTAATCGCTGCTATTGCAGCCAGGAGGGTGGATTCTTATTTTTTTTTTCCCCAACGCTGTTTGAAGACCTTCTCACAGGGCTCCCAGCTGGCTGCCAAGGGTCTGGGGAAGCAATGCAGTCCACCTGCTGCTTCCCTGCACCACTCTGCCTTTATTTATGGCAAACCTTGAAGGGCTGAGCTGAAACCAAGCACCGGCTCTGACACTTGACACCAGCAGTGGAGCCAGACCCTGGGCTGATTTACACTGGGGAACAAAGCCAAAGGGAAGCACAACTGTGAGAGGGGAAGGAGCTGGCACGGCAGGACTAAAGGAGGCAGCCCGTTTTGAAGCAATACTTTTCCTCTTCCTGTCTTGTTTTTATTTTCCACGTGCTGGCATTAAAATAAATTAAAAAAAAAAAACAAACAAAACAAAAACCAACCTCCAGCAGCCACTCTCCCCTGTTCCTTCACATTTCTCAAGGTCACTGACACCCAAACTGGGAAAGATTAGATCGCTGCCTCCAGGCTTGGATCTCCATTACCCAACTGCACGCCTCGAGTGACGCCAGTTGTCTCTCTGCAGCAGACAGGCTACACCAAGGCACTAAGCAGGCCTGTGTGTGGTCAGGTGAGATCTGGAGCACAAAGATGTGCAATAGTTTTCAGATTTCCTCCTATTCCCACTTGAACCCATGTCCTGGACCTGTGTCATCAATCTCCAAACTCTGCATGGTCAGAACACCCATCCCTGGGACAAATCAAGCTCAAGAGCTAAACCATAGGCTCACAGGATCATAGAATCAGTCAGGATTGGAAGGGACCACAAGGATCATCTAGTTCCAACCCCCCTGCCATGCCCAGGGACACCCTACCCTAGATCAGGCTGCCCACAGCCTCTGCCAGCCTGGCTGCAAACACCTCCAGCGATGTGGCCCCAACCACCTCTCCAGGCAACATATTCCAGGCTCTCACCACACTCATGGTGAAGAACTTCCTCCTCATGTCCAGTCTGTCAAACTGGATACCTTGGTGTCATCACCAGGACACTGAAAGTTGGGAACATCTTAAACCATGATTAAATGGCACCACTTGACACAGGTGCCAAGTGGCACTGGATACCTTGGGTTATCACCAGGACACTGAAGTTTGGGAACACCTTAAACCATGAGTAAATGGCACCACTTGGTGCTGGTGCCAAGTGGCACTGGATACCTTGGGTCACCACCAGGATACTGAAGGTTGGGAACATCTTACACTGTGAGTAAAGAGCATCACTTGGTGCTGGTGCCAAGTGGCACTGGATACCTTGGGTCACCACCAGGATACTGAAGGTTGGGAACATCTTACACTGTGAGTAAAGAGCATCACTTGGTGCTGGTGCCAAGTGGCACTGGATACCTTGGGTCGCCATCAGGACACTGAAGTTTGGGAACACCTTAAACCATGAGTAAATGGCACCACTTGGAACTGTTACCAAGTGGCACTGGATACCTTGATGCCACCACCAGAACACTGAAGGTTGGGAACATCTTAAACCATGATTAAGTGGCACCACTTGGCGCTGGTGCCAAGTGGCATTGGATAGCCTGGTGTCACCACCAGGACGTTGGAGGTTGGGAACATACTAAACAATGATTAAATGGAACCACTTCGAACTGTTGCCAAGTGGCATTGGATACCTTGGTGTCACCACCAGAACACTGAAGTTTGAGAACACCTTAAACCATGAGTAAATGGCACCACTTGGTGCTGGTGCCAAGTGGCACTGGATAGCCTGGTGTCACCATCAGGACACTGAAGGTTGGGAACATCTTAAATCATGATTGGCTTAGCTTCCCCAAGAGTTACTTTGTGTAATAGCTGTAGGCTGTAGAAGACTTTTGATCTTTGTGTATGGGAAAGTGTTCGAAAAGTTTGCAGCTCCTGTCCCTATTTTTGTTTAATTTTTATTTTGTCAGGATGATAATGCAGTGCTCTGTAGTTCTGAGAAGGCTTTTTTAAAAACTAGGTTTCCATCAGAGACTTCCCTCTCTTTGTGTTGGTATCTGTTGGGGGTGGAAGGTTGCTGGTATGGAAGGTTGCAGCTGCTTGGTCTGGGACTGGAAAGGCTGAATCAGTCTGTGGGTTTAAATCCAAAACTTCCCACAGACTGATCTCAGCCCAGCAGGAGACAGAGCTTGATGCTGTGTGAAAAATCTCAAGGAAGAGAACTGCAGCAGGTTTACTGTAACTGTTTCCCTTTGCAAATTCCAGGCTAAGAAATAATGAGACAGCAATCAGTATCATCATCATCATCAGTTGGGTCATCTGCATCTGTTGGTCCTTGTACTCCTTGTAAAAGACTATGCGAAAACAAGGAAAAAACCTAATGCATAGTAAGGGCCTTCTGTTACTTGTGAACAAGCTGGTGCCAGATGCTCCGCTCATGAGCTGCAGCTAAGGTCAACCATAGAATCATAGAATGGTTTAGGTTGGAAGAGACCTCAAGGATCATACAGTTCCAACTCCTCTGTGCCATAGGCAGGGACACCTCCCACTAGATCAGGTCGCTCAAGATCTCATCCAGCCTGGCCTTGAACACCTCCAGGGAGGGAGCAGCCACAACCTCTCTGGCCAACCTGTTCCAGTGCCTTGCCACCCTCAGTGTGAAGAACTTCCTCCTAAACAACATCCTATACAACATCAAGAACCCTAAGAGGAGCTGTGAAGCCTGTTGACCTTCTTGAACTTCACATGGGCATGTTGCTGTCCCATAGATAACTTATTGTCCACTAGGTCTCCAAGGTCTTACTCTTTGGAGCTGCTTTCCAGCAGGATCTTGCCCACTACTCCTGCAGCCCACTCTGCAATCACCTTTGCTCATCTCAAACAAGGGTTTAAACTGGCAGAGGGGAGATTTAAACTGGATGTTAGGAGGAAGTTGTTTGCAGTGAAGGTGGTGAGACACTGGCACAGGTTGCCCAGGGAGGTTGTGGCTGCTCCCTCTCTGGAGGTGTTCAAGGCCAGGTTAGATGAGGTCTTGAGTGACCTGTTCTAGAGGGGTGTCCCTGCCTATGGCACAGTGGGGTTGGAACTGGATGATTTTTTATGTCCCTTCCAACCTAAACCATTCTACGATTCTATTAAAAAATGTGGGTTTAGGTTGAAGAAGTCAGGTCAAATGCCAATGCAGCTATGGCAGTTTGGATTTTAGCTCGTTTTGGAAGCTTAATTCAGCCATTAGTGCTCTGATTAAATGTAGTTGCTCCCCTGCCTAAAAATCCAACCTGTTTTACTGCAAATTCACCTCAAAGTAGCTTGACTTTGAGTGAGAGTACAGCATCAGTAGATAGTGTAGGTGAAAAAATATTTCTGGAGGTCTCTGGTCAGAGCAGGTTCATCTTTACCAGGTTGCTCCATGTCTTCTGTTAAATTCTGAGTTATCTCCAAGAAGAGACATCTCATGGTGTCTTTACAAACGTGTTCTGGCATTTCAATGCTTTTCTGGTGAAGATCACAGGATCACAGGATGTTAGGGGTTAGAAAGGACCCAAAGAGATCATCAAGTCCAAACCCCCTGCCTGGAGCAGGACCATACAATCTAGCTTAGGTCACAGAGCAACGCATCCAGACAGGCCTTGAAAGAGACACTGGAATGGGTTGCCCAGGGAGGTTGTGGCTGCTCCCTCCCTGGAGGTGTTCAAGGCCAGGTTGGATGAGGCTTTGAGCAACCTGTTCTAGTGGGAGGTGTCCCTGCCTATGGCACGGGGTGGGTTAGAACTGGATGAGCTTTGAGGTCCCTTCCAACCTACACCATTCTATGGTTCTGTGATCTTCTGAATCCTGCCTTTCATTAAAAAAAATTATTAATTTCCATCTAGTCCACTCCTCCAGCAGTTATCAAGGGCATTTTCAACTGGAACAAGTTGCTCAGAGCCCCATTCAACCCCCACCAAAGATCTGCTTGCCCTTAGGTAATGATATACACAGTTTAAGGTGCTGACCGAGAGAAGACCTTAGGTGTGGGGACCTTGTTAAAATTACAGTGGCTCAATGTGGCATGGGATAGAGTAGATGAGTGTAGTGCAGAAGTCAGGGAACTCCTCAAGTTTGGGTTAAAGATGAGAGAAGGGTTTGAGGAGACCTTTGAAGAGAAAGATTTGAGGGACCTACAAGAGGGCTGGGAAGGGACTTTTGACAAGGTCCTGTAATGACAGGATGGGGAGGAATGGGTTTAAACTGGCAGAGGGGAGATTGAAACTGGATGTTAGGAGGAAGTTGTTTGCAGTGAGGGTGGTGAGACACTGGCACAGGTTGCCCAGGGAGGTTGTGGCTGCTCCCTCCCTGGAGGTGTTCAAGGCCAGGTTGGATGAGGCTTTAAGGGACCTGTTCTAGTGGGAGGTGTCCCTGCCTATGGCACAGGGGGCGTTGGATCTGGCTGAGCTTTGAGGTCCCTTCCAACCTACACCATTCTATGATTCTATGATCTTCTGAATGTTGCCTTTCATTTTTAAAAATTATTAATTTCCATTCCTACTGAGAACAAAGGAACCTACAGGGTGCCTTGTATCCAGTGAGGAAAACCAAGAAAAAGAGTGAGAAGCTTTTCATTTTCTGCACCATCAGTCATGGGCTACTGGTTTTTGGTCCAAGAGCTAACAGGCAGTTGTGCCAGAACCAGAAGAGCCTTAGCTGTAGGCACAGCTTATTGGAAATGACCTGGGAGCTGTGCAAACTTGCTTCCTTTTGAAACGAGTCTGAAACAGTCTGATTTGTTTTTTGGTTGTTTTGCTCCATTTAATATGGGCTCAGCAGGAGCTGGAGATGGGTGCCAAAGTGAAGCCAAGCAAAAATCACTCAGCCGAGGCCTCCCAGCACCTCTGCTGCTTGCCAGGGCATTTGGTTACAGAAGAGTAAATTCCTCCTGCTCAGGCCAAACATGCTGCTACAGGATGAGTAATTTTGCCTTTATAAATTGAGATGTCACTGTGGGTAAGCAGATGGTGATGCTGAATTATGCACGCTCCTCCCAGTCCCTTCCCCACTCTGGTAGCTCTGGGGCTGTCTGAGTTTGGTGACATTGCTGAAAGCAATTTAATTTTAAACATCGATCTAAACTAAATCCCCAAGTTTTGTACCCTCTGAATGACTGGTGATGACAGAAAACTGGCAGGAGTGGCTGACACACCATCACAGAATCATAGAATCAGTCGGGGTTGGAAGGGACCACAAGGATCAGCCAGTTCCAACCCCCCTGCCATGCCCAGAGACACCCTACCCTAGATCAGGCTTCCCACAGGCTCTGTCCTGGTAGGGCATAAATCTCAGGGCATAAATTCTGCCCAGAGCTGGTTCAATTCCTGGGATTCCCTCCCCCCTGTTGTAAGGGGCCACATGGACAGGTCACACGCACAAGTCAGGTGACCTGTGCTGTCTCTCAAGGTGTTAGGATCCACCCCTGGGCAGAGGACTATTGAATGGATGGGCCAAACAATGGACGCTGATTGCCTATTGGTCAGTTCCACCCTTTGAAATGGGGTATTTAAGGGGAGGCAATCAGCCATTGCTCTCTCTCTCTCCCTCTCCCCCTCCATGAGGAACAGATGTCTCTGCACCCCGTCCAGCAGCGGCCACGTGCTCACAGCGTGCAGCAGCAGCAGCATCACAGCGTTTTTGCAGCGGCAGCAAAGGCAAAACCCCTTCTTTCTCCTTTCCTCGGGACAAGCTCTTTTATCTGTCACGTTTTCATGAGTATTTTCAGGTGCGATTAGGATTGCATTTTGTTATTAGGCTCCCTGTTTCCTAAGTTCTGACAGTTTAAACTGTTTAATTCGGTGTTGTAAACGATCTGCGTAGTTATTTTTGCCGACCGAACATCCAAATGAACCCCGGGGAAAATATTCCCAGAAAACCCACGATTATTAACCGTAATAAAAATTAATAATCGCAACAGGCTGCAAACGCTTCCAGGAAAGTGGCCCCAACCACCTCCCTGGGCAACCCATTCCATGCTCTCACCACTCTCATGTGGTGAGAACTTCCTCCTCACCTCCAATCTGAATCTCCCCACTTCCAGCTTTGCTCCATTGCCCCTAGTCCTGTCACTACCTGATAGCCTCAGAAGTCCCTCCCCAGCTTTTCTTTAGGCCCCCTTCAGATACTGGAAGGCCACAATGAGGTGATCTGGGAGCCTTCTCTTCTCCAGACTCAACAACACCAACTCTTTCAGTCTGTTCTCATAGCAGAGGTGCTGCAGCCCTCTGAGCATCCTCGTGGCTCTTCTCTGGACACTCTCCAGCATGTCCACATCCCTCTTGTAATAGGGGCTCTAAAACTGGATGCAGTACTCCAGGTGGGGTCTCACCAGGGTGGAGTACTGTGTGGACTACCCTGTGGGTGATCCTGCTTTTGCAGGGGGTTTGGACTTGATCTCTGGAAGTCCCTTCCAACCTCTAAAGTCCTGTCATCATCATAGACAATATTTTGGCAAACATCAATTTGGCATCAGGGAGAGCAATTGCAGTTATTTAGTAGGGACTGGAATCTGAATTCCACTGGAATCTGCACGCCACAATTCAGTGACAGAAGGGATTGCTGTCTAGGTGACTGCAAATTTCCTCCTGAAAAATGTATTCAAATAGTTCCTTAGAACATTTCCATACATAAATATATGCCTTTTTTTTTTTT
>VWZI01000608.1:67239-94686 GCA_013396835.1 Psilopogon haemacephalus
TTTTTTTTTTTATATAGCTAACACCAGATTTATAAGAAGGGTGACTGGGAAAAACTTTGAGACAAAAAACCAGGTGAAATCAGCGACAGGAAATGGGTCCCCAAGCATGTGGAGTGAAATGGAGTGAAATGCAATGGGATGGAAGGTGGGGAAAAAATTATATGCCTTTGGGTTATATAAAAGGGGGAACTGTTCCCAAAGATTTGAGTTCTCTTCTCCAGCAGCAAGCTCTATCTGATGAACCCAGCGAGCGATGCCTCAGTGGAGCGTGCAGCTGGTTCCTGACGATTCAGGACTCCAGCCTGCTCCCGATGACAATTTGTTCCCCATCCTGACAAGAAATCCAACGAGATGAGAAAAACAGGAGTCAAAAACCCACATCTTGAGCAGCACTCCCGGGCTATCAACTCTTCTGTTTGCACAGTGTTATTGCTGTTATTTTTGGACTCAGCAACCCACGTTTCCTGCTAAGACTCCTTTCCGCTCTAATTTATAGCCTCATTTCTGCAGCGGGTTGAAGGTTCTTTGGATTCCAAGAGAATAAGCATGCTGCTTATCTTGCTGGTGTAGGTCCAGTGAGATGGGGTAGGCTCATCTATCCTGGAGAGCTCCTTGGCCAGCGTGGGAGATGCACACAAACCACGTGAAATGCTCCTTGCTGGTTCTTTTCATGCAAAGAGGCATCGACCCCTTCCTCCTGTCTGAGGGCTGCTCCTCAAGAAGCCAGGGGAAGAGGTACTGAAAGGAGATTTCACAGGGATGAGCGGGGAGACATCTGCAGCCTTCGTGTGTCCCGTTCTGTCTGTAAGAATGTTTGATTTATTTTCTAGCCCGGGCCTGCAAAAGCTCCAGGAAACAATTGGATTAGCTGCGATGCAGGCTGCAATACACACGTGAACTTGGATGGAAGCATCTGAACTTCAGCTGATTTATGCCTCTCACAACATTTGTGTTTACATTAATAAATGCAACATACAAATGGGAATCCCACGGAGTGTAGCTTCCAGCTCTGAGCACAAAATGGCCCAGCTAACCCCAGCAAGACCAAGTGCATTCAAGCTGATGGTCTCATCTGCCTTTACTTGTCTGTGTCTGAAAAGCATTCAAGGAATGGAAAATGGGGGCCTTGAACAAGTCCTTTCTTACTTCATTGGACAAAGCAACAGAACCATAGAATCATAGAATGGTTTAGGTTGGAAAGGACCTCAAAGATCATCCAGTTCCAACCCCCTGTCATAGGCAGAGACACCTCCCACTACATCAGGTCGCTCAAGGCCTCATCCAACCTGGCCTTGAACACCTCCAGGCAGGGAGCAGCCACAACCTCCCTGTGCAACCTGTGCCAGTGTCTCGCCACCCTCTCTGTGAAGAACTTCTTCCTAACATCTCATTTAAATCTCCCCTCTGCCAGTTTGAATCACTTGGGACAGAAAAGGCCCTTCAGATCTCAAAGTCCAACAGTGAACTCAACATCACCATAGCCATTGAACCATGTCTGGAAATGCCATATCTACACACCTTTTTAACAGCTCCAGGGATGGTGACTCTACCACCTCTCTAGGCAGCCTGTTCCGGTGCCTGACCACTCTTTCTGTAAAGAAATTCTTCCTAATATCCAACCTTGATGCAACTCAAGGACATTTCCTATCTGGCAGGGGACTCGGACTCAGTGATCTCTTTGGGTCCCTTCCAACCCCTAACATCCTGTGATAAGAAGAGACCAACGTCCACAGTGCCTTTTGGATCTGAATTTCCTTCTAAGCAAGACAGTGGCACAGGTTGCCCAGGGAGGTTATGTCTGCTCTCTCCCTAGAGGTGTTCAAGGCCAGGTTGGGTGAGACCTTGAGCGACCTGTTCTATTGGGAGGTGTCCCTGCCTATGGCACAGGGGGTTTGGAACTGGCTGAGCTTTGAGGTCCCTTCCGACCTAAACCATTCTATGATTCTATGATTCTGTGTTCCAGTTTGTATCCATTGGCCCTTGTCCTGTCACAGGACACCAGTGAAAAGAGCCTGTCCCCTTCTTCACAGTCACTCTTCAGGTATTTCTAAATGGTAATGTGTTCTCCTCTCAGTGTTCTCTTCCCAAGACTAAACAGCCCCAGTTCTCTCTGCCTTTCCTCATAAGAGAGATGTTCCAGTCACTTAATCATCCTCATAGTCCCCTGTTGGGCTCTCTTCAGTGTATCCCTGTTCCTCCTTAACTGGGGAGCCCAGAAGTGGGAAGAAGTGGGCTGGATACTGCCTGATTGGCTTGGCTCTTCCAGGTGAAGTCCCTAAATGTTTGTAATTCACACGTGGCTTATGCTCAGAGCTGTAGCAAATCAAGCTCCTAGGTTGGGATTACTGAGCTATGCATGCTCCTCAGAAGGCAAAAAGATACCTTGTGGGATATTTCAAACCCTGAACCTGACTGATTTAAGAGTTTTTAAGTCTACTCTGTTTAGGAGATTCTGAAAATCCCAGCAGCATCACTCTGAATCCTGGGGCTCACATTGCTTTTTCCAGGACAGTGTCTGCTTTTTGTTACTTTTTTTTTTTTTTCTAATGTTTTGGGCTTATTTATCACCACCAGAAGGTTACCCTGGTAGTTAGACTTTCCTTTTGAGGCTAAGGAGGAGATTGCTTTACACGACGCTTTTCATCTTCCCCTAATACACTCCATACTATCCTCCTGATTCCTTCCATCTGGGCAAATCTTTTGTTGACCTCACCTGAAACCTAAAACCTTTCAAAATAAGCCCTTCTACTCCTCTCCTCTGATCCAGCAATGGTGGATGTGGCTGGGAGGTCAGAAGTCTTGAGATTAGTGGTGACCTCACTCTTGGGCTTCTCATTGGCGGTAGGCGAGAGGCTTTGAACTTGGCATCCTGACAAATTGTTATTACTCTGTACCAAAAATCAGCTCACCCTCGTGTCTGTGGGAGGCTGTGGGGGCAAAGGCAGAGGAGATGGATTCCTTCAAAGAGCAAAGCTATTCCACTCAGCATGACACCCAGACAGGAAGGTTGAACCCAAGAACCCCAAGGTAACGTCTTGACAGATACTAACTCCTAAAACACAGCCCAGAAATGCTCTTAATTGAATCTCAGCTGGCCCAGGTGTTGTGGACAGTGAATACCACTTGAGCTTTTATTTTCAGAGGGTGAGCTGCCAGCCTCTGATGAAAATTGAACAGGGACCAGATTTCTGAGCTGAGTGGCTCACATTTTACAAATTCAGGAAGAAATAAGGTCAGGCTGCCATAGAATCATAGAACGGTTTAGGTTGGAAAGGACCTCAAAGATCATCCAGTTCCAACCCCCTGTGCCATAGGCAGGGACACCTCCCACTAGAACAGCTCACTCAAGGCCTCATCCAACCTGGCCTTGAACATCCCCAGGCAGGGAGCAGCCACAACCTCCCTGGGCAACCTGTGCCAGTGTCTCACCACCCTCATTGTGAAGAACTTCCTCCTAACATCCCATTTAAATCTCCCCTCTGCCAGTTTAAACCCATGAATATCTAGTCTATAACCCCCAAAGAGATGACAAGGCCTTTAGAGTTGTCAGGCTCCAGGAGCTGAAGGGGGATACAGGCAAGCTGGGCAGGCACATTTCACAAGGGCTTGTAGTGATAGGATGAGGGGGAATGGATTGAAGCTGGAAGAAGGCAGATTTAGACTGGAGATTAGGAAGAAGAAATTCTTTACAATGAGGATGGTGAGACACTGGAACAGGTTGCCCAAGGAAGCTGTGGATGTCCCCTCCCTGGAGGTGTTCAAGGCCAGATTGGATGAGGGCTTAGGCAACCAAGTCTAGCTGAGAAGTGTCCCTGCCCATGGTGAGGGAGTTAGAGTAGATGATCCCTAAGGTCCCTTCCAACCTAAGGCATCCTTTGATAAGAATCTACAGTTCTATGACTCTGCTGTCCAAGGCAACCTGTTTGACAAAGGATGTTCTCAAATGCATCAGCTTCCATCTGAGGAGAAAACATTATCTCTTAATTTAACAATAGCCTTCATTATTCTCTATTTTTAGCCTGGAGGAATGAAGCTATTTCAGTCTTCTCTCTGTCTGTGAGTCTGTGTGCCTGATCATGCAAGTCCTGCATGGGACAGCAATGTGCTCTTGTGGCCAAGAGAGCCAACAGTATCCTGGAGTGCATCGGGAAAACTGTGGCCAGCAGGGATAGGGAGGTTCTTCTCCCCCTCTATTCTGCCCTGCTGAGACCACACCTGCAACACTGTGTCTGATTTTGTGCTCCCCAGTTCAAGAGAGAAAGGGTCCTGATGAAGAGAGTCCAGCAGAGAGCCATAAGGATGAGTGGGGCACTTGAGCATCTCCCCTGTGCAGAGAATCTGAGAGCCCTGGGGCTGTTTAGTCTGGAGAAGAGAAGGCTGAGAGGAGATCTGAGCAATGTCTATCAATAACTGAGAGGTGGGTGTCAAGTGGAGGGGGCCAAGCTCTTTTGGGGGCTGCACAGCAATAAGGCAAGGAGCAATGGATACAAACTGGAAGGCAGAAGGTTTCAGCTCAACATGAGGAGAAACTTCTTTGTTGTGAAGGTGCCAGAGCCCTGGAGCAGGCTGCCTGGAGAGGTTGTGGAGTTTCCTTCTCTGGAGGCTTTAAAAACCTGCCTGGATGCATTCCTGTGTGGACTACCCTAGAGGATCATGCTTTGTCAGGGAGGTTGGACTGGATGATCTCTGGAGGTTCCTTTCCAACCTTTAGGGTTCTGTGATTTCCCCTGTTAACAGTGTCTGACTCTGATGGCCAAGCTTAACCGCACTTGAAGGAGATCAGAGGCCAAAGAGGCTTTGCTTAGCATCACCCTGAGAGCAAGGCTTTTGAGCCAGTCAGTCAGAGAGAGGCAGATCCATAACCACACTAAAGCCAGGCAAATTCACCTTGGGAAGTGTCTGTGTTTTTGACCAGCATGGCTGTTAAACGAGAAAAGCTGCAAGCAGATTCTGTGCCTTCTTAGGCAGCAGAGTCAGTCAGCCTCAAGACACAGATCCAGAGGAAACCTGGCTCCCTTCGACCCAGGTTTACCTATTCCTTAGATTTTTTTAAAGTCACACTGGGCCATAAGATCATCTATTCTGAGCTCCATATAATATGGACCATAAAATCACATAGCCCAATGAGGAACCCAATAACTTACGCTTGGCTAAAACCTCCGCTCCAGCAGGCATCTGCTCACAATTTGAAAATACCTGAAGAGGAAGGATCTACTCCTTTCATTGGTGTTTTGTCTCAACACTTAATCATTCCCACTGTTAAAGCACTGGGCCTCATTTTGTAATGAAATAGATCTGCTTTTAGGTTCTGGCCTTGGACCTCTGATAGACTACAAGGTTCTGTTGCCTCTGGCTGTTTTCTCCTGAGGAAGAACTTCCACCCTTCTTGAGCCTCCTCTTGACCTTCCCTAGGTAAGTGAAGTAGGTGGAGATCTAACACGGGACTTGTTTTTTTTCCAGGGGTTTTGAAACTTTTTGTGACTTTACACTTTTTTTTTTTTCTTTTCTTTTTTTTTTTTTGGGGGGGAAACTTTCAAAATAGGTTGACAGAGCAAGAGCTTGGGCAACTTGCAAACTAGATTTTTGGTGATGCAATCAATGCACGTGAAGGACCTAAGCAAGGAGAAAGGTGAGGGGTGAAGAAACAAGAATTCAAACAACCCAAGGGTCTCGTTTCTCAGCCTGGTGTGGGTCTCTGGCAGTGTTAAAATGTTCATGTTGTCTGACAGCATAGAATCATAGAATCACTCAGGGTTGGAAAGGATCACAAGGATCCCCCAGTCCCACCCCCCTGCCACGCTCAGGGACACCCTACCCTAGATCATCCAGCCCATTCCAACCTTGCCTTAAACACCCCCAGGGATGTGGCCCAAACCACCTTCCTGGGCAATCCATTCCAGGCTCTCACCACTCTCATGCTGAAGAACTTCCTCCTCACATCCAATCTGAATCTCACCATGAGTTCTTCACCATGACAGTGGTGAGAGCCTGGAATGGATTGCCCAGGAAGGTGGTTTGGGCCACATCCCTGGGGGTGTTTAAGGCAAGGTTGGAATGGGCTGGATGATCTAGGGTAGGGTGTCCCTGGGCATGTCAGGGAGGTTGGAACTAGATGATCCTTGTGGTCCCTTCCAACCCTGACTGATGCTATGATTCTGGCAGAGCCTCCCTAGGGTTCATCTCTTGCTCTAAAGGATGTCCAAATTTGACCGCACTAGACAGGAGAGCACAGAGCCTATTCGCAGTCAGTCTGGCTGAGTTCACGGAGGGTGAAAAGCAGAACTTGAATATTTATGCAGACTGCCTTCAGCTCTTCAGGCCCTCACTGCCTGGCCCAGTGGTAACACAGGCTGTAAATCTCTCCTCGCATAGAGCTTTCGTTTTCAAGTCCTGCTTTAAAGCGGAAAACCTGCATCTGGTGGAGGAAGCAGCCAAGTATAACAATAGGTCGTGGGGTGTGGTGGTGGAGCAGCTAAACCTCTCACTTGCAGAAGAAGAATTGCATATTGAAGCCTTCCTCTAGGTTCAGGACACTGACTGCCCCTAACAGCTTCATCCACCACAGGTCACCCATGTCATGGGATGCACAAACCAGTACTGATGCCCTCAGCTCAAGAGCAGCCTCTGCTTTTCAGCAATGACCTCATCTACAGCCCCATGGGAGCAGGGCAGCTAACACCACAGAGACAGCTCAGGGGCAGTTCTCCATTGCAATCACCAGCAGAAAGCAAGCTGAGACTTAAAAGAGCAAAATGATGAGTCAGCCTGGAGAAGAGAAGGCTTCCAGGAGACCTTATAGTAGACTTCCAGTATCTGACAGGGGCCTACAGGAAGGCTGGGGAGGGACTGTTCACAAGGTCTTGTATTAATAGGATGAGGAGTAATGGGTTTAAACTGGCAGAAGGGAGATTTAAACTGGTTGTTAGGAAGAAGTTCTTTCCCGTGAGGGTGATGAGACACTGGAACAGGTTGGCCAGGGAGGTTGTGGCTGCCCCCTTCCTGGAGGTGTTGAAGGCCAGGTTGGATGAGGCCTTGAGTGAGCTGTTCTAGTGGGAGGTGTCCCTGCCTATGGCATAGGGGGTTGGAACTGGGTGATCTTTGAGGTCGCTTCCAACCTAAACCACTCTATGAGAGGGAAAATAGATAAAAGGGAGTTTGGAAAGTCTAGACTGCAAGGATGCAGCATGTCACTCACTTAACACTGTTTTTATCTCCTTGATGTGGGGTCTTTTTGCAAAGAAGTTGAAGGGAAGCAGGTGAGGATGCTGAATGCATGTCTACCTTGTTGAGATTGCTGTTGAGTGGGCAAGGAAATCAGGGATCTGCCTTTGATGTTGTGGTAGCCTGATTTTAGTACCTCACTAGTACATGCCAGAGGAATCATAGAATCATAGGATCACCTGCTTGGAAAAGACCTCAAGATCATTAAGCTCAACCATAAGCTAACATCTCCCTGTGCACAAGTGTGAGACTGTGTCCCTAAGTGCCACATCCACAGAATGATGGAATTGTCAGAGTTGGAAGGAACCTCAAAGGGTCACCCAGTTCCAACGCCCCTGCTGTGGGCAGAGACACCTCAACACTAGATCAGGTTGCCCAGAGCCACATCCAACCTGACCTTAGAAACCTCCAGGGATGAGGCTTCCACCACCTCCCTGGGCAACATTTTCCAGTGTCTCACCGCTGTCATGCTGAAGAACTTCAGCACCTCTGCTATGAGGACAGGCTGAAAGAGTTGGGACTTTTCAGCCTGGAGAAGAGAAGGCTTCCAGGAGACCTTATAACAGCCTACCAGTATCTGAAGGGGGCCTACAGGAGGGCTGGGGAGGGACTGTTCACAAGGTCTTGTAATGACAGGACGAGGGGGAATGGGTTCAAATTGGCAGAGGGGAGATTTGAACGGGATGTTAGGAAGAAATTCTTCACAGTGAGGGTGGTGAGGCACTGGAACAGGTTGCTCAGGGAGGTTGTGGCTGCTCCCTCCCTGGATGTGTTCAGGCCAGGCTGGATGAGGCCTTGAGTGACCTGATCTAGTGGGAGGTGTCCCTGCCTATGGCACAGGAGGGTTGGAAGTGGATGATCTTTGAGGTCTCTTCCAACCTAAACCATTCTGTGATTCTTCCTAATATCCAATCTGAATCTCCCCACTTCTAGTTTTGCTCCATTCTCTCCAGTCCTATCACTACCTGACACCCTAGAAAGTCCCTCCCCAGCTTTCTTGTAGCCCCCTTAAGATACTAGAAGGCTACAATAAGGTCTCCTTGGAGTCTTCTCTTCTCCAAACAGAACAATCCCCAACTCTCTGTCTGTCTCTATAGGAGAGATTCTCCAGCCCTCTGGCCATCCAAATGTCTTTTAAACACCTGCAGGGATGGTGATTATTCCACCACTTCCCTGGGCAGCCTCTTTCAATGGCTGACCACACTTTTGGCTAATTTTTTTTTATTTTTCCTAGTATCCTATCTAAACCTGCACTGATATAATTTGAGGCCATTTTCTCTTGTCCTATCACTTGCTGCCTGGACAAAGAGGCTGCTCCTTACCTCACTCCAACCTCCTTTCAGGGAGCTGTAGAGAGCAGTGAGGTCTCAAACCATTCTCCTCTTCTCCAGGCTGGACAACTCCAATTCCTTCCGCTGCTCCTTGTAGCATTTGTGTTCAAGACCCCTTACCAGCTTTGTTGCTCTCCTCTGGACAAACTCCAGCACCTCAATGTCTTTCTTTTAGTGAGGAGCCCAAAACTAGAACACAGTATTTGAGGTACAGTCTCACCAGTGTGGTACACAGGACAATCACTTTCCTGGTCTGGCTGGCCACACTATTTCTGATACAGGACAGGATGCTGTAGGAATCCTGCTTGGCTGCCTAAGCAGATGACCCCAAGCTGTGTGGCACAGTCGACTTGCTAGAGGGCAGGGATCCATCCAGAGGGACCTGCACAGGCTGGAGAGGTGGATCCAGGCTAACCTCATGAAATTCAACAAGGCCAAGTGTAAGGTCCTGCACCTGGGAGCGTGCAATCCCAAGCACAGCTCCAGGCTGGGTGGGGAATGGCTGAGAGCAGCCCTGAGGAACAGGCCCTGGGGGTCTGGGCTGGTGCAAAGCTGAAGATGAGGCTGCAGTGTGAGTGCAGCCCAGACAGCAACTGTGTGCTGGGCTGCAGCAAGAGCAGCTGTGGGCAGCAGGGCAAGGGAGGGGATTCTGCCCCTTTGCTCTGCTCTCCTCACACCTCACCTGCAGTCCTGTGTGCAGTTCTGGACTCCCCAGCACAAGAAGGACATGGAAGTGTTGGAGCCAGTCCAGAGGAGGCCTCAAAGATGCTGCAGCAGCTCTGCTATGAGGACAGGCTACAAGTGTTGGGGCTCTGCAGCCTGGAGAAGAGAAGGCTTCCAGGAGACCTTGGAGTGGCCTTCCAGTATCTGAAAGGGGCTACAGGAGGTCTGGGGAGGGACTATTGACAAGGTCTTGTAATGACACGATGAGGAGGAATGGGTTTAAAGTGTCAGAGGGGAGCTTGAAAGTGGATGTTAGGAGGAAGTTGTTTGCAGTGAGGGTGGTGAGACAGTGGCACAGGTTTCCCAGGGAGGTTGTGGCTGCTCCCTCCCTGGAGATGTTCAAGGCCAGGTTGGATGAAGCCTTGAGTGACCTGTTCTGGTCGGAGATGTCCCTGCCTATGGCACAGGGGGGTTGGAACTGGATGATCTTTGAGGTCCCTTCCAACCTAAACCATTCTGTGATTCTGTAATGTTCAGTTGGCTGTGAACCAGCACCCCCAGATCCCTCTCTTTGCCAAGCAACTTTCAAGGCACTTTCCTCCAAGCCTGTTGTGTTTCATGGGAATTTTGTGACCAAAGTGCAGGACCTTGCTCTTGGCCTTGCTGGATGTCATGCAGTTGGCCTCAGCCCATCAATCCATCCTGTCTGGGAGATGGAAGTATTTGTGTTGTCCCAAGCTTCTTTTTCCTAGCCTTCTCCATTCCTTTGTACTGAAGACTTTTGGTTTGTGGGTCTGCTGAGATGAGAAAGCCACACATCCCCCAGACTTAAAATATGGGACACCCAATGCAAAGAGAAAATTGGATTTTATAGGACCTTGGCCAACTAACTCCTCTAGTGCAATGGCACTGATCTGTGTGAAGTATGTGAAACAGCACTAACAAGTAGAGGAAGAAGGCTTAACCTTTGTTCCAGAAGCCATAAATCACCATCCAGAGGGTGAAAAATGAGCAGCAGCTCTACAGCTGTAAAATCCACATGCTACGCCAGGCTGAGAAAACAGCAATATTGGAAGTAGCAAATTTCCAGAGCTTGAAAGGAGCTCAGTGGCTTTCCAAAGGCATTAAAGTGTCCCCAAATCCTCTTTAGCATCTTTGATGGGCCTCCTGGCTTTCATCCCTCAGGGAAGGAGAGAGAGGGGTAGGCTTTCCCCATTGAGTCCCTGTTTGGTTCATGCTGCTGTTCACAGAAGCATAGAATGGTTGGGGCTGGATGGGATGCTACAGCTCATCTAGTTCCATGCAGGGACACCTCCCTCTACATCAGGTGGTACAAAGCTCCATCCAATCTAGCTCTGAACCTTTCCAGGGATGGGGCATCATCCACAGCTTCTCTGGATAACTGGGCATGTCAGGGGGGCTGGAACTAGATGATCCTTGTGGTCCCTTCCAACCCTGACTGATTCTATGATTCTGGCACAGCCTCTCTAGGGTTCATCTCTTCCTCTAAAGGATGTCCAAGAGCACAGAGACTATTTGCAGCCAGACTGGCCAAGTTCACAGAGGGTGAACAACCTCTTACCATGTCTCATCATCCTCACAGTGAAGAATTCCTTTCTTACATTTAGTTTAAATCCACCCTCTTTCAGTTTGCATCCATTACTCCTCATCCTATCATTACACTCCCTGATAAAGAGTTCTTCCTTCTGCTTTCTGTAGGCCTCCTTTATTTACTGAAAAGCTACCAGGTCTCCCCAGAACCTTCTCTCCTCTAGACTGACCAGATCTGACCAGATCTCCTCTCCTCAGATCTGACTCTCAGCCTATCCTCACAGCAAAGAGATTCCAGCCCTCTCAGCATTGCTGTGTCCTCCTCAGGACATGCTCCAGCAGGTCCATTTTTCTGCTGTGATGAGGACTCCGAAGCTGGACCCAGTACTACAGGTGGGGTCTCAGCAGAGTGAAGTGGAGGGGCAGAATCCCCTCCCTCCACCTGCTGCCCACACTGCTGGGGATGCAGCCCAGGACACAGTTAACTTCTGGGCTCCAAGCACACATTGCTGGCTCCTGTCCAGCTTTTCATCCAGCAGCATCCCAAGTTTTTCTCCACAGGCCTGTTCTCATTCTACTCATTGCCCAGCCTGGATTTGTGCTTGGGTTTGCCTCAACCCATGTACAGGAGCTTGCACTTGATCTTGTTGAACTTCAATGTGGTTTGCATGGGTCCACCTCTTAAACCTTTCAAGGTCCCTCTGGATGGCATCCTGTGCCTCCAGCACATCAGTGGCACTACACAGCTTGCTGCTGTGGACAATGCTGCTGAGGGTTCCCTCTCACTGCTCTGTGTCACTGGTAAAGATGCTGCTCTCAGCCTGTTGCTTGAAGCTTGTATGAAAACACCAAATCACAGGATCACAGGATGCTAGGGGTTGGAAGGGACCCAAGGAGATCATCGAGTCCAACCCCCCTGCCAAAGCAGGATCCTCTAGGCTAGTCTGCACGGTAATGCACCCAGGTGGGTTTTGAAAGTCTCCAGAGAAGGAGGCTCCACAACCTCTCTGGGGAGCCTGCCCCAGTGCTCTGGGACCCTTACAGTAAAGAAATTCCCCCTTGTGTTGAGCTGGAACCTGCTGTGCTGCAACTTAAAACCGTTGCTCTTTGTCCTATCCCAGGGAGCAAGTGAGCAGAGCCTGTCCCCCTGCTCCTGACCAGCCCTCAGATATTTATAAACATTGGTTAAATCCCATCTCAGTCTTCTCTTTTCCAGACTAAAAAAGTCTCAGTTTCAGAGTCTCAGCCTCTCTTCATCAGGCTTGCCCTCCAGTCCCCTAATCTATCCCCTAAACTATGATTCTATTCTATTTTAAGCATTGCTGGGCTAAGAGTTGAACTTGATGATCTTAAAGGTCTCTTTTTACCAAAATGGTTCCATGATTCTAATGCATGCAGAACCTTATGCATACCTTGGAGAAACAAATATAGCAGAAAATGCCTGTGTTAGCATTTTTAGCTCTTTTTTTTCCCTCAGACTTCTTCCCTAGGAGGGATGGTGCTCACCCAGATGTGTAAGTGCCTCCAGGCCCCCATTGTATCATCCTGCATGAAGGATCACAGGATGTCAGGGGTTGGAAGAGACCCAAACAGATCACCCAGTCCAAGCCCCAGAGCAGGACCAGACAATCTAGTTCTGATCACAGAGGAACACATCCAGACAGGTCTAGAAAGGCTCCAGAGAAGGAGACTCCACAACCTCTTTGGGGAGCCTGCCCCAGTGCTCTGGGACCCTTACAGTCAAGAAGATCTGTCTTGTGTTGAGGTGGAACCTCCTGTGCTGCAACTTACACCCATTGCTCCTTGTCCTATCCCAGGGAGCAAGTGAGCAGAGCCTGTCTCCCTGCTCCTGACCAGCTCTCAGATATCTATAAACATTTATTAATTCCCCTCTCAGCCTTCTCTTTTCCAGACTAAAAAGTCCCAGTTCCCTCAGCCTCTCTTCATCAGGCTTGCCCTCCTGTCCCCTCATCATCCTCCTACCCTAGATCAGTCTGGCCTGCAGCAGTGCAGGACTCTGGTAGGTCCCAAGGTTTGGTTCTCTGAGGATGGCTTTGCCAGAGTTGCACTTCCCTGTAGTATATGCTCAAGAGAGAAGAGAGGAGAAGAAAGGATAAAAGACTCCTTAAACACTTCAGGAGCAGTTTTGTGGGGATGACAAGAAGGTCTTTACTTCGTGACCCCTCAGAGGCCAATGAGGACAGTGCTGGAAGGGGAAGAGGGGAAGAAAGAAGCAATGTTGGCTGGATAGGGAAGGCTAATGGAAATATAAACATACAGCATCACATGCTGGGACACAGATCTGGTTTTGTGGCTTTTTCTGTCTCTGGCAGGCCACTTTAGCTGGCTGGTACCAGACTTTGTTAGGCTGGAGACGTGGATGAGATAATGCAGTAGTCTATAGACCATTTACTTGTGACTCATCCTACCTGGAGCTCATGAAAGACAAAAAGGCCTTCAGCTATTCCCAGAGGTGTGTGCTGTAGAGGGATCCAAACTGGGTGCAAAGGGAGCAGCCATTCATACACTACCACAACACAAAAGTATTTAACCACTGAATCACAAAATCACAGAGCATGAGAGGTTGGAAGGGCCCTCCAGAGATCATTGAATCCAACTCTCCTGCCAAAGCAGGATCCCTTAGGCTTGTTCACACAGGAATGCATCCAGGTGGGATTTGAAACTCTCCACAGAAGGAGACTCCACAACCTCTCTGGGCAGACTGCTCCAGGGCTCTGTAACCCGAACTGTAAAGTAGTTTCTCCTCATATTGAGCTGAAACCTTCTCTGGTCCAGTTTGTATCCATTGCTCCTTGGCTCACTGCTGTGCACCCCCCAAAAGAGCTTGGCCCCCTCCACTTGACACCCACCCCTCAGCTAGGGAGAGACATTGCTCAGATCTCCTTTCAGCCTTCTCTTCTCTAGATTAGACAGCCTCAGGGCTCTCAGTCTCTCTCCATAGGGGGGATGCTCAAGTACCTCAGTCATCTTTGTGGCTCTTTGCTGGACAACTGAAGGTTTATGCCACAATAAAATGGCAGAAACTGGGACTGTCCCATCTGACAGAAGTGTAGAATCATTTTGGTTGGAAAAGACCTTTAAGGTCACTGAGTCCAACTATGAACTATTTACACTTCACAAGCCAAGCTCCCTGACAGCAGGTGCCAGCAGAATGTGGCTCTTCTCCATGCCTGCTGCAACATGACTGGGGCCAGTCCCTTTTCAGTGCTGTCCAGTGACAGGAGAAGGGAGCAATGGACACAAACTGGAACACAGAAAGTTCAACCTACACATAAGGAGAAACTTCTTTCCTTTGATGGTGACAGAGCACTGGATCAGGCTACACTGAGAGGTTGTGGAGCCTCCTTCTCTGGAGACTTTCCCAACCTGCCTGGACAGGATCCTGTTCAACTTGCTCTAGGTGAACCTGGGCTGGACCAGATGATCTCCAGATATCCCTTCCAACCCCCACCATGATGGGATTCTGTAGTTCTGTCATTCTGTGAAATCTTTTCTCAGTTTCAACTCTGGTAGGGCATCTGGGGTGCATTAAGAGGAGTGTGTCCAGCAGATTGAGGAAGGTTCTCCTCGTGCTCTGTTCTGCCCTGGTGAGACCTCACCTGGAATATTGCCTTCAGTTTTGGGCTCCCCAGTTCAGGAGTGACAGGGATCTTATTAAAAGAGTCCAACAGAATGCTATGAAGATGCTGAAGGGGCTGGAGCAGTGCCCTGTAAGGAGAGGCTGAGGGACCTGGGGCTGTTTGGTCTGGTGAAGAGAAGACGTAGAGGGGATCTAATCAATGCTTATAAATATCTGAGGGATGGGGGTCAAGAGGGAGGGGACAGGCTCTGCTCACTTGCTCCCTGGGATAGGACAAGGAGCAATGGATTTAAACTACAGCACAGGAATTCCACCTCAATATGAAGAACTTCAGGTTGTGGAGATATTGAAGAACCATCTGGATGGGTTCCAGTGTGATCTGCCCTAGGTGTTCATGCTCTGGCAAGGAGGCTGAACCAGATGATTTTTGAGGTCACTTCCAACCCCTGACATTCTATGACATTCTTTACTGTAAGTGTCACAGAGCACTGGCACAGGCTGCCCAGAGAGGTTGTGGAGTCTCCTTCTCTGGAGATTTTCAATATCTGTCTGGATGTGTTCCTGTGCAACCTGAGCTGGATTCTATAGTCCTGCTCTGGCAGGAGGGGGATCGGTCTGGACGATCTCTGGAGGTCCCTCCCAACCCCTAACATCCTGTGATCCTGTGATCTCACCAGGCAATGCCTCCAACCCAGCTCATGCTCATGTTCTTCCAGCAAGACATGCTGGCACCTCCCCACACTTACATTTCATGGTGTGTTTTTATTAGTCTGGGCACGTGCACACATTCTTCTTTTATATTTGTTTAATTTTTTTTTTTTTTTCAAAAACTCCATATTTTGGTTGTTTTGTTTTGTTTTTTTTTTTTAACCTGAAAGGGAAGGACTTCTTGGGTTTACAGGTTTGGATTCCCCTCCTCTGGATTTCAGGCTGCATCTCCGAAGGAAAACAAAAATGCTGGAGGCCAACCTGTCAAATTAAAGCAAAGATTTACCAAAGGGAAAACATGCTTACAAAGTAAACATAAATTAATTTAATTGCTTCCTATTATCACTCCTATTGGAGCCTGCAAGTATAATCTGGTGCTGAAGTAATTAATTGGGTGTGAAGCTGCTACTGTGCCAAAACTCACTTGTAGGGAATGAAGCTCGCAGACTTCTTGGCCTGGCTGTTACCTGCAGCATCTTAGCTTTGTTTTTTTTTTTTTTTCAGAGCTGTGCAATATAAAACTCAGATAAAGGCCTCACTTTGTGGGGTTTTTTTGGGTTTTTTTGGTGACAGGGTATTTACAACAACAGGCATTTTCCCACCAGGGGTCAGCTCAAGCTTGGTTTTGGAGGGGAGATCAGTGGACAGGTTTAGCACTGCTGGGAGGGCAGGCACTTGGTTTTTGTGGTTTTCTGTCATTCAATATAATCTTGGCTTTATTGCCTCTGTTTTTAGCCCTCCCTGCTCTGGCCTTGCAACCAAGGAGTTTTGTCTGGAGGTTTCTGAAAGAGGCTGTGATGGCACAGGTCTGTGCTTAGCAGCACCAGTGATGAGAGAGTCACCACCCATAGAATCATAGAACAGCTTGAGTTGGAAGGGATCATAAAGATCATCTAGTCCCAACCCCCCTGCCATGGGCAGGGACATCTCCCACTAGATCAGGTTGCTCAAAGTCTCATCCATCCTGATTTTGAACACTTTCAGGGATGAGGCATCCACAGTTTCTCTGGACAATCAGTTCCAGTGTCTCATCAGCCTCATAGTGAAGAACTTCTTCAACAATGTCTAATCTAAATCTAATCTGCTCTACTTTAAAACCATTGCCCCTTGTCCTGTCACCACAGGTTTTTATAAATAGTCCTTCTTCAGCTCTCCTGCAGGTCCCCTTGAGATACTGGAAGGCTGCTATAAGGTGTCTCCAAAGCCTTCTCTTCTCCAGGATGAACAGAGCTGAAGCCTTCAGCCTGTCCTAAGAATCACAGAATCACAGAATGTCAGGGGATGGAAGGGATCTCCAAAGCTCATCCAGTCCAACCTCTCTGCCAGAACAGGATCATCTAGACCAGACCAACAGGAATACATCCAGATGGGTACAAGAGAGATGCTCCAGCCCTCTGATTATCTTTGTGGACTTCTCTGGAACCTCTTTATGGCCTCCTCTGGACCCTATCCAGCGGACCCATGTCCTTCTTTGAAGACCCCGGAGCTGGACACAGTACTCTAAATGTGGGTCTCACAAGAGCAGCAGCAGCCACAAGTGGAGCTCAGATCCATCTTTCCATTTTTTCACTCAATCAGCTTATAGCATCTCTAAACAAGAGAAGACTCTCCTTGCAATAATGTTCCAGGCCCAACTCTTCCCTGTCCCAGGTAGAGATGGAAGTGAGCTGGGATGCCATCCAGAGGGACCTGGACAAGCTGCAGAGGTGGGCACAAGCCAACCTCATAAGGTTCAACAAGGCCAAGTGCAAGGTCCTGCAGCTGGGTCGAGGAAATCCCAAGTATAAATCCAGGCTGGGCAGTGCCTGGCTGGAAAGCAGCCTTGAGGAGAGGGACGTGGGGGTGCTGGTGGACAAGAAGCTCAACATGAGCCAGCAGTGTGCACTTGCAGCCCAGAGAGCAACCAGAGCCTGAGCTGCATCAGGAGAAGTGTGGCCAGCAGGGCCAGGGAGGTGATGCTGCCCCTCTACTCTGCCCTGGTGAGACTCCACCTGGAGTACTGCATCCAGTTCTGTTGCCCCTATTACAAGCGGGATGTGGAGATGCTGGAGAGTGTCCAGAGAAGGGCCACGAGGATGCTCAGAGGGCTGCAGCACCTCTGCTATGACACTGAAAGAGTTGGGGCTGTTGAGTCTGGAGAAGAGGAGGCTCCCAGGTGACCTTCTTGTGGCCTTCCAGTATCTGAAGGGGGCCTACAGAAAAGCTGGGGAGGGACTTGTTAGGCTATGAGGTAGTGACAGGACTAGGGGGAATGGAGCAAAGCTGGAGGTGGGGAGATTCAGATTGGATGTGAGGAGGAAGTTGTTCAGCATGAGAGTGGTGAGGCCCTGAAATGAGTTGCCCAGTGGGGTGGTTGGGGCCACTTCCCTGGAGGTGTTTGCAGCCAGGCTGGATGAGGCTGTGGGCAGCCTGATCTAGGGCAGGGTGTCCCTGGGCATGGCAGGGAGGTTGGAACTAGATGATCCTTGTGGTCCCTTCCAACTCTGACTGTTTCTATGATTCTATCACTTCACTCTTCTGCATTTGCTTTTTCCCTACTGCATGCAGTAAACAGGACTGTGTCTCCCCAGGGAAGTGAGTGTGGGGCTGGGAGGTTGCAGGATGGCCACACAATCCTAGAATGGGTTGAGTTGGAAGGGGACTTTAGAGCTCATCTTGCTCAACTCTTCTGCAGTCAGCAGGGACATCTTCAACTGGATCAGATTGCTCAAAGCCCTGTCCAGCCTGACCTGGGATGCTTCCAGGGATGAGGCATCTACCACCTGGCCCAATATTTCACTATGCTCATTGTAGCTAATTTCTTCCTTGCATCTGAATCTAAATCTTCCCCCCTTTTTTTTCTTTTTTTTCTTTTTTTTCTGTTGTTGAAAACTATTGCCATAGCAGGGGCCAAGCTGTGTATAAAGAGAAAGAGCAAAAGTAAGCTGCGAACACATCTTCTGACCCACTTCCACACAGATCCTTCTTACAGGGTCTTAGAATAAAATCATAGAACAGAATAGGATCATAGAATCAGTCAAGGTTGGAAGGGACCATAAGGATAACCTAGTTCCTACTTCCCTGCCATGGGCAAGGACACCTCACACTACATCAGGCTGTCTAGAGCCTCATCCAGCCTGGCCTTAAACATCTCCAGAGATGAGGCTTCTACCACCTCCCTGGGAAACCTGTTCCAGGTTCTCACCACCCTCATGGTGGAGAACTTCTTCCTAACATCCAGTCTGAATCTACCCATTTCTAGCTTTGCTCCATTCCCCCCAGTCCTATCACTACCTGACATCCTAAAAAGTCCCTCCCCAGCTTTCTGGTAGCCTCCTTAAGATACTGCAAGGCCACAATAAGGTCACCTTAGAGTCTTCTCTTCTCCAGACTGAACAGCCCCAACTCCCTCAGTCTCTCCTCATAGCAGAGCAGCTCCAGGCCTCTGATCATCCTCGTGGTCTTTCTCTGGACACCTTCCAGCATGTCCATAGCCCTCTTGTAACAGAAACTCAAGAACTGGATGCAGTACTCAGGTGGGGTCTCAGCAGTGCAGAGTTGAGGGGGAAGATCACTTCCCTTGCCCTGCTGCTCACACTGCTCTTGCTGCAGCCCAGGCTCTGGCTGCAATCTGGGCTGCAAGAGCACACTGAGGGCTTCTATTGAGCTTCTCATCCACCAACACTCACAAGTCCCTCCCCTCAGGGCTGGTCTCAAGCTAGGCACTGCCCAGCCTGTATTGGTACTTGGGATTGCCTCGACCCAGATGCAGGACCTTGCACTTGGTCTTGTTGAACTTCATGAGGTTGGCTTGGGCTCATCTCTCCAGCATGTCAAGGTCCCTCTGGATGGATCTTTCCCTCTAGCTGTCAGCCACACCACACAGCTTAATGTCCTTGGCAAACTTCCTGAGGCTGCACTCAATGCCTCTGTCCATGGCACCAACAAATCATTAAACAAGACTGGTCCCAGGACTGATCCCTGAGCGACTCCACTTGCCCCTGGCCTCCACTGGGACATGGAGACACTCTTTGGGTGCAGCCATCAAGCCAGTTCTTTATCCATCTGGTGGTCCACCCATCAAACCCATGTTTCACCAGCTTGGAGACCAGGATGTGATGTGGGACAGTGTCAAATGCTGTGCTCATGTCCAGCTAAATGACTTGAGTTGCTCACCCTTTTTTCTATTACAGGCAGCTTGCCACGATGCAGCTCGTAGGGGCTGCTTGGCGATACACCCACTGACTTTACAGTGACAAGAACAAAACCACAAAGACCCTGGGGTGAAGTCTTTGGGGTGGTCACTGCGTACCCAAAGGCTAGAAATGGGCTTTGGTGCACACAAAGATTTACAAGCTGTGCTTCCTGGAGTCTTCTGTGACAGATTCACTGGAAGGGTTCTCAAACAACCAAACAGATTCCCCAGGGAGGCAGTTGAACCCCTGTCTCTGGAGGTGGTTAGAAGATGCAGAGATGTGATGCTGAGGGACATGGATTAGCACCAGACCCGACAGAGTTAGAGAACAGTTTGGACTCCATGGTCTTAAAGGCCTTTTCCAACTGAAATGGTTCTGTGGAAACAGCCAAGACAAAAGAAGTGCTGCTATTATTAGAGCTAACAGAAAAAAAAAAAAAAAAAAAAAAAAAAATGCTGAANAAAAAAAAAAAAAAAAAAAGAAAATGCTGACAAAACACTTCAGGCCAAAAAAATAAATAAAAGCCTTTCTGAACAAGAGCCCAACCTCAGTAGGAAGAGCCTGATTGCTCTTTTCCAGTCTCTTCCCCTCCAAGGGGAAGCAGAAACTGGCCCTTATCTTATGTCCTTTTAAAGTAGCATCAGGGTTCTGGTTTTTATTAAAAGATTTGATTTGTTTAAAATTGTGCAGGTTTTGGGTTGTGAAATGGAGTTCTTCCCACCTCTTCCTCTCCCTCTCCCTCTCTGTATAAATATTTGGAAGTGTATTTAACCAAAACTTTACTCTTAAATAGAGATTTCAACAATTGCCAACATCTTCTTTAAGGTATCTGAAGACTTTTCTTTTTTTTTTTGTGCTCAAGGCCTCCTTTGTGCATCTCTGAGTCTCTTCTGAAGATTTTTTTTTTTTTTTTGCTCAGTTTTCAGCCCTGCCAAGGCCTCCTTTGTGCATCTCTGAGTCTTTCTCTTGGTTTTCTTCTCTTTACAGATCTGGCATCACTGGTGAGACAGAGAGCTAAAGTGATTCTTACCTACCAGACACATGTATTGATAGAACCATAGAATGGTTTAGGTTGGAAATCATCCAGTTCCAACCCCCCTGTGCCATAGGCAGGGACACCTCCGACTAGAACACGTCACTCAAGGCCTCATCCAACCTGGCCTTGAACACCTCCAGGCAGGGAGCAGCCACAACCTCCCTGAGCAACCTGTTCCAGTGTATTCTCCTGGATATTGGATGCTCAGGACCTAGGCAATCCTATGGAATCCACAGTCACTGGGTCCTGACTTATTCTGGGGAGAAGGTGATGGAGAATGGAGGAAAGGCTGGGCTTTATCCAGAACAATGGCAACAAGTACAATCTGGAACACAGGAGGTCTCACTTGAACTTCAGGAAAAAATTCTTCTTTGAGGGTGACAGAGTATAGACCAGAGAGTTTGTGGAGTCTCCTTCTTTAGAGACTTCCAAACCCCACCTTGACATTGTGATCCTGGATAACCTGCTCTGGGTGATCTTGTCTGACCAGGGAGGTTTAGCCTGGAGAGGAGGAGGCTCAGGGAAGACCTCATTGCTGTCTACAACTACCTAAAGGGAGATTGTAGCCAGGTGGGGTTGGTCTCTTCTCCCAGGCAACCAGAGGGTGTCTAGAGACAGGACAAGGGGGAATGGTTTTAAGCTGAGGGAGAATAGGTTTAGACTGGATCTTGGAAAGTTCTTAAGTAGGAGGAGTATTAGCCAGGAGAGGAGAAGGCTCAGGGGGGACCTCATTGCTGTCTATAACTACCTGAAGGGAGGTTGTAGCCAGGTGGGGTTGGTCTTTTCTCCCAGGCAACCAGCGACAGAACAAGGAGACACAGTCTCAAGTTGTGCTGGGGAAGGTATAGGCTGTATATTAGGGAGAAGTTCTTGACAGAGAGACTGATTGGCATTGGAATGGGCTGCCCAGGGAGGTGGTGGAGTCACCATCCCTGGAGGTGTTCACAGAAAGCCTGAATGGAGCACTTAGTGCCATTGGCTAGGGCTGGGTGATAGGTTGGACTGGATGAGCTTGGATGTCACTTCCAACCTGGCTTATTCTATTCTATTCTATTCTATTCTATTCTATTCTATTCTATTCTATTCTATTCTATTCTATTCTATTCTATTCTATTCTAACTAGATGATCTCCAGAGGGCTCTTCCAACCCCCACCATTCTGTGATTCTGTGAGGGAACAAGAATCAAGCTCAGTCAGGATGGTGTGGATGCATCCCCAGACCCATGGGTCTGGTCCCCAGCCAAGCCCCCTGAACCTTGGAGGCTCATGGGCAGGATTCTCCAAGGGTAGTGCTTCCCTACAAAGCCCTGATGGACACCAGGGGATCAAAAAAAAAAAACCCAGATCACTCTGAGTAGCCTCACTGTGAACCATTGGGGCTGGGAATGATCATGGCTTACAAGCCAGCCCGGGCTGGGGAACCTCATAAATCATGTGGAAGTGCAGAGTTATGAGTTTCCTCAGACAAACACCACTAATTGCAGCCTGCTCTGATTGCTGGTGCAAGGCCATGTAGCTCTCTGGAAAGCCTGGGGAGAGGGTGTGCTGGATGAGGTGGTGCAATTTTGGTAGGAGGCAGAGGGACCAAGGACCTCCCCCTCCATGGGTTTCAGGGCTGGGGCAGAGCTCAGATGAACATCACTCCCTGACAGCTCTGCTCTGGAGTTGGCAACCTCAAGGTGCAACGCCTTAGCCTTGAAAATTGTCTGAATGTGTCCAGTTTTGCTCCTTTGGAGGTCAACATTTCCCTGTGAAGCCGAAAAAAAAAAAAAAATCAGCTCAGACTGGGAGTCAGGCTACAAGGTAAGCATCAATGGGAACTTCATCTGCAAATGCTCCAGGGCTGGGTCTCTTTGTAGTAAAGCAATCCTTGTGTTCACTCCACGCCCAAGCTGAGTGACTCAGAGTGAAAATAATTAAATATGTTAATAATTATCAGGGGCCCCCTGTGATTAAAACAAATAAAGCTTGTGGTGTGTAAGCAAGGAGGAATGTGTAGGTTTGCAGGGCTCGGCTCCCAACTAGGAGATGATAGGAAGAGTGGATGTGGTGTCTGGATTTAATAGCAGAGGAACATGGGGAACAGGCTGGTGTGCAACCCTACCAGAGCTGTCAAGGGACTGCCAGGGCCCTGATGTAGAAGATGTTTCCATTCTTTATCCCAAAAGACTTCATAAAAATGATCAGAAGGCTGAAACACCTCTCCTGTGAGGAAAAGCTGGGACAGGTGGGGTTGTTCAGGCTTCAGGGAGTCCTTTTTGTGGACTTCCAATACTTAAAGGGAGCTGATAAGAAGATGAGGAGAGTCTTCCTAGCAAGACCTGTTGTGACAGGACAAGGAGAGATGGTTTGAAACTAAAGCAGAGGAGATTCAGACTAGAGAGAAGGAGACATTTTTTCACAATGAGAGTAGTGAGACGCTGGCCCAGGTTGCCCAGAGTGGTGGCAGAAGCCACATCCCTGGAAACATTCCAGACCAGGCTGGATGGGGATCTGAGCAACCTGATGTCAGGGCTCACTGCAGGGGAGTTGAACTAGATGACCTTTAAATGTCCCTTCCAAACCATTCCATAATTCTAACATGCTGACCCAAGGCCAGAGATGAAATGGGGGACTGGAGGTATCAGATCTCCACATCTCAGCCCACCCAAGTAGGAGACCTGTCAGGTTTTGAGGAGCTGCTCAGTGAACCAGCATCACATGAACTGACAAGGAATGGTGGGAGGGAATTTTGGAAGGCAGAGAAAACATTAAATGTAATCATTACACTCTGAAGGGTGTTTCTTTAGGAGTCCAGGGCACCTGATAGAATAGAATAGAATAGAATAGAATAGAATAGAATAGAATAGAATAGAATAGAATAGAATAGAATAGAATAGAATAGAATAGAATAGAATAGAATAGATTGGAAGAGACCTCCAAGATCATCCAGTCCAACCTCTCACCCAGCCCTAGCCAATGGCACTAAGTGCTCCATCCAGTCCTTTCCTGAACACCTCCAGGGATGGGAACTCCACCACCTCCCTGGGCAGCCCATTCCAATGCTAATCACTCTCTCTGTGAAGAACTTCCTCCTAACATCCAGACTAAACCTGCTCTGGCACAACTTGAGACTGTGTCCCCTTGTTCTGTTGCTGGTTGCCTGGGAGAAGAGAGCAATCCCACCTGGCTACAACCTCCCTTCAGGTAGTTGTAGGCAGCAATGAGTGGAGGAGGACACCCCTGAAGGAAGATTCAGGTCTTATGTGGGTCTGGTTGGGCTTCTGAGGCACAGAGGGGAAAGCCAGGCTCACAGCTTGGACACTTCAGTTTGGTGCTTGTAGGTGAAGCTGTGCCATGAAAGGACTTTCCTGTGCTAACTCTTACTAAAACACTTGGTCCTGCCAGAGGTGGGATGTGGTGGCAACTGCAAAAGCATTTCAGAAGAGGTGTGCGTGCCCAGACATGTGGCCCCTCTCCTCTACAAGACCTCTTTGCTCTGCATGGAGCTCTTGTCCCCTCCCTCCTTGAAGACAAAGGCAACATCTGCACTCAATGCACTTTCTGGCCAGCAGTGGTCTGCCTCAAAGGCACTTTTGGCCGAGAAAGGAGATGGTGCAGCTGTGCTGTTTGCACAAGAGAGTGTGGAGCTCTTCTCCTGTGCAGGAATGTGGCCGAGGGCATGCAGGCATTGGATTGCTCACAGCAGAGTCTGAAGAAGCCTTTCCACAACTGTTTTGATCTCTCAAGTGTGTAGGTGATAAGAATCAGGGCCTGACATGATGGGAGGGCATTTATAGACATAGCAAAATGTGCCTGTGGAGCAGGAGGGTGGGTTCACAGCCTATCATGCTCGGGATCAGAGATGCTCTAGGGAAGGAATACCAAAAGCTGCTGACAGGAGGTGTTCTCCATATGCACCCATGCGTGGAGCACTGCATGCAGGCTATGGCCATGCTGTCTGCCAGGAGCTGTAGATCTATCTGCCTCAGCTTCACCAGAGCTTTGGAAGGCAAACTCCGGGTTGAGTGAAGCTGCAGCCATTGCCTGAGCAGACCCAGCACCTCAGGAAGGAAAAGTTCTTCATATTCCACAGTATTTTTATCCCAAGGTGGAGCTCATGTGAAAGCAAAGGACTTGTCTGCTCAGCATGGGGTTGTGTGTCCCAGATCATGAACAGATCATAGAATCATAGAATTGTTTCAGATGGAAAAGACCTCAGAGATCATCAAGGACAAAGGTTGATCTAACACCGCCATGGCCATTAAACCATGTCCCTTATCACGAACAAATCATAGAATCATAGAACTGTTTCAGGTGGAAAAGACCTCAGAGATCATCAAGGACAAAGGTTGATCTAACACCGCCATGGCCATTAAACCATGTCCCTTATCACGAACAAATCATAGAATCATAGAACTGTTTCAGGTGGAAAAGACCTCAGAGATCATCAAGTCCAAAGGTTGATCTAACACTGCCATGGCCATTAAACCATGCCCCAGATCACAAACAAATCATAGAATCATGGAACTGTTTCAGGTGGAAGAGACCTCAGAGGTCATCAAGTCCAAAGGTGGATCTAACACTACCATGGCCATTCAACCATGTCTCAGGTCTTGCACAGATCATAGAATCATAAAATTGTTTCAGATGTAAAAGATCTCAGAGGTCATCAAGTTCAGAGGTTGATCTAACACCGCCATGGCCGTTAAACCATGTCCCAGATCACGAACAAATCATAGAATCATAGAACTGTTTCAGGTGGAAAAGACCTCAGAGGTCATCAAGTCCAAAGGTTGATCTAACACTACCATGGCCATTCAACCATGTCCCAGGTCTTGCACAGATCATAGAATCATAGAATTGTTTCAGATGGAAAACACCTCAGAGATCATCAAGGACAAAGGTTGATCTCATAACACCATAGCCATTCAACCATGTCCCAGATCTTGCACAGATCATAGAATCATAGAATTGTTTCAGATGGGAAAGGTCTCAGAGGTCATCAAGTCCAAAGGTTGATCTAACACCGCCATGGCCATTCAACCATGTCTCTTATCATGAACAAATCATAGAATCATAGAATTGTTTCAGATGGGAAAGGTCTCAGAGGTCATCAAGTCCAAAGGTTGAACTAACACTGCCATGGTCATTAAACCATGTCCCAAAGTGCTATGTCCATGTGGTTTTTAAACACCTCCAGTGGCAGTCACTCCATCACCTCCCTGGGCAGCCTGCCTTAGTGCCTGACCACTATTACAGGAAAGAAATTTTCCCTAATATCCATTCTAAACCTCCCCTGGTGCAACTTGAGGACATTTCCTCTCATTCTGTCAGATGATCATAGAATCATAGAATGGTTTAGGCTGGAAGGGACCTCAAAGCTTATCCAGTTCCAACCACCTGCTTTAGGCAGGGACACCTCCCACTAGAACAAGTTGCTCAAGGTGAGAAGAGACAAAACCCCACCTCACTTCAGCCTCCTTTCAGGGATTTGCAGAGAGCTATGAGGTCTCCCCTCAACCTCCTCTTCTCCACACTAAACAACTCCAGTTCCCTCATCTGCTCCTCACCAGACCCTTCACCACATTCATTGCCCTTCTCTAGACATGCTGCAGCACCTCAATGTCCTTCTTGGTGTGAGGGGCCCAAAAGTGAGCACAGTGTTTGAGATGTGGCCTCACCAGTGCCCATCACAGAATCACAGTACAAGTACAGGAGCATGATAATTTTCCACTGAAACATCCCACTTTTGGGGCAATGTGTGAGCACACAGCAACATGACCCAACTACTGGGAAGGGGAAGTAGGAAAAGAAAAAAACAGACCCAGCTCAAACTGATGGAGAACCTGAAGGATCACAGACTCACAGGATGTTAGGGGTTGGAAGGGACCCAGGAGATCATTGAGTCCAGCCCCCCTGCCAGAGCAGGACCAGACAATCTAGCTCAGGTCACACAGGAACATGTCCAGACAGGCCTTGAAAGTCTCCAGGGAAGCAGACTCCACTACCTCTCTGGGCAGCCTGTCCCAGTGCTCCGGAACCCTTATAGTAAAGAAATTCCCCCATGTGTTGAGGTGGAACCTCCTGTGCTGCAGCTTCTATCCATTGCTTCTTGTCCTATCCCAGGGAGCAAGTGAGCAGAGCCTGTCTCCACCCACTCCTGACCCCCCAGCCCTCAGACATTTATAAACATTTAATAAATCCCCTCTCAGTCTTCTCTTCTCCAGACTAAAAATTCCCAGGTCCCTCAGCCTCTCCTCACCAGGCAGTGCTGCAGTCCCCTCAGCATCCTCATAGTCCTCCACTGGACCCTCTCCAGCAGATCCCTGGCCCTCCTAAACTAGGGAGCCCAAAACTGAAGGCAGCATTCAAGATGAGGTCTCAGCAGGGCTGAGCAGAGGGGAGGAGGACTACCCTTGCTCTGCTGGACATACTCTTCTTAATACACCCCAGGATCTCAATGCCCTTCTTGGCCACAAGGGCAAATTGTTGTGCCATGGCTGTTCTCCACCAGCACTCCCAGGTCCCTCTCCACAGGGCTGCTCTCCAGCAGATCACCTCCCAGTCTGTATTGGTGTGGGACTTCCCATATGTAGGACTTTGCACTTGCCCTTGATGAACTTCATTTGATTCCTCTGTGCCCAGCTCTGTCTGTCCAGGTCTCATTGGATGGCCACACAGGCTCCAGCTGTCTCAGCCAAGCCTCCCAGCTTGGTGTCATGAGCAAACTTGCTGAGCAGACTCTGTCTGTCTGTCCCCTCATCAATGTCATTAATGAAGATGTTGAACAGGACTGATCCCTGGGGGACTCCACTGGTTACAGCTCTCCAGCTGGACCTAGGAGATTCAACTCCCTGAAACCCAGGCAGGGCAGTGGAGCTACCACCCTTTCACAAACCCAAAAGCAACCCAAAGGCAAGCAACGATGGACACTGCCTGCAAACAGCTCACTGCTCTCAGACCTTTTCTTCTCAGACCTGGAGATGCAGATGGAGGAGAGCCACCACCAACACCTTTTGCCATGTGGTCTGTGTCTTCTCTTGCATCCTGCTAATGAAACAAGTGATGTCCTGGCAGGACTTTCCAGGAGGGGAAATGAAATGCATTTGCTGTGAAGTTTAAGGGTTTTAAAGACTTGTTTAAGAGAGAGGGAGAGGGAGAGGGTTAGGGAGCGGGGGA
>VWZI01000608.1:97740-109352 GCA_013396835.1 Psilopogon haemacephalus
GGAGGGGAGTAAAGAAAATCTTCTCGTGTTCAGGTACAACTTTCTGTGTTCCAGTTCATGCCCACTGACCCGTGTCCTACCACCAGACATCACGGAAAAGGGTCTGGCCTCATCCCCTTGAATCCACCATTTACAGACTGATAAACATTGAGAAAATCCCTTTAGTCTGCTCTTCTCCAGGCTTCCCAGCCCCAGGTATCTTAGCCTTTTCTCCTCACAGAGGTGTTCCAGTCCCATCATCATCTTCATAGCCTTCCACTGGACTCTCTCCAGTAATTCCCTGTCTCTCTTGAACTGGGGAGCCTTGAGAGATCTGGACCCAGTGCTCCAGATATGGCCTCACTAGGGTAGAATAGAGAGGAAAGAGAATCTCCCTTGACCTGCTGGCCACACTGTTCTTCATAAACACCAGGAGACCACTGGGCTTTCTTGGTCACTGTGCTGATTTGAACTAATTGAAGGATTTGAATGAGCAATTAGACTATAGGCTGAGAGAGGAAAACACTGAGGGTGTTACTTCACTCACAGCTTTACTGAGAAAAGAAAAAAAACATGTTTTAAGAGCTGTAACCAAAATATAGATTAGTCAGACTGCTTCAAACAGCTTTGGGCTGTGGCTTTGCGTGGCTCCTTTCTCCCTGCCTTTTGTAGCTGAATTTGAATAATTCCACTAACTTCTTTCCTGCTACTAACCTCCCTGGCCAATCTGCCTCCACCTATCTGCTGCATCAACAGCTGGTGAGATGAGATCGGGGAAGGGGGGGAAGGTGGTAGGGGTGGTTAGAAACCCCTCTTAGGGATTTTGATCTCTGGGAGGGGTGCAGTGTTTCTGTATTACCTTTTCACTGTATATGTCTGTAAATATCTGTTATACATTGTAAATATCTGCTTGTATATTGTGCATAGCTGTAAATATAAAGCTGCATTCCTTAACTTCCAGTTGACTGAGTCCTAGCCTGGGTTATTTCAAAGTGTGGGGGGGCAGTTAACAGCTAAACCACCACAGTCACATGAGCACATTGCTGGTTCATGGAGAATTTGCAGTCCAGCAGTGCTCCCAGACCCTTCTCCCTGGAGCTACTTTCCAGCAGGTCAGCTCCTCACTTGTGCTGGTACAAGGAGTTATTTCTCCTCAGCTGTCCATCCTGTCCAGGTCTCACTAAATGGCAGCAGAGCCTGGCAGTGTGTCAGCCACTCCTCTCAGCTTCCTCATTCTGCTTTATCTCCTCCACACCCTTTACCCATCACCTCTCTTTCTTCTAGAACTTACATACTTCCAGTAAGCGCTGCTCTTTGGTGGGAGCTGAATTCTGGTCTCTGGTGTGGTATTACAGCTGCCTAGGGATGAAGACCAATCTTGCAGAATGAGAATCCAGCCTAGGAAAAGGATTTTTCACTGCTTCATGTGGAAATGTTATCCCAGGAGTCGCCAGTGAAGAAGCCCTTTACATCAGGCCAATTTACTTTCAGTTTGGAAATCTCATCTCTGGTTTGACCCCAAATGTGACACAGGACCAGAACAAAACACTTACAGAGGGCAGATGTAGCTGTCCTTCTGTACAAACAGTTTACACAGCAAAGGAGGGATGAGTTGGGGAAACTCCTGAAATACAGCCAAAGGAACTTATCTGGAGCCATTTGAGAGGCTGCTTGTAGACTTTACTCAGAAGCTTTTCTGTGTCCTCACCTGGATATGATCTCCCACTTTGAGTTTAGTGGTTCTCACTGGAACAAAGATACAAAGAATTAGGGAAGGTTTTAAAGCAGAGATCAGTGACTGATAGCTCAAGAGCTACCAAACTCCTTAACTTCATGCTTCAAGCAAGGCAATGAGATCTAAGGTGTCCTTGGCAAACTGGAGACATCAACCTCTAAGGTGTCATTGGAAAGCTGGAGGCATCAACCTCAAGTAAAAGTGATCCAATAAACCCCATTCTGGTTTTTCTCCATCCTTTCTCTTGCCAGTTTTAGGATTAAGCTCCTAAATGTACTTCATATGTGGGAAGGTACAGAACTGAATAACCCCAGGAACAGCTCAAACATTGTGACCTGTGAGTCTCATCTTACCATAGAATCAACCAGATTAGAAGAGACCTCCAAGATCATCCATTCCATCCTATCACCCAGCCCTATCCAATCAACTAGAGCATGGCACTAAGTGCCCCATCCAATCTTTCCAAGGGACAGTGACTCCATCACCTCCCTGGGCAGCCCATTCCAATGCCAATCACTCTCTCTGGGAAGAACTTCCTCCTAATATCCAGCCTATACCTCCCCCAGCACAACTTGAGACTGTGTCAGAGTAGATCAAAGGATAACATATTTTTTATAGTCAGGGTGGTGAGACCCTGTTTCAGGGTGTCCAGAGAGGTGGCAGATGTCCCATCCCTGGAACCATTCCAGGTCAGGTTATTTGGGGATCTGACCAACCTGATCTAGTAAGATGGCTCTGCTCAGTGCAGGGGATTTGGTCTAGAAGACTTTTAAATGTCTCTTCCAGCCCAAACCATCCCAGAGACTCAACCACCTCCCTGGGCAGCCCATTCCAATGCCAGTCACTCTCTCTGTGAAAAACTTCCTCCTAATATCCAGCCTATACCTCCCCTGGCACAACTTGAGACTGTGTCCCCTCATTCTGTTGCTGGTTGCTTACCACAACATCTTCTAAAGCAGGATCTTAAATATCTCAACTGTCTTTGTGCCAGAAAAATGAGCATTGCCAATGTCCATTCCCTGGCCTGTCAGACAGAGGAGATGGAAGGGTCTTATGAAGAGCAACTGAAGGAGCTGGGGCTATTTAGCTTGAAAAAAAAAAAAGAGGATGCTGAGCAGAGACCTCATGGCTCTCTACAGATACCTGAAAGGACATTGTGGAGAGTTTGGTGCTGGTCTCTTCTCACAGGGAATCAGTAATAGAACAAGAGAGATTGGCCTCAAGCTGCCACTGGGTAGGTTTAGATTGGACAGGAGGAAAAATGTTTTCCCAGCAAGAGTGGTCAGGCACTGGAATGGGCTGGGCAAGGAGGTGGTGGGGTCCACAACCCTGAATGTGTTTAAAGGTTGTTTGGATGTGGTGCTTGGGGCTGTGGTCCAGGGTGAGCCTTGTAGAGTAGGGTTCTGGGTTGGACTTGGTGATCCTGAGGGGCTTTTCCAACCTGAATGTTTCTGTGATTCTGTACCTCTACCATAGAGGTACATCTATGACGCTGTACCATTATCTGTAATGTTGTACCTCTATCATTAATCTCTGCTGCTTTCTGGAACAGGTGGGTCACATCCATCCTCATCTCCAGGAAGGCTCTTTGACTTGTGCAACTACAGGACAATTTGGGACTGACGGAACCTGTTCCAGAGACCATGCAGAAAATTTAGCTGTGTGGCCAGCTGAGATCTGTGCTGGTTATTTAGTATGGATGTAGTCAGAGAGTTTTATTTGCGTGCAAATGTGATGTCAGTGGACACTGGGCCAAGAGAGGTCCAGCCTTGTCCAAGCTTTGCCTAATAATGTTCATCAAAGTGTGGAATCTGCAAGTTTGCAGATGACACCAAGCTGAGTGATGAAGGACAGGACATCATCCAAAAGCACCTGGACAAACTTGAGAAGCAAAGGTTGTTCAGCCTGGAGAAAAGAAGCCTTCAGGGAGGCATTACCACAGCCTTTCCACACTTACAGAGGGCCTAGAAGAAATATGGGGAGGGACTTTTCAGCAAGGTCTGTTGAGATGGGTTGGCACAGGATGATCTTTGAGGTCTTTTCCAACCTATACGATTCTATGATTCTATGGGACAAGGGGTGATGGTTTGAAACTAAATGAGAGAGACTCAAACTAGATAAAAGTAGATTTTTAAATTATTTTTTTTTTTACATTGAGGGTGGTGAAACATTGGCTCATGTTGCCCAGAGAGGTGTTAGATGCCTCGTTCCTGATAACATTCCAAGTGAGTATGAACAGGGCTGGGAACAACCTGATGTAGTTGAAGATGTCTCTGCTGACTGCAGCAGGTGTGGAATAGATGACCTCTAAAGGGTTCCTTCCAACTCAACCAATGTGATCTAGCTGAAGATGTCTCTGCTGACTGAAGGGGTTGTGGAATAAATGACCTCTGAAAGGTCCCTACCAACTCAACCAACCTGATCTAGCTGAAGATGTCTCTCTTGATTGCAGAGGTTGTGGAATAAATGGCTTCTAAAAGGTTCCTTCCTAGCAGAAGGTGTCTCTCTTGATTGCAGGGGTTGTGGATAAAAGACCTCTGAAGATCCTTTCCAACCCAAACCTTTCAATGATTCTACCCTATGATTCAAGATCAAGGGTTTGTATCCATCTCAGGAAGTTGCCTGGGAGCAAAGAGACACCAAGACAGAAATTAAAATTTTGTGGACTGTATTATTTTTTTTTTCTATTGGTCTAGGTTGGAAGAGACCTCTAAGCTCATCCAGTTCCAACCCCCCTGTGCCATAGGCAGGGACACCTCCCACTAGATCAGGTCACCCAAAGCCTCATCCAGCCTGGCCCTGAACACATCCAGGGAGGGAGCAACCACAACTTCCCCGGGCAACCCTTTCTAGTGTCTCATCACCCTCACTGTGAAGAATTTCCTCCTCACATCCACTTTCAATCTCCTCTCTGCCACTATAAACCCATTCCACCTCATCCTGTCATTACAAGACCTTGTGAACAGCCCCTCCTCAGCCTTCCTGTAGGCCCCCTTCAGATACTGGAAGGTTGCTATAAGGTCTCTTCAAAGCCTTCTCTTCTCCAGGCTGAAGAGCCCCAACTCTCTCAGCCTGTCCTCATAGCAGAGCTGCTGCAGCCCTCTGAGCATCTTTGTGGCCCTCCTCTGGATTCACTCCAACACTTCCATGTCCTTCTTGTGCTGGGGGCTCCAGAGCTGCAGACAGTGCTGCAGATGGGGTCTGACGAGAGCAGAGTAAAGGGGCAGAATCCCCTCCCTTGCCCTGCCACCCACAGCTGCTCTTGCTGCAGCCCAGCACACAGTTGCTGTTTGGGCTCCGTGTGCACACTTCAGGCTCATGTTGAGCTTCTCATCCACCCAGACCCCCAGGTCCTTTTTCTCAGGGCTGCTCTCAGCCATTTGCCACCCAGCCTGGAGTTGTGCTTCAGATTGCACTGACCCAGGTGCAGGACCTTACACTTGGCCTTGTTGAATTTCATGAGGTTGGCCTGGGCACAGCTCTGCAGCCTGTCCAGTTCCTTCTGGATGGATCCCTGCCCTCCAGCAAGTCGACTGTGCCACACAGCTTGGTGTCATCTGCAGACCTGCTGAGGGTGCACTGATTCCTCTGTCTATGTCACTGACAAAGATGTTAAACAGCTCTGGGCCCAGCAGTGACCCCTGAGGGTGGCCACTTGTCACTGGTCTCCAGGTGGACATTGTGCTGTTGATCACCACTCTCTGTGTGCCATCATCCAGCCAATTCCTTATCCAGCGAGTTGTCCACGCATCAAGTCCATGTTTTTTCCAGCTTGGTGACCAGGGTGTCATGTGGGACAGACTCAAAGGCCTTACTCAGGTCTAGGTAGATGACATCAGTTGCTCTTCCCTTGTCCACTGCTGCTGTGACTTCGTCATAGAAAGCCACCAAATGTTTTAGGCATGATTTGCCCTTGGTGAAGCCATGCTGGTTGGCATCAGACACCTCTGCTTTGTTCTCCATCTGCCACAGCAGAGGAGGAGAAGGGACATCTTAAAAACCAAACCAAAATGAACAGGACAACAAATTCAGTGCCACCTTTGGGGTTTTTTTCCCCTCTGCAGTGTGTTTATGGCCTTTTCTGTGCAGCCAGGGCTGTCAATGAAGCAGGCATTCAACCACCTTGCACAAAGCCTGCTCAACATCAGCCTGAAGTCAGCAGGAGTAGTGGCTGCTGCAGGATGGATGAGCTCACAGGAACTTGGTGAGATGGATCCAGGCTCTTCTGGGTGACAGGGCCAAGGGGCAATGGATGGAAGCTGAGGCATAGGAAGTTCCACGAAAACGTTTTTTCCCTGTAAGCATGACAGAACACTGGAACAGGCTGACAAGGAGGGTTGTAGAGTCTCCATCTCTGAAGTTATTCCAGACCTGCCTGGATGAATTCCTGTGTGATCTGGTCTAGGTGATCCTGCTCTGGCAGGAAGGTTGGACTGGGTGAGCTTTGAGGTCCCTTCCAGCCCCTGACATTCTGTGATTCTATGAACTAGAAAAAGAGCATCACATCTGTGTTTGGGTTCCAGCTCTCCCCTCTGATCTACCTTCATGAAGCAATGAGCCAGTCTGACTCCTTCATACCTGTGGTTGTAGCATCCTGTCTCCATCTATGATCAAAGTAGTCCTGACATCACAGACTTGGAGCATGTTATAAAAGCCACTAAATGCAAGTCAGTGAGCTGGATGAGGAGTTAGATCAAACTAGCTAATTAAGCTAGACTCAGCCAGACTTCAAACAGAGGAACAAGTCGTCCTGCAACTCCTTTTAAGTGCTGAAGTCATTATCAGTTCTCTATGACAAATCACAGATCATGTGAAAGATGTTGAGGTTCTGGAGCAGGTCCAGAGCAGAGCAGCCAGGCTGGTGAGGGATTTAGAGGGCATGGCATATGGGGAGTGGCTGAGGAAGCTGGGGCTCATTAGCCTGGAGAAAAGATGGGTGAGAGGAGACCTCAATGCTCTCTAGAACTACCTGAAAGGAGGTTGGAGTGAGGCTGGTGTTGGTCTCTTCTCCCAAGTAACTAGAGACAGGGCAAGAGGAAATGGATTTAAGTTGTGCCAAGGGAGCTTTAGATTGGACATTAGGAAAACCTTCATTGATGAGAGGGTGGTGAGGTGTTGGAACAGGCTGCCCAGGGAGGTGGTGCAGTCACCATTCCTGGAGGTGTTCAAGATGCTTCAGGATGCTTACAGCCACAAGAATGCTCAGAGGGCTGCAGCACCTCTCCTACGAAGACAGACAAAGAGTTGGGGCTGTTCAGTTTGGAGAAGAGGAGGCTCCCAGGTGACCTTCTTGTAGCCTTCCAGTATCTGAAGGGGGCCTACAAAATAGCTGGGGAGGGACTTTTTAAGATATCAGGCAGTGACAGGACTAAGAGGAATGGAGAAAAGCTGGAGGTGGATAGATTCAGATTGGAGGTGAGGAGGAAGTTGTTGAGCATGAGAGTGGTGAGAGCCTGGAATGGATTGCCCAGGGAGGTGTTTGGGGCCAGATCCCTGGAGGTGTTTGCAGCCAGGCTGGCTGAGGCTGTGGGCAGCCTGATCTAGGGTAGGGTGTCCCTGGGCATGGCAGGGGGGTTGGAACTGGATGATCCTTGTGGTCCCTTCCAACCTTGACAGATTCTATGATTTTACAATTCTATGATACTGTTTAGTGGTCATGGTAGCTAGGTTGTGGTTGGACTTGATGATCTTAAAGGTCTTTTCCAGCTTTAATGATGGTTCTACCTCATCACTTTCAGTGGATGCAAACATGACTTTGAGGCAAGGGTTTCTTGTATAATATTTGATTATTTCACTCCTGGAGATAGTCTTCATGCTGGCAAATGATATGCATGTATGAACTTATAATTTCTCTTCTTCAGTATGCCACGGGGGCTCATGCAGTTCAGGGTCATCACTCTCCCCCAAGACTTGTCAAGCATTTTGTCCTGGTCTGAGCTAGAAAAAAACCACTATTTATGTTTCAGTGATTTGGCTTCTCAGCTCAGGCTCTGCTCAGTAAGGGCACTTCCTGAACCTCAAGGCAGGTTTGCACAGCCAGGGACTGCTCCCAGCAGTGAGAAGCTGATGGGGAAAGCTACTGCCAAAGGCTGGGCTGCAGAAAGGCTCTGATTGAAGAATGTCAGTGGCTGGAGGGGACCTCAAAATATCATCCAGTCCAACCCTTCAGCCAGAGCAGGATCACCTAGACCAGATCACACAGGAATTCATCCAAGCAGGTCTGAAATACCTCCAGAAAAGGAGACTCCACAGCCCCCCTGGGCAGCCTGTTCTAGGGCTCTGCTACCCTCACAGTGAAAAAGTTTTGCCTTATATTCCTGTGGAACCTTCTCTGCTCCAGCTTGCAACCTCTGCCCCTTGTCCTATCATTGGGCATCCCTGAGCAGATCCTGGCTCTCTCCTCCCCACACTGCCCTGCACAGCTTTATCTACATGAATGAGGTCATCCTCCAGGCTCCTCTGCTGCAAGCTACAGTCCCAGCTCCCTCAGCCTGTCCTCAGCAGGGAGATGTTCCACTGCCTTCAGCAGATTTGTGGCTCTGCGCTGACCTCTTTCAAGCAGTTCTCTGAGGTTTTTCTCCATTTGAGGAGCTCAGAACTGGACAGAATATTCCAAATGCAGAACAAAGGAGGAAAGCGGAGGAGAGTTTTGCACTCAAACACACATCACTTTCAAGCGCAGGTTTTCAATTACTGGCAACAGGTCTGCTGTTCTCAGGTCTGTTATGTGGAGATGCCATGTCATAGAATCATAGAATCAGTCAGGGTTGGAAGAGATCACAAGGTTCATCTACTTCCAACTCCCCTGCCACGGGCAGGAACGCCTCATGCTATATCAGGCTGTCTACAGCCTCATCCAGCCTGGCCTTAAACACCTCCAGGTGTTCCTAAAGCCCATTGTGAAGCTAACTATTTCTAGCTTTTTTCCATTTCTCCCCAGTCCTGTCACTACCTGATATCCTAAAAAGTCCCTCCCCAGCTTTCTTGTAGGACCCCTTCAGATACTGGCAGCCTCCTCTTCTCCAGACTCAGCAGCCCCAACGTGTTCAGTCTCTCCTCATAGCAGAGGTGCTGCAGCCCTCTGAGCATCCTCATGGCCCTTCTCTGGACACACTCCAGCATGTTCACATCCTTCTTGTAACAGGGCCTCGAGAACTGGACACAGTAGTCCAGGTGGGGTCTCACCAGAACAGAGTAGAGGGGGAGAATCACCTCCCTCGCCCTGCTGGCCACACTTCTCCTGATGCAGTCCAGGTTCTGCTTGGCTTTCTGGGCTGCAAGTGCACACTGCTGGCTCATGTTGAGCTTCTCCTCCACCAGCACCCCTAAGTCCCTCTCCTCAGGGCTACTCTCCCACCAATCTCTGCCCAGACTGCATTTGTGCTTGGGATTGCCTCAATCCAGATGCAGGACCTTGCACTTGGCCTTGTTGAACTTCATGAGGTTGATGTGGGCTCACCTCTCCAGCCTGTGCAGGTCCCCCTGGATGGATCCTTCCCTCCAGCTGTCAGCCACACCACACAGCTTGGTATCATCAGCAAACTTGTTGAGGCTGCCTTCATGACACTGTCCATGGCAGCAACAAAATGTTTAATAAGAGTGGTCCCAGGACTGATTTCTGAGGACTTAGGAGGAAGTTCTTCACAGTGAGGGTGGTGAGGCACTGGAACAGGTTGCCCAGGGAGGTTGTGGCTGCTCCCTCCCTGGATGTGTTGAAGGCCAGGCTGGATGAGGCCTTGAGTGACCTGTTCTAGTGGGAGGTGTCCCTGCCTATGGTGGGGGGTTGGAACTGGATGTCCTTTGAAGTCTCTTCCGACCTAACCCGTTCTATGATTCTATGATTCTACGACTTACTTGTCACTGCCTCCACTTGGACACAGTGAGGGTGGTGAGGCACTGGAACAGGTTGCCCAGGGAGGCTGTGGCTGCTCCCTCCCTGGATGTGTTCAAGGCCAGGCTGGATGAGGTCTTGAGCGACCTGATCTAGTGGGAGGTGTCCCTGCCTATGGTGGGGGGTTGGAACTGGATGATCTTTGAGGTCTCTTCCAACCTAGACCATTCCATGATTCTATGATTCTATGACATGGACCCATTGACAGCCACTCTTTGGGTGTGGCCATCAAGCCAGTTCTTTATCCATCTGGTGGTCCATCCATCAAGCCCATGTTTCACCAGATTGGAGACCAGGATGTGATGTGGGACAGTGTCAGAGGCTTTGCTCAGGTGCAGATAAATGACTTGAGTTGCTCACCCCTGATCTACTAATATTGTGACCATAGAAGGCCACCAGAAAGCCACCAGGTTTTTCAGGCAGGATTTGCCCTTGGTGAAGCCATACTGATTGTACCAAATCATCTAGTGGGAGGTGTCCCTGCCTATGGCACAGGGGGGTTGGAACTGGATGATCTTTAAGGTCTCTTCCAACCTAAACCATTTTATGATTCTATGATCCTATGATCTCTTCACTGTGCTTCTCTCTCAGTAGTGCATCCAGGAGGATCTGCTCCATGATCAGACCCAGGGATCAGCCCTGCCTTCTCTTCCTGCAGTTGCTGGCTCTAAGCTCAGATCTAGCATTCTGTCATGTGAGCTCAGATGTCACACTGAACAATTTGCCAGTCCCAGAATTTATATCACAGAGTTGTTTGTGAAAGCTCCACCTAACCCCTGCAGCACTTCCCTGCTGATAATTGCTCCTGAGATACTGAGCTAAATAAAATGGAAAGGGGACAAAACCTCTCTTAATTCTCATCATTATCTTGAGGGTAGGCTGTTAAAACATGAACTCGCTGATATTTCCTTCCAAGCTCCTCCCCTGGGAGATGCCTCTGAGCATCTATGGAATTTCCTCACACTTGGACACTGCCCTGGACTGTTGTGGGAACATCAAGAAGGTGTCACTTGGTGCTGAGAGCTTCTTGGGTTTGTCAGGAATGAACAGAAACACAGAAGTGTTGAGCTGCAAAAAGGAAAAAAAGAGATGGAGATTTTGTGCAAGTCTTTATCTACTCACTGTGGTGGTGAAGAGATTGTAGCCTCCAGACTTCACATTCCACCACAAAGCCTGTGTGGAGCATGCTCATGTCTGTCCAAGAGGGGAGAATCACACAATCACAGAACTTTAGAGGCTGGAAGGGACCTCCAAGGCCAGGCTGGATGAGGCCTTGAGCGAGCTGTTCTAATGGGAGGTGTCCTTGCCTATGGCACAGGGGGGTTGGAACTGGATGAGCTTTGAGGTCTCTTCCAACCTAAACCATTCTATGAGTTCAAGTTGGAGGAGGGGAGATTTGAATGGGATGTTAGGAAGAAATTCTTCACAGTGAGGGTGGCGAGGCACTGGAACAGGTTGCTCAGGGAGGTTGTGGCTGCTCCCTTCCTGGATGTGTTCAAGGCCAGGCTGGACGAGGTCTTGAGCGACCTGATCTAGTGGGAGGTGTCCCTGCCTATGGCACAGGGGGGTTGGAACTGGATGAGCTTTGAGGTCTCTTCCAACCTAAACCATTCTATGATTCTATGATCATCCAGTCCAACCTCTCTGCCAAAGCAGGATCCTCTAGGGAAGTCCACAAAGGAATACATCCAGGTGGGTTTCGAAAGTCTCCAGAGAAGGAGGCTCCAAAGTTTAGGCAACATCTGACATGGCTTACAACCTCAATCTTGGAGCACAGGAGCTTGGAGTCAGCATTTGCAACTGATGATATAAATTGTCCCTATGGCTTCCCTTTCATCATTCTCATGACAGTTATTAACATCAATCCAAATGATGCCTGAGCCCTACCCAACATCCCCCAGCCCTTTGTGCTGGCCACAGGCTATACCAAGACATTGCAGGGGAGGGAAGGGAAGGGAAGGGAAGGGAAGGGAAGGGAAGGCGAGGCGAGGCGAGGCGAGGCGAGGC
>VWZI01000608.1:109886-124069 GCA_013396835.1 Psilopogon haemacephalus
AGGGAAGGGAAGGGAAGGGAAGGGAAGGGAAGGGAAGGGAAGGGAAGGGGAAAGGTTTGAGTTGGAAGGCACCTTTAAAAGTCATCTGGCCCAAACCTCCTGCAGTCAGCAGGAACATCTTCTACTAGATCAGGTTACTCAGAGCCTCATCCAACCTGACCTGAAATGTTTTCAAGGATGGGGCTTCTACTACCTCTCTGGGCAATTTCTGCCAGAGTTTAACTACCCTGACTGTGAAACAATTTCATCTTTCTCTGTAATCTAAACCTCCCCTCTTTTAGTTTAGAGCCATCATCCCCTGTCCTGTCACAACTGGTCCTGCTAAAATGATGGCCCCCATCTTTCTTATCAGCCCATTTTAAATACTGAAAGGCTGCAATAGGATCCCCATGGAGCATTCTCTTCTCCAGGCTGAACAACTCCAACTGTCCCCAGCAGAAGCAACGATGAATGAGAGCAAGTTTTTTATTCCCATTATGAGAGATGAAAAAGGAGAAGTAGCTGAGAAATCAGAGAATCATAAAATGGTCTGCTTTGGGAGGAACCTCCAAAGGTCATCCAGTCCAATCACCTCTGCAGTCAGCAGGGACATCCTCAACTAGATCAGGTTGCTTAGAGCCCTGTTGAGCCTCACCTTGAGTATCTCCAGGGATGGAGCCTCAACCACCTCCCTGGGAAATGTGTTCCAGCACCTTCATGGTAATGAACTTAGAATCATAGAATGGTTTAGGTTGGAAGGGACCTCAAAGCTCATCCAGTTCCAACCCCCCTATGCCATAGGCAGGGACACCTCCCACTAGAACAGGTTGCCAAGGCCTGATCCAACCTGGCCTTGAACACCTCTAGGGAAGCTGCCCCAACCACCCCCCTGGGCAACCTGTTCCAGGGCCTCACCACTCTCATGGTGAAGAACTTCCTCCTTACATCCAATATGAATCCTTCATACACGACAGGAGGGACCAGCCTTGGGCAACCTCTGCCAGTGTCTCACCACCCTCACTGCAAAGAACTTCCTCCTAACATCCAGTTTAAATCTCCCCTCTGTTAGTTTAAACTTGTTCCTAACATCTCAGAATCACAGACATATTGAGGCTAGAATAGACCTCTGAGTTCATCAAGTCCAGCCTATGACCTGACACCACCACATTGACCAGACCATGACACTAAACGCCACATCCAAGCTTTCCTTAAACACATCTAGGGACAGTGGCTCCACCACTTCCCTGAGCAGTCCATTCCAGTGTCTAATTCCCTTTTCCATCAGGAAGTGCTTCCTAACATCCAACCTAAACATCTCCTGGCATAGCTTCAGGCCATGCCTTCTGTAGTGTCACAAGTTGCTTGGGAGCGGAGCCTGACTCCCACCTTACTACAACCTCCCTTTGGTAGATATAGAGTGATAAGGTCCTCCTTGAGCCTCCTCTTCTCCAGGCTGCAAACCCCAGCTCCCTCAGCCTCTCCTCATCAGACTTTCCTTCCAGTTCCTTCCCTAGTCTCATTGCTCCCCTTTCCGTGTTAAACTGAAGATATCATGAACCAGAAGCCAAAGCCTAGGAACTAAAGTCACCTCCAGGTTTTGTCACAGCTGGATTTCCATCTTGGTCCCTCCTGCTCTCCAAAGCAAGGTGCTCCCCTAGCTCACTGGGAAGTCAGCAGAGACATCTAGTGGCAAAACCACCGCAGGAATACGCAGGGGAGAGTATCCTGGAGTAATCCTGGAGAGCTTTGCTTCACCTTTTCGGACAGCTCAGTTATCACCGACACGTGAAAAAAAAAGGGCTGGTTGACAGCTCGATGCTGCATTTTTAACCAGCCTGTTGAAAAACCTACTGGAGGGACGTTTGCCTAAATCTCCCCAACTCCAGGTTTATGGAGGTAAAACAGCTCCAGAACTACTGCGCTCCCTGCCTGCCCTCAGCCTCCCAGGACCTTCTTCACACCCTTGCCTTTTGAGGGGTTGGAGATATTGGCTTCATCTCTGGTTTTGGTTATGTTGGGTTTTTTTTTTTTTTTGGTCATGTATGAAGGATTCATATTGAATGTGAGGAGGAAGTTCTTCACCATCAGAGTGGTGAGGCCCTGGAACGGGTTGCCCAGGGTGGGAACCTCCACTTCCCTGGAGGTTCTTAAGGCTAGGCTGAATGAGGCTGTGGGCAGCCTGATCTAGGGTAGCGTGTCCCTGGGCATGGCAGGGGGGTTGGAACTAGATGACCCTTGTGGTCCTTTCCAACCCTGATTGACTCTATGATTCTATTCTATTCTATGATTCTACGGTTCCTGTCTGCTGTTGCTGCTGGGATGATTGATGTGATCCTGTTCTATAGCTCAGAACAAATATTGTGTGTTTGTTTGTTCTTTTTTCCCAGCTGTTCTTTACAAATATGTTTTTTGTTAAGGGCTTTTTGGATCTAGTTTGGCTTTGCCTGCACTGGGTTCTGTTGGAAGGCTCACGTTACCTATTACATTGGACATCTTTGTGCAGCTGTTCCCTCTGGTCCAGGTCTGTTCTTTGCTGGACACAAACCAGCCACTACTCAGCTCTGGCAGCTGCTTTAAATAAAAAATAAAAGAAGCAAAATACCCCCAACCTTTAAGAATGTAACACAGCAGCAGCCAAACTTAGCATCACAGTCGAGCAGGTAAAACTGCCAATTTACCTGCAGTGAAAGTAGAAATCAGAGAATAGAAAAGTGCAAATCAGAGAATAGAAATCAGCAAAATAGAATCAGAGAATCACTCTGCTTAGAAGAGACTGCTCACCTGCAGTGAAAGTAGAAATCAGAGAACAGAAATCAGAGCAAGAGAATCACAGAATCACTCTGCTTAGAAGAAGCTGTTCACGTGCAGTGAAAGTAGAACTCAGAGAGTAGAAATCAGAGCAATAGAATCAGAGAATCACTCTGCTCAGAAGAGACTGCTCACATGCAGTGAAAGTGGAAATCAGAGAAATCAGAGCAATAGAATCACAGAATCACTCTGCTTAGAAGAGACTGCTCATTTGCAGTGAAAGTAGAAATCAGAGAAATAGAATCATAAAATCAGACAAGGCTGGTGAGAGGGTTGGAGCACAGCCCTAGGAGGAGAGGCTGAGGGAGCTGGGGGTGTTTAGCCTGGAGAAGAGGAGGCTCAGGGCAGACCTCATTGCTCTCTACAACTACCTGAAAGGAGGTTGTAGCCAGGTGGGGTTGGGGTCTTCACCCAGGCACCCAGTGACAGAACAAGAGGACACAACTTCAAGCAGCACGAAGGCATGTTCAGGCTGGATGTTAGGAAGAAGTTCTTCACAACAAGAGTGATTGGCATTGGAATGGGATGCCCAGGGAGGTGGTGGAGTCGCCATCCCTGGAGGTGTTTAAGAGGAGGCTGGATGAGGCACTTTATTCCATAGTTTAGTCAATTAGAAGGGTTAGGTGATAGGTTAGACTCAGTGATCCTAGAGGTATTTTCCAACCTGGTTAATTCTGTGGTTCTGTGATTCTGATCAGAAGAGACTATTAAGATCAAGTCCAACCATTAATCCAGTACTGTCTTGTCACCACTAAACTGTGTCCCTCATCACCACCTTTATGCATTTTTCAGTGCCTTCAAGGATGGTGACTGCACTAATCACAGAATGTTAGGGGCTGGAAGGGACCTCCACAGCTCAATCAGGATCACCTAAACCAGATCACATAGGAATGCATTCAGGCAGCTCTTGAATATCTCCAGAGAGAGAGACTCCATAACCCCCCTGGGCAGCCTATCCTTTGGTCCTGGTCTGTTCTTTGATGTTCTTTCCCTGTCCTGTAACCCTTACAGGGAAAATAATCCTCCTCATCTTTACATGAAACTTCCTGTTCCTCAGCTTCCACACATTGGCCCTTGTCCTGGGCAGCATGGTCCAGGGCTTGACAAACCATTTGGGGAAGAAGTTGTTCCTGATGTCCAAGATAAACTTCCCCTGGCACAACTTGAGGCCATCTGCTCTTCCCCTTTTGCTTGCTAACTTGGGAGAACAGGCTGTTTCCTCTTGTTACGTGGGACAAGGGAAGAATCACAGAATCACAGAACCACAGAACTGTAGAAGTTGGAAGGGACCTCCAGAGATCATCCAGTCCAACCTCCCTGCCAAGGGTAGTTCACTCAGGAATGCATCCAGACAGGTTCTGAAAGCCTCCAGAGAAGGAAAGTCCACAACCTCTCTGGGCAGCCTGCACAGGGCTCTGTCACCCTCACACCAAAGAAGTTTCTCCTCTTGTTGAGCTAAAACCTTCTCTGTTCCTGTTTGCATCCATTGCTCCTTGCCTTATTGCTGCACCCACCTCACTACAACCTCCTTTAAGGGAGTTGCAGAGAACAAGAAGGTCTCCCCTCAACCTCTTCTCTAGGCAGAACCACCTCAGTTCCCTCAGCTGCTCCTCACAAAAGCTTCTCTCTAGGCCCTTCACCAGGTTCATTTCCTTTCTCTGGACACACTCCAGCACTTCAATATCCTTCTTGTACTGCGGAGCCTGAAATTAAACCCAGGTTTAGGTGTGGCCTCACCTGCAATCCTATCTAGTCAATTTTCATTCAATCCTGTAGTCCTTCCTTTGGTTATTCTACAGTCACAGGCAACTAAATAAATGTAGTCATAGAATGGCTTAGGTTGGAAGGGACCTCAAAGATCATAGAATCATAGAATCAGTCAGGGCTGAAAGGGACCACAAGGATAATCCAGTTCCAATCCCCCTGCCATGCCCAGGCACACCCAACCCTAGATCAGGCTGCCCACGACCTCATCCAGCCTGGCCTTAAATACCTTCAGGGAAGTGGCCCCAGCCACCTCCTTGGGCAACCCATTCCAGCCTCTCACCACTCTCATGCTCAACAACTTCCTCCTCACATCCAATCTGAATCTCCCCACCTCCAGCTTTGCTCCATTCCTCTTAGTCCTGTCACTACCTGATATCTTAAAAAGTCCCTCCCCAGCTTTTCTGCAGGACCCCTTCAGATACTGGAAGGCCACAGGAAGGTCACCTGGGAGCCTCCTCTTCTCCAGCCTGCACAGCCCCAACTCTTTCAGTCTGTCCTCATAGCAGAGGTGCTGCAGCCCTCTGAGCATCCTTGTGGCCCTTCTCTGGACACCTTCCAGCATGTCCACATCCCTCTTGTCCCAGGGGCTCCAGAACTAGATGCAGTACTCCAGGTGGGGTCTCACCAGAGTGGAGTAGAGGGGGAGAATCACTTCCCTCCACCTGCTGGCCACACTTCTCCTGATGCAGCCCTGGCTCTGCTTGGCTTTCTGGGCTGCAAGTGCACACTGCTGGCTCATGTTGAGCTTCTCCTCCACCAGCACCCCCAAGTCCCTCTCCACAGGGCTGCTCTCCAGCCAGTCACTGCCCAGCCTGGATTTGTGCTTGGCATTGCCTCGACTCAGATGTAGGACTCATGTACTCCAATCTCCCAGTTAGGTTTGGCTGCTCAAGGCCTCATCCAACCTGGTCTTGAACACCCCCAGTGAGAAGGCATCCACAGCTACCCTGGGCAGCCAACTCACCACCCTCTTACTGAGGAACACAAGCAGACAATGTGAGACTGCAGCACAGGAGGCAAATCACATCTTGGGCTGCATCAAAAGCAGCATGGCCAGAGATGGAGAGAAGAGATTCTGCCACATTGCTTTGCTCTGGGGAGACCTCACCTGGAGTGTTTCATCCAGCTCTGGACCCCTCAACACAGGACAGACATGGACCTGATGGAGCAGGTACAGAGAAGAGTCACAAAAACGATCAGGGGGTTGGAGCGACTCTGCTATGAGGATGAGCTGGGGATGTTCAGCCTGGGAAAGAAAAGCCTCCTGTGAGATCTAATTGCAACCTGCCAGTACCTGAATATACCTACAAGAAGGGTGGAGAGAGACTGTGAAAGCCTGCAGTAACAGGATGAGGGGCAATGAGTTGAAATCAGAGAAGAGTAGATATAGTTTGTTAGGATCAAGTTCTGCACCATGAGGGTAGTGGAACACTGCAACAGGTTGCCCAGGGGTTTGGTTGGGGCTCCATCCCTGGAGATATTCAAGGTGAGGCTTAACAGGGCTCAGGGCAACCTGATCTAGCTGAGAATGTCCTCGCTGGCTACAGAGAGGATTGGACTGGATGACCTTGGGAGGTCCCTTCCTACTCAGACCATTCTATGATTCTACGATTCTGTGTCTCCTCTTTTGGGAATGGGGAAGATACAAACTAAAAGTATCTGTCTCACAGAACTGGGAGGATTTCTTTCCCCCATCCCCCCCGTCCCCCCCATGCTATTGCTGTAATGGAACCAGCAAATATGGCTCTTGTCACTTGATACTTCATTTCAGTGCAAGCCTGAAGAGCTTAAATCCACCACAGACCAAGCTCTAAATGATTCCTCTGGACAGCCTTGGCTGCTGTTCCCAGAAACCTCTTCCTTCTCTTTTCTCATCATTATTGGCCTTGCTCTCTCGGTGTCAACTCACGAGGTGGAGGGAAAAGCTTGGCCAAGAGAGTGGGCGACTCATAGGTTTTACAAGGCTCTTTGGCCCCAGTCCCAGTTCCCAAATTACTGGTTTTTTACTGTTTAATTCATGAGAGCTTCAGGACAATCTCTGAACCTTCAGAATCAGGCCATTTGTCTAAATATTTAGATATAGAGCACTTAAAGAAGAGTGAGTAAGCAAGGGTTTTATTCACGTTCCTAATTTGGTAACCCAAATTGTGACAATCTTCAAGCTCTTTGGACAGTGTCTTAGTGCCACAAATTCTCAGAGTGGCAGGAGAACACAAAAACCTGAAGTTATATGAAAGAAGACATCTAAGTAGTACACAATTTCAAAGATACTGGGCGTGGATATACAGCTAGAAAGTCTTTGGGCAGGGGCTGCAAATTAACCACCTTAAACCTGAGATATCCATGGTCAGCATTATGGAATCATAGAATTGTCAGGGTTGGAAGGGACCACAAGGATCATCTGCTTCCAAACCCCTGCCACGGGCAGGGACACCTCACACTAGGTCAGATTGCTCAGAGCCACATCCAGCCTGGGCTGTAAACACCTCCAGGGATGAGGCTTCCACCACCTCCCTGGACAACCTGTTCCAGTGTCTCAGCACTCTCATGCTGAAGAACTTCCTAATATCCAGTCTGAATCTCCCCACTTCTAGTTTTGCTCCATTCCCCCTAGTCCTATCTCTACCTGGCACCCTAAAAAGTCTCTCAGCAGCGTTTTTTTAACCCCCTTCAGATACTGCAAGACCATGATAAGGTCCCCTCAGAGTCTTCTCTCCTCCAGAATGAACATCCCCAACTCTCAGTCAGTCTATCCACAGCAGAGCATCTCCAGCCCTCTGCTCATCCTCATGGCCCTTCTCTGGACACCTTCCAGCATGTCCACATCCCTCTTGTCCCAGGGGCTCCAGAAGTGGATGCAGTACTCCAGGTGGGGTCTCACCAGAGGGGAGCAGAGGGGGAAAATCACCTCCCTCAACCTGCTGCCCACACTGCTGTTGATACAACCCAAGGTACAGACATTCATTGTCTAGAGCATAGGTCTTGTGGGGAGCAGCTGAGGGAACTGGGGCTGTTTAACATGGAGAAAAAGGGGCTCAGGGAAGACCTTCTTGCTGTCTACAACTTACTGAAAGGAAGTTGTAGTGAGGTGGGAGTAGTCTGCTGTCTCAAGTAACAAGCAACAGGACGAGCAAATGCCCTCAAGTTGTGCCAGGGGAGGTTTAGGTTGGCTATTAGAAGAAACTTCTTTACTGAAAAGGTTGTCAAGCCCTAGACCAGGCTGTCCAGGACAGTGGTGGAGTCACCATGCCCAGTGGAATTTAAAAGATGTGCAGATATGGTACTGAGGGACATGGTTTAGTGGTGGACTTCTCAGTGCTGGGTTAGCTGGGTTGGACTTGAGGAGCTTCACAGAATCACAGAATCATTCAGGTTGGAAATGACTGTCAGGATCACCAAGTCCAACCCAGAACCCTGCTCTACAAGGTGCACCCTTAAACCATAGCCCTAAGCGACGCATCCAAACAACCTTTAAACACATCCAGGGCTGAGGACTCCACCACCTTCCTGCCCAGCCCATTCCAATGCCCTGACCACTCTTGGTGGGAAAAAAATTTCCTCATGACCAGTCTAAACCTATCCAGTGGCAGCTTGAGGCCATTTCCTCTTGTTCTGTCACTGATTCCCTGTGAAAAGAGACCAGCACCAACCCCTCCACAATGTCCCCTCAGGTAGCTGCAAACAGCCATGAGGTCTCCCCTCAGCCTTCTCTTTTTCAAACTAACCATCCCCAGCTCCCTTGGTCACTCCTCATCAGATTTATTCTCCAATCTTCAAGGTTCAGTTTGGAGAACAGGAGGCTCCCAGGTGACCTTCTTGTGGTCTTCCAGCATCTGAAGAGGGCTACAGAAAAGCTGGGGAGGGACCTTTTAGGCTATCAGGGAGTGAGAGGACTAGGGAGGAATGGAGCAAAGCTGGAGGTGGGGAGATTCAGACTGGATGTGAGGAGGAAGTTCTTCAGCATGAGAGTGGTGAGAGCCTGGAATGGGTTGCCCAGGGAGGTGGTTGGGGCCACATCCCTGGAGGTGTTTGCAGCCAGGCTTGCTGAGGCTGTGGGCAGCCTGATCTAGGGTAGGGTGTCCCTGGACATGGCATGGGGGTTGGAACTAGATGATCCTTGTGGTCCCTTCCAACCCTGTCTGATTCTATAATTCTATAATTCTAAGCAGAATGATTCTATGATTAGAAAACCTGGAGACAATTGCTGTGACAGATGCTCTCTCTCCCCTGGCTTACTTTGCACCTCCCTACTCCTTCTGAGCACATTCAGATGAATGCAAAGAAGGTGAATACATTTAAGTGCAGGTGGCTCTCTGTGGTGGGCAGACAACCCCACAGGGCCATGCTGAAGGCTGCCAAGCAGGATTTGAGCCTGGTCTCTGTTCGCACAGAAGGACCTGAGTGACTTGGAAAGCACAGAAGGAGGAAATGCTTTCTCCATGAGATACTATGGGCAGCCTACAATCAGCATCCTTCCTCAGCAGCTGGGCTTGATAAATGTTGTCAGCAGCCCAAGAGTCCTTTTGGGCTCCCAGTGTCAAGAATGAATCTCAGGCAAGCAGAGAGGAACAAATACCCTCAAGCCAGAATCACTCTGCTCATGCTAGAGCAAGTCCTTATGCAACTGGGCTGAAAGACTGAATGATAGAACCAGTCAGGGTTGGAAGGGACCACAAAGATCATCTAATTCCAACTCCCCTGCCATGGGCAGGGACACTCTACCCTAGATTAGGCTGGACAGAGCCTCATCCAGCCAGGCCTTAAACACCTCCAGGGAAGTGGCCCCAAATCCATCAGAAGAAATTCAGTTTGAGCTACTTCTTGGGAATAATCATGTTGACCCATCACGAGCACAGAATCATAGAATCATAGAATGGTCTAGGTTGGAAGAGACCTCAAAGATCATCCAGTTACAACCCCCCTGTGCCACAGGCAGGGACACCTCCCACTAGATCAGGTCACTCAAGGCCTCATCCAGCCTGGCCTGAACACCTGCAGGGAGGGAGCAGCCACAACGTCCCTGAGCAACCTGTTCCAGTGCCTCACCACCCTCACTGTGAAGAATTTCTTCCTAACATCCCATTCAAATCTCCCCTCTGCCAGTTTGAACCCATTCCCCCTCATCATGTCACTGCAGGACCTTGTGAACAGTCCCTCCCCAGCCCTCCTGTAGGCCCCCCTCAGATACTGGTAGGCTGCTATAAGGTCTCCCCGAAGCCTTCTCTTCTCCAGGCTGAAAAGCCCCAACTCTCTCAGCCTGTCCNGGAATGGAGCAAAGCTGGAGGTGGGGAGACTCAGATTGGATGCGAGGAGGAAGTTCTTGATCATGAGAGTGGTGAGAGCCTGGAATGGGTTGCCCAAGGAGGTGGTTGGGGCCACATGCCTGAAAGTGTTTGCAGCCAGGCTGGATGAGGCTCTGTCCAGGATCATGCAGAACTGTCATCACCATCCTGCCTGGCAATTTATAATATTGTAGCAGTGTCCTGGTATGGGCATGATTATTGCCCAGAGTTGGTTCACTTCCTGAGGATCCCCTCCCCCTTCTGTGTAAGGTCCAGAGGCAGGTTGCAGGGGGACACACCATGTGGTTGTGGAACCAGGAAGTCTTGGGCTGCATGCACAAGTCACACGCACGAGTCAGGTGGTCTGTGCTGTCTCTTAGGGTGTTGGAACGCACCCCTGGGAGAGGGACTTTTGAACCAATTAGCCATTCAATGGATGCTAAGTGCCTATTGGTCAGTTCCACGCTCCCCTAATGAGATATTTAAGGGGGTGCAACAGCCGTTAGTTTCGATTCTTCTCTCTCCCCTGCCGTGAGGAACTCAAGCCTCAGCACCCCGTCCAGCAGCGGCCACATGCTTTGCAGCAGCAGCAGCATCAATCAGGGTTTGCAACCGTGGCAAGGCAAAACTTCTCTCTTTTCCCCTGTTATTCGGGAAAAAATCCTCCTCCTCTCCTCTTTCTTGGGAAGAAACATTGTATTCAGTGCACGTTTCTGGGCTTTTACAGGCGCGGCGCGGTTAGGATTGTTTTGTATTAGGCTCTCTGTTTCCTGAGTTCTGACTGTTTAAACTGTTTAATTCTGTGTTTTAAGCTATTTCGTGTATTTATCCTTGCCAATCGAACATCCAAAAGAACCTGGGGGAGCTTTCTGCACCCCCTCCCCACCCCCCCACAATTAGTAATAGTAATTAAAATTTGATAATCGCAACAAGCAGACAAAAAGGGTAGTTAATTTACTTTTTTTTTTTCCTATTAATAAGCCAAGTATATTAACATTCTTCTTGCTTTTAAATGTGATATGTATAATAGGACTGGAGAACAGACTGAAGTCATAGAATAGTAGAATCATAGAATCAGTCAGGGTTGGAAGGGACCACAAATATCATCCAGTTCCCCGCCTCGCCATGCCCAGGGACACCCTACTCTAGATTAGACTGGACAGAGCCTCATCCAGCCTGGCTGCAAACACTTTCAGGCATGTGGCCCCAACCACCTCCTTGGGCAACCCATTCCAGGCTCTCACCACTTTCATGATCAAGAAGGAGTATGAATATGGATATGGAAATGGATATGGATATGGATATGTATATGGATGTGCTGAAAGGTATCCAGAGAAAGGCCATGAGATGCTCAGAGGGCTGGAGCACCTCTCCTGTGAGAAGAGACTGAGGGAGTTGGGGCTGTTAGAATCATAGAATCAGTCAGGATTGTAAGGGACCACAAGGGGCATCTAGTTTCAAACCCCCTGCCATGGGCAGGAACACCTCACACTAGATCAGGCTGGACAGAGCCTCATCTAGCCTGGCCTTAAACACCTCCAGGGATGGGGCCTTGACCACCTCCCTGGGCAACTCATTACAGGGTCTCATCACCCTCAGAGTGAAGAACATCTTCCTAACATCCAGTCTGAATCTACCCATTTCTAGCTTTGTTCTGTAGCCCCTAGTCCTTTTCAGTCTGGAGAGGAGAAGAGTCCAAGGTGACCTTGTTGTAATCTTTCAGTATCTTAAGGGGGCTTACAGGAAACCTGGAGAGGGACTTTTTAGGATGTCAGGTAGTGATGGGACTAGGCGGAATGGAACAAAGCTAGAAATGGGTAGATCCAGACTGGATGTTAAGTTCTTCAGCATGAGGGTGGTGAGAGCCTGGAAGGGGTTGCCCAGGGAATTAGTGGAGGTCTCCTCCCTGGAGGTGTTTAAGACCTGGCTGGATGAGGCTCTGCCCAGCCTAATCTAGGGTAGGGTGTCCAGGCCCATAGCAAGGAGGTTAGAACTGGATGATCCTTGTCGTCCCTTCCAACCCTGACTGATTCTATGATTCTATGCTCTTTTTTGAATCATAGAATTATTTTGTTTGGAAGAGACCTTTAAGATTGTCAAGTCCAACTCTTAACCTACACTTTGGCTTGACAATTTTAGCCCAGTTTCTGAAAGAGAAAAGACTTTTAAACTCCCTGTAATTGTGCTGGAGCATCTGTGTGAGTGTTTCAAGCCTTCCACTACCACTTTTGAATCAACTGGTTGATTTCACACAAATATGGGGGAAGAAGACAGATCCTGCAGAGCAGAAGAGACCTCACTGCAGGAACTAGCTGGATATGGACTCAGCATTTATTAGACACTAGAGAACCTTCACAGGCAAGCGCAAATCAAGACCAAATCACAGAATCATAGAATGGTTTGTGTTGGAAGGGACCTTAAAGATCATCTAGTTCCAATCCCCATGCCATGGGCCATCCCTCCCACTAGACCAGGATGCTCAAGGCCTCATCCAACTTGGTTTTGAACATCTCCAGAAAAGAGGCATCCACAACCTCCCTGTGCAACCTGTTCCAGTGTCTCCCCACCCTCACTGCCAAGAATTTCTTCCTAACCTCCAGTCTAATCTCTCATCTTCCAGCTTCAATCCATTCCTTCTCACACTGCCTCTACAAGCCCTTGCCAAAGGTCTCTCCCCAGCTTTCCCACAGCCCCCTTCAGGTACTGGAAGGCTGCTCTAAGGTCTTCCTTCTCTTTTCCAAGCTCAATAGCCCCAACTCTCTGAGCCTGTTACCACCAGGGAAGTTCTTTAACCCTCTGATTATCTTTGTGGCCCTCCTCTGTACCTCCTCCAACATTTCAATGCCCTTCTCCTGGGAGCACCAGAACTAGATGCAGTACTCTGAGCAGGGTCTCTGTAGTGGGTTTGCAGTTACCTGCCCCCCCACCTTAATAAACCCCAGCTAAAACTCAGAAAAACACTGGAAGTTAATAAATGAAGCTTTATATTTACAGCAATGCACAAAATACAAGCAAATATTTACAAGATATAACAGATATTTACAGATATATACAGTGAAAAGGTAATACAGACACCACAGCACTCCCGGAGACCAAAATCCCCAAGAGAGGGTAACCGAACCCCGCCTACCACCTTTCCCCCCATCCCCAGTCTTATCTCACCACCAGTTGATGCTGCAGATAAGCTGAAGATCGGCCAGAGAGATTAGTGGCAGGAAGGAGTTAGTAATTTTACTCTGAATTAGCTACCAAGACAAAGACAAAGGAGATCATGCAAGAAGAAGCAGCCGCTGCCAGCACAGACAGAAGCAAACTGCTCATCTGGTTGTTTGGAGAACAGTTCTTAAAACAACTTTTTTTTCTTCCCTCAGTAAAACTCGGTGAAGTGACACGCTGTGTTTATTTCTTTTCAGCCAATGGGCTAATTTCTTACTCAAATTCTCCAATTAGCTCAAACCAACACAGTCTCACAAGACCAGAGTAGGAGAATGCAGCTTTTTTTGTCTCTGCAGATCCCAAACCAGTTCAATTCTGCTCTTCAACAGAACGAGGCAATACTGTGCCTTGTGCTTGTTCTTCTCCAAGAGATGCATTCAATAAAAAGGGCCACATCACACATGTCCCCTGCATTTTGTCCTGTTATAAGTTGTTTTCAAATCTCTTCTCCCTCCATCGCTGTGCATCCAAGCTGACATTTCCACTGTCAACTGGGACAGCTGGAACACATTTACCTCTCAATATTACCACATTCAGGCTCACAGAAAGTGGTGGCTTAGAGGTGCTGCAGGACACACAAGGCTCTCTCTCCAGCATTCCCATCACTTGCAAAGAGCTACATATGGGGGGAGATCTGAGCCTTCCTTTTGAACCAAAGCTTTGAAGCACTTTCAGTTTGGCCTCCTTTAGAGATGCAGGCCAAGAGAGCTGCAGCCATTTGTTCTGAAACCATAAATCTCACAAGCTATAAAGTGGTTTCCTAATCCTTTTATTTTATAGGGCACACTTTTTCTCAGCAAGCCATGCCCCTTCCTAGCTCTGATTGGGAGAAATCTGCAGAAGGAAACCATTCCAGGCTTCCTTCAGAGCTGGGTTTCTCCAGCTGTTGCTCTTCTTTATTTTCTAGGCTGTCTGCTTGCAAGAATTAGGTGCTCCAACCTGTCACAACCACCCTGTAGGAGGAAAAGAAAAGGATAAATAAATAAAGCTGAGAGCAGAGCCAAATAAAACATATGGTGGGAAATCACTTGACTAATTTTCCATCTAAAAAACCCACACAACAACACCCCCCCCCCAAAAAAAAACAACCTAACCCATCCCCATAAAAAAAACAAACAACCCCCCAAAACC
>VWZI01000608.1:124544-154200 GCA_013396835.1 Psilopogon haemacephalus
CAATAAAAAACAAGCAACCTCCCCAAAAAAAACTAACCTACCCCCCATAAAAAAACAAAAAACCTCAAAAAAACAATAACCTAACCCACCCCCAATAAAAATAAAAAACAAACACCCCCCTCCCCCAAAAAACCCTAACCCACAATAAGGTCACCTTGGAGCCTCCTCTTCTCCAGCCTGCACAGCCCCAACTCTTTCAGTCTGTTCTCATAGCAGAGGTGCTGCAGCCCTCTGAGCATCCTCGTGGCCCTTCTCTGGACACTCTCCAGCATGTCCACATCTCTCTTGTCCCAGGGGCTCCAGAACTAGATGCAGTACTCCAGGTAGGGTCTCACCAGATTGGAGTAGAGGGGGAGCATCCCCTCCCTCCACCTGCTGGCCACACTTCTCCTGATGCAGCCCAGGCTCTGCTTGGCTTTCTGGGCTGCAAGTGCACACTGCTGCCTCATGTTGAGCTTCTCCTCCACCAGTACCCCCAAGTCCCTCTCCTCAGGGCTGCTCTCCAGCCAGACACTGCCCAGCCTGGATTTGTGCTTGGCATTGCCTCGACCCAGACACAGGACAATATTGATCAGATCCCTTCTCAGTCAGGGGAAATGTTTTATACTGAGGATGGAGAAACAGTGGGCCAGGTTGCCCAGATTGGTGGCAGATGCCCTGTGTTTGGAAGATTTTAAGACCAGACGGGATGTGCCTCTGAGCAACCTGATCTAGTGTGAGGTGTCCCTGCCCATGGAACTGGATGATCCTTGAGGTCTCTTCCAGCCCTGTCAATTCTATGATTTTACAGCTCTACACTCCACCATCATCCTAACACCACCGTGACCACTCAACCATATCTCAAAGTGTCATGTCCACACATTTCTTGAACACCTCCCGGGATTGTGATTCCACCACCACCACCTCCCTGGGGAAATCTGTTTCGATGCCTGATCAAAATTGTGTCTGAAGTAAAAATCAGACAATAAACATCTGAANATCATAAATGTGGGATAGCTTTTGCAGTTCAAGACTTAACTGCAGCATCTGGAAAGCCTGTTCTGAAACACGCAGATCTCAAGGACTCCAGGAAATCTGCACATGCACAATCTCACCTGTGTGGAACGTGAACTTTATTTGCATTCCTAGTGATAAATTCTTATTTCCTCTTTATTTTTTTCTTCCACCCCTCCCCAGTATATGGTTTTCCTTCTTGTTCTCTGCTTTTTTTTTTTCCTTCTGTTTTTGGTTTTGTTTTTTTTTTTTTTTTAAAAACGGGACGCAAATTTAAGATTNGGAAAGAGGGCAAGGGAGAGAGGCTGATAGGTTGGTGGAGGGGGGAATGAAACAGGTCTGATGAGCATATAAGCAACAAAATGAAAAATACACAAATAGACACAAACCAATCTCAAATCCAGCCCCTCTGATGGTAGCTACATCACCTTCACTACTGATGCTGTGGGCAGGCACAGGGGAACTGCCACATTGGAGTCAGTGTCAGATGGGTACCAGGTTCAGGAGCTGGCTTCAGGAACACATGGATTAGGGCCAAAAGAGGAGTGGACAGAGTCCTCTTTGGGTGTTGGTCCTGAGGAAGAAGAGGTTTGACCTTGATGATCCCTCAGGTTTATACTGAAGGTGTTTTCCATAGGAGAGAATCCCTTGCTGGTCAGTTTAGGGCCACCTCTCCTGTCTGTACCTCCCCACAGGTGCACTTACTGCACCCTAACATGGGACACAAGATGTAGCAGTGTCCTTGATCTGCACAGGAGCAAATCTCAGACAAATCCTTTCTGAAGCCCAACCCTTGTCAGTAACTCTCCCCATCAGCTTCTCACTGCTAGAAGCAGCCCCTGGCTGTGCAAACCTGCCCTGAACTTCAGAAGGTGCCCTCACTGAGCAGAGCCTGAGCTGAGAAGTCAAAGCACAGAATCACAAAATGTCAGGGGCTGGAAGGGACCTCAAAAGCTCATCCAGTCCAACTCACCTGCCAGAATAGGATCACCTACACAAGATCACACAGAAACACAGCCAGGAGGGTCTTGGATATCTCCAGAGAGGGAGACTGCGCAACCCCCTTGGGCAGCCTGTTCCAGTCTTCTGTAACCCTTGCAGGGGAAAAAGTCCTCCTTATGTTTAAATGAAACTTCCTATGCCTCAGCTACCACCCACTGCCCCTTGTCCTGTCATCAGGCATCACCCAGCAGAGCCTGGCTCCAGCCTCCTGGCACTCACCCTGCATGTCTTTATCAACACTGATGAGGTCACCTTTCAGGCTGCTCTTCTCCAAACAGCACAGCCCCAGGCTCCCTCAGGCTCTCCTCGTAAGAGAGATGTTCCATTCCCTTCATCATCTTTGTGGCTCTGTGGTGGACTCTCTCGAGCAGTTCTATGTCCCTTTTGAACTGGAGGGCTCAAAACTGGACACAGAACTCCAGATATGGCCTCACCAGGCAGAGTAGAGGAGCAGGAGAACCTCTCTCGACCTACTAATGACAGCCCATCTGAAACACCCCAGAATGGCATTGCCCCCCCTCGCCACCAGAGCACATTGCTGGCTTGTGCTCAACTTCCCACCCACTAGGACCCCAAAATCCTTTTCCCCTTTGCTGCCTTCCAACAGGTCAGTCCCCAAACCATATTGTTCCCTGGGGTTGTGCTTTCCCAGGTACAAGACTCTACACTTGCCTTTGTTGAACTGCACTGAATTTCTTCCTGCCCAACCCACTGAACAGAAACCAGTGAATAGAATCAGTGCTGTTCCAGCTCCAACCAGGACATAAAAACCCCGACCCAAGATAAAAGCTTTGCTCCTGGCTCAGCTGGGGCTCAGCTGTGCCCTCACCCTAAGTATATGAGCAATCAAATAAATTGAAAAGCAAAACAAAACAGCAGGAAGATTGACTTTGTCTTTATTCAGGATGGTGAGACCCCACCTGGAGTGCTGCATCCAGTTCTGGAGCCCCTGTTACAGGAGGGATTTGGACATGCTGGAGTGTGTCCAGAGAAAGGCCATGAGGATGATCAGAGGATCATCCTCCTATGACAACAGACTGAAAGAGTTGGGGCTGTGCAGGATGGAGAAGAGGAGGCTCTGAGGTAATCTTATTGTGGCCTTTCAGTATCTGAAGGGGGTTACAGAAAAGCTGGGGAGGGACTTCTGGGGCTATTAGGTAGTGACAGGACTAGGGGGAATGGAGAAAAGCTGGAGGTGGGGAGATTCACACTGGATGTGAGGAGGAAGTTGTTGACCATGAGAGTGGTGAGAGCCTGGAACGGGTTGCCCATGGAGGTGGTTGGGGCCACAACCCTGGAAGTGCTTAAGGCCAGGCTGGATAAGGCTATGGGCAGCCTGCTCTAGGGTAGGGTGTCCCTGGGCATGGCAGGGGGGTTGGAACTAGATGATCCTTGTGGTCCCTTCCAACCCTGACTGATTCTATGATTAGACTTCATTGCTCTCTATAACTACCTGAAAGGAGACTGGAATGAGGTGGGTTTTGACCTCTTCTCCCAAGTATCAGGTGTCAGAATGAGAGGAAATGGCCTGAAATTGTTCCAGGAGAGGCTTAGGTTAGAGATCAAGGAAAATATCTTTACTATGAGCATGGTGAGGCATTGGAACAGGCTGCCCAAGGAGGTGATGGGAGTCACCATCCTGGAGGTGTTCAAGAAATGTGTGGACATGGCACTTCGGGACATGGTTTAATGCCCATGGTGGTGTTAGGTCTATGGTTGGACTCGATGATCTTAGGGGACTTTTCCAACCAAAGCAAGCCTGTGATTCTATGATATTATACAATATTCATCCAATTTTTTTCAATTGAAACTTCATATGAAGTGGGAAAACCATCTCTGAATTGCTCCTTTATCCTGCATGGCTCACTCAGGATGAATAAAACTCTGTTTTTAAGATTAAATATTGTATTTTTTTAGAATATCTAACCACTCAAGTTCATTTTAATCCATCTTCAACTTAATCTTGAGAAGATTAAAAATCCAGAAAACAATGTTTCACACCAGATTATGAGTGCTTATTTAGACCTTTTTGTTAGTAGTAGCATTTGTATGAGTTTTATCATCATTCAGGATTATTGTTGAATCCAGAATGCCAATTATTTTGTAGTCCTGTTCCCAAATATTTTCCCAGCCCAGGAGAAGTTCTTATTATGACATAATCATGGAATGGTTTAGGTTGGAAGGGACCTCAAAGATCATCCAGTTCCAACCCCCCGCCATAGGCAGGGACACCTCCCACTACAACAGGTCAAATATCCCTTAATAAACTTCCTCTAAACCTGCACACTCATAACTCTTTATGCCTATAGCACACTGAAATATCTACTGTGCAGCAGCTCTGGGACAAGAAAGGAATTCAAGGCACGTTTTTATCTGACCTAGCACAACTCCTCCATGTAATAAGATCTTACCAAATTATCTGTCAGTTGAAATCCTGGTGGAGCTCTGCTCAGCTGAGAGGAAAGTATCACAGCACTGCAGGAAACACTGATTTGCTGGAGATGAAGGAATTACTATATTAAATTCTTTTCTGGTAATTAGATAAAGAGGGAAGGGAGGTTTCTAGGTCAGCTGGGGATGTTTGGTATTTCAAATGGATGTTACCCACTCACGCTCCTGTCTCCGACCTGTTCCCACCTGTGGTGGTTTAGCAGTTCCCTACCCCCCCCCCTTTTGAAATAAACCCNTCCCCAATCTTATCTCACCACCTGTTGATGCTGCAGATTAGCTGAGGTAGATCAGCCAGGAGGGTTAGTAGTAGGAAATAAGTTAGTAGGATTATTGAGAATCAGCTACAAAAGGCAGAGACAAAAGGAACGATGCAAGGGAAGCAGCCACAGCCCAGAGCAGCCTGAAACTGTCTGCCTTATCTATGTTTGGGTTACAATTTTAAAACAATTGTTTTTCTTTCTTAGTAAAGCTGTGGGTGAAGTGACATCCTGTGTTTTCCTCTCTCAGCCAATAGGCTAATTTCTCACTCAAATTCTCCAATTATTTCAAACCAGCACACCACCTTCTTTTCTGCTCAGTCTCAGGGTGTAAGTGTTGGTGTGAAGAGAGACAGGTGGAGTAAAGCTGTTCATAAACTCCTGTCACTGCAAGAGGAGGCGGTGTTATTAGGGGAGAAGATGCCTAAATAAGCAGAACCAGGTGGAACGAGTTTCTAAGATGCTTCCTCTGGCAGTGGTCCTTCCTTTTCCACTGCTGACAAAGCATAAAGCCAAATGGATGCTGATGTTAGGATGGTCTTTTTGGCTTTAATCATAGAATCAGAAGAGACCACAAAGATCATCTAGCTCCAATCCCCCTACCATGGGCAGGGACACCTCACACTACATCAGGCTGTTTAGAGCCTCCTCCAGGCTGGCCTTAAACACCTCCAGGGATGAGACTTCCACCACCTCCCTGGGTTACCCATTCCAGGGTCTCACCACCCTCATGGTGGAGAACTTCTTCCTAACATCCAGTCTGAATCTATCTGTTTCTAGCTTTGTTCCATCCCCCCCAGTCCTATCACTACCTGACAGCCTAAAAAGTCCCTCCTCAGCTTACTTGTAGGCCCCCTTAAGATACTGAAAGGCCACAAGAATGTCACCTCAGAGCCTTTTCTCCAGACTGAACAGCCACAATTCTCTCAGTCTCTCCTCATAGCAGAGCAGCTCCAGCCCTCTGATCATTCTTGTGGCCCTTCTCTGGACACCTTCCAGCACATCCACATCCCTCTTGTAACAGGGGTTCCAGAATTGTCCGCAGTACTCCAGGTGGGGTCTCACCAGTGCGGAGTAGAGGGGGAGGATCACTTCCCTCACCCTGTTGCCCACACTGCTCTTGATGCAGCCCAGGATCTGGTTTGATAATAAGGCTGAGGCAGGAGCAAAGTTTTTGTCTTGGGTTGGGGATTTTTGCTTACTGTAGTAGATAAGTGTCATGGCCAGAGCTGGAACAGCACTGCTTCTATTCAGTGATTTGTCTTCTTGGCTCATGATCTGCTTGTTGAGAATGATTTCAAAGGTCTTTTCCAACTTAATCAGTTCTAGGATTCTATTTTTCTATGTCCATATCTTCATTTACACCAAATTTACTCACCTCTGCTACCCCTTCTCTTTAAGTGTCCTTCTTGGCCACAAGGGCACATTGCTGTACCATGGATGTCATCCACCAGCACTCCCACCTCCCTCTCCACAGGGCTGCTCTCCAGCAGATCACCTCCCAGGGGTGGAAAGAGTCAATTATTAGAGCTGTGAATCTGTCCCATTATCCCCTTGGTTAGGAGGAGAATGAGCAACAGCCTGGTAAAACACAGAGATGCCTACTGTGCAGTCTCAGGCACTGCAAGATTCTTTCCAAACCCAGCTTTTGTAATAACACAGAAGGGTGCTTTTATGATTGCCAACACCAGCAGCAAAGCCACGGGTTTCTCAATAAAAACACATCTTCTGCAAGGACAATACACTTCTGGGATTAAAGTTTATGAGACCAGCTAAGAGGAGCGAGGTCTGCTCGCCTGCCTGCAAGTCATTCCTTCGAGCCTTCTGCCACCTCTGCAGGCACTTAGAACCACAACATCACAGAATCAATCAGGTTGGAAATAACCTTCAAAATCATCGAGTCCAACCTATCACCTAGCAGTTTCTAACTAACTAAACCATGGCACTAAGTGCCCCTCCTCCAGCTTCCTCTAAAACACCTCCAGGGATGGTGACTCCACCACCTCCAAGGGCAGCCCATTCTAATGCCAATCACTCAGCAGGGTACCCTGCCCTGAGCACACCATTGACTTGGAAGGTGGGATTTTATATGGCCTTAAAGTCAAACACAGAATGGTGAGGGTTGATGGGGACCTCTGGAGACCATATAGCCCACCTGGAGACCATGTAGTGGCTTTCCAGTATCTGAAGGGGGTCTACAGGAAGACTGTGGGGGGGACTATTTGCTAAGGAACAGGCCCTGGGAGTCTGGGGCAATTCGAAGCTCAGCATGAGGCTGCAGTGTGAGTGCAGCCCTGTAATGGGTTTGCAGTTACCTGCCCCCGCCCCCACCTTTATAAACCCCGGCTAAAACTCAGAAAAAAAACCACTGGAAGTTAATAAATGAAGCTTTATATTTACAGCAATGCAAATATACAAGCAAATATTTACAAGATATAACAGATATTTACAGATATATGCAGTAAAAAAGGTAATACAGACACCACAGCCCTCCCGGAGACCAAAATCCCCAAGAGAGGGTAACCAAACCCCCCCACCACCACCTTTCCCCCCTTCCCCAGCCTTATCTCACCACCTGATGAAGCTGCAGATAAGCTGAAGATCAGAGAGATTAGTGGTAGGAGAAAAAGTTAGTCGTTTTACTCTGAATTAGCTCAAAGGCAGAGAGACAAAGGAGAAAGCGGACGAAGCCAGACACAGACCCAAGCAGACTGGCTAATCTGATTGTTTTGGGAACAGTTTCTAAAACAACTTTTTTTTCCCTTCTCAGTGAAATTCGGTGAAGTGACACACTGTGTTTAACTCTCTCAGCCAATAGTCTAATTTCTCACTCAAATTCTCCAATTAGCTCAAACCAACAGAAGCCCAGACAGCAACTGTGTGCTGGGCTGCAGCAAGAGCTGCTGTGGGCAGCAGGGCAAGGGGATTCTGCCCCTTTACTCTGCTCTCCTCACACCCCACCTGGAGTACTGTGTGCAGTTCTGGACCCCTAACACAAGAAGGACATGGAAATGTTGGAGCCAGTGCAGAGGAGGCCACCAAGATGCTTAGAGGGCTGCAGCAGCTCTGCTATGAGGACAGGATAGAAGAGTTGGGGCTCTGCAGACTGGAGAAGAGAAGGCTTCAAGAAGACCTTTTAGTGGCCTTCCAGTATCTAAAAGGGGCTTCCAGGAAGGCTGGGGAAGGACTATTCACAAGGTCTTGTAATGACAGGACAAGAACGAATGGCTTTAAACTGGCAGAGGGGAGACTGAAATGGGATGTGAGGAGGAAGTTCTTTGCAGTGAGGGTGGTGAGACACTGGCACAGGTTGTCCAGGGAGGTTGTGGCTGCTTCCTCCCTGCAGGTGTTCAAGGCCAGGTTGGATGAGGCCTTGAGTGACCTGTTCTAGTGGGAGGTGTCCCTGCCTATGGCACAGGGGGTTTGAAACTGGATGATCTTTGAGGTCCCTTCCAACCCAAAGCAGACTATGATTCTATGATAGTCCAATATCCCTGCTAAAGCAGAGTCACCCACAGCAGACTGCATAGGACTGTGTCCAGGAAAGTTTGGAATCACTCCGGAGAATAAGACTCCACAGCCCTGTCTGGGCAGCCTGGTCCAGTCCTCCATCACCCTCAAAGGAAAGCTTTTCCTTATGTTCCAATAGAACCTCTTGTGTTGCAGGTTTGTGCCCACTGCATCTTGTCTTGTTACTGGGCACCACCAAAACGAGCCTGGCCCCATCTGCTTGACAGCCTGTAAGTAGTGAGAAGCACTGGTAAAGTCCTTTCTCAGTCTTCTCTCTCCAGGCTCAACAATCCCAGCTCTCTCATCATTTCCTCCTCTCAGAGACCCCCCCCCAGTCCCTTCAGCATCTTTGTAGCCTCTGCTGGACTCTCCAGTAGTTCCTTGCCTTTCTTGAACTGAGGACATCAGAACTGGACTCCAGCTGAGCCCTTCCTAAGACAGAGTAGAGGGGAAGGAAAACCTCCTTCAACCTGCTGGCCACACTCCTCAATGCACCCCAGGATGCCATGACCTTCTTGGCTACCATGAGCCAGCCTCTGCTGGCTCATGGTGAGTTCAGGTCCTTCTTGGAGCTGCTTTCCATCAGGTCAACACCTAATGTGTACTGGTGCAGGGGGTTATTGATCCCCAGGAGCAGGAGCTCCTGCCCTTGCTCAGCTGCATACTTCCACTTAATCACAGAAACATTCCAGTTGGAAAAGACCCTCAGGATTACCAAGTCCAACCCAGAACCCTACTCTGCAAGCTGCACCCTAAACCATATCCTCAAGTACCTCATCCAAATGACTTTTAAATACATCCAGGGTTGGTGACTCCACCACCTCCCTGCCCAGCCCATGCCGATGCCTGACCACTCTTGCTGGGAAAAAATGTTTCCTAATATCCAATCTAAACTTATCCAGTCACAGCTTGAGGCCATTCCCTCTTGCTGTATCAGTAATTACTGGTGAGAAGAGACCAGCAGCAGCCTCTTCACAACCTCCTTGCAAGTAGCTGCACACAGCTATGAGGGCTCCCTTCAGCATCCTTTTTTTCAAACTAACCATCCCCTGTTCCCTCAGTTGCTCTTCATCAGATTTATTCTCCAGGTCCTTCCTCAGCTTCCTTGCCCTCCTGCACTGGCTCCAGTACCCACAAGGATGCTCAGAGGGCCGGAGCAACTCTGCTATGAGGACAGACTGAAAGACTTGGGGCTGTTGAGTCTGGAGAAGAGTGAGCTTCTACCGAGTGACCTTCTTGTGGCCTTCCAGTATCTGAAGGGGGCTACAAAAAATGCTGGGGAGGGACTTTTTAGGCTCTCAGGTAATAACAGGACTAGTGGGAATGGAGGTGGGGAGATTCAGATTGAATGTGAGGAGGAAGTTGTTCAGCATGAGAGTGGTGAGAGCCTGCAGTGGGTTGCCCAAGGAGGTGGTTGGGGCCACATCCCTGGAGGTGCTTGAGGCCAGGCTGGATGAGGCTGTGGGCAGCCTGATCTAGGGTAGGGTGTCCCTGCCCACAGCAAGGGTTTGGAACTAGATGATCCTTGTGGTCCCTTCCAACCCTGACTTATTCTATGATTCTTGTATTGAGGTGCCCGAAAGGGAACACAGCTCTCCAGGTGTGGCCTCACCAGAGCTGAGTCCAAGGGGACAGTCACCTCCCTGCTCCTGCTGGGCACAGCATGTCTAATCCCAACCAGGACAGCATTGGCTTTCTTTGTCACCTGGGCACACTGCTGGGTCTTATTGAGTTGTTACAGCCCTCGGATCCCTTTCTGTCAGACAACTTTCCAGCCACACATCCCTAAAAAAAACTCCTTTCAGGGTGGGAAGTATCTAGCAATTAGCATGTGTTTAGGCACATGTGCTTTCCTAATTTAGCAGCTGCTCCTTGGATCTTAGGGCACAGGGTTCAGGGGTGGACAGAGTCTCTCAGGAATCGCTGTGGGCTTGCTTCTTCTTAATCAAGGCATTGCTCATCAAACTTAACAGGTGCAAGAGGAACCAGTAACTTCACCTGGCTTTGCACACCTTGACTGCATAGTGACACAGACAAAGTGAACCAGCAACTGAGTTAGAATTGGTTATTCATTAGGCAAATAGAAGTTCTCCAGGGTGCAAAGACTCATTTCTCAGCGAGTTTCTTGGCACTCACAGCTTTCCATTACTTTTTTTTTTATTAATAAGAAAGGAATTGAAACCATATTTTTTCTCATCTTGCTAAGTACCTTTATGATGTCCAAACAAATCCAGCAATGATATCATCTATCTCTTTCCTCCAGGGAGGAACTCAGGCCAGACCATGATATCCCTGCTTGTTGCTGGAGCACAGTGCCTCAAATCAAGGCAGAGGCAGCAAGTCTCAGTCCTTGAGGGGAAATTGCATGTCACAGCACCATCCACTTTGTATTGAACCTCCCTCAGATCCCTCCTCCTTCATGAGAGCTGTTCAACACTATAAATTAAGAGTGGAGGCCTGAGTCTTGCTAAGCCTGATCTCTGCAGGCAGACACTCAAGGCTGTTACTCAGCGTGATGTACTCACCAGTAAGGATCTGCCCATACGGATCCTATTTCTCCATGGATTCTCTTTTCAGGATATGTGCAACACATGGCACAAATGGGCTACAGTCCTTCAAGTGGCCTCTGATTTAATAAAACAGATGATTCACCTTCAACTTGTTAAGTCCCTCAGCTTAGGAAGGAGGTCAAGTGTGCCTTCAGTTGGCTGTTTGTGCAATGGTGGACCCACAGGGACAGACACAGGTTCAAGCTCCCCCAATGCTGTCAGCCTCCTTGTAACCACCTTTCCTCCATGATTTCTGCAAGGAGCCCCTTCAAGCAGTAGCACAAAGCCCTCCAGCCTGATGCTGCTACAGGCTGGAAGATACTGATGGAGAGGAGGAATCACTTCTAGGCCCTTCAGCTCAAGAGGGATATAGAACTGCTTGAGAACGTCCAGCACAGAGCCACAAAGATGGTGAAGGGAATGGAACATCTCTCTTATGAGGAGAGCCTGAGGGAGCTGGGGCTGTGCTGCATGGAGAAGAGGAGACTGAGGGGTGACCTCATCAAATAAATATGCTTATAAATATGTGGAGGGTGAGTGCCAGAAGGATGGAGCCAGGCTCTGCTGGGTGATGCCTGATGACAGGACAAGGGGCAGTGGGTGGAAGCTGAGGCATAGGAAGTTTCATTTAAACATAAGGAGGACTTTTTCCCCTGCAAGGGTTCCAGAAGACTGGAACAGGCTGACCAGAGGGGTTGTGGAGTCTCCCTCTCTGGAGATATTCAAGACTCTCCTGGCTGTGTTGCTGTGTGATCTGGTGTGTGTGATACTGCTCTGGCATGATGATCTTTCTGAGTCCCTTCCAACTCCTGATATCCTGTGAGATGCCTTCCAGCAGATCACCTCCTAACCTGTCCTGGTGCAGGGAGTTACTGCTCCCTAGATGAGGGACTCAACACAACACTTGCTGAGTGTTTAAGGTTCCTCTCTGCCCAATTAGAATCATAGAATCAGTCAGGGTTGGGAGGGACCACAAAGATCAGCCAGTTCCAACCCCCCTGCCATACCCAGGGACACCCTACCCTAGATCAGGCTGCCCACAGCCTCAACCAGCCTGGCCCTAAATACCTTCAGGGATGTGGCCCCAAACACCTCCCTGGGCAACCCATTCCAGGCTCTCACCACTCTCATGCTCAACAACTTCCTCCTCACATCCAATCTGAATCTCCTCACCTCCAGCTTTGCTCCATTCCTCCCAGTCCTGTCACTACCTGATAGCCTCAAAAGTCCCTCCCCAGCTTTTCTGTAGCCCCCTTCAGATACTGGAAGGCCACAAGAAGATGACCTCGGAGCCTCCTCTTCTCCAAACTGAACAGCCCCAACTCTTTCAGTCTGTCCTCATAGCAGAGGTGCTGCAGCCCTCTGAGCATCCTTGTGGCCCTTCTCTGGACACGCTCCAGCATGTCCACATCCCTCTTTTAATAGGGGCTCCAGAACTGGAAGCAGTACTCCAGCTGAGGTCTCACCAAGGCAGAGTAGAAGGGGAGAATTCTCCAGCCTGTCCAGGTCATGCTGGATGGCAGCACAGCCTTCAGGTGGACCAGCCAGCCCTCCCAGTCTTGTGTCATCAGCAAACTGGCTGAAGGCACACTTCGTCCCTTCATCCAGGTGGTTTGCAGATGGCATCACAACTGCTATTCTTTGTAAGAACTGTTTTCCTTAGGGAAAGTGGGAAGCATTAGAGGTCTGGAAATCATGGAATGTTAAGCCTCCTTTAGGATAACACCTATTGTTACATTCCAGATTAGCAGCTGGTTTTTGAAACAGATCCAGTAAAGAGATTTATTTTCACCTTCCTGGAGTAATTGGGATGTTTCTGGCAGCTGTGAGATTTGCAAACAGAGCGTGGAGCGGGGAGGAGGGGAGCAGGGAAGAAGAGAGCTGCACCCAGAATCATTAAGTAGTTCTGGTCCTCTGCTTCTTCGCAGCAGAACCTTGGCAACCAAACAGGCACTTAAAGGATTTTTGTAGCCCGTGAGAGAGACACCACCACAGGAGATAGAAAACTGCATGGACCTCCTTGAAAAGGTGATTTCCAGCAGGAACTCTGTGCATGAAAAAAGAAGTAAGAGCTTGTGTTAAGACAAGCATTGGTTTCACAAAGCACAATCAGCTCAGCAGCTAAAGAAAATCCACCCTCACTACAATTACTTATATCTCAGCAGTTGTATTTTAAATAAAACACCCCCAAAAAAACCAGGTCAAAGCAAGGTAAATACCTCAGAGACACTTTGGAAAGCCACCCTGCTCTGCAGTGGTAGGATATTTAAGAAGGTAATTGCATCTGTCTCAGGAATCTATTAGAAAATAAAAGGAATCAAAGCTTGCATTCAGAGATTATTTGTCCCATTTTTTGCACTTTCCTGTCAGTCTCTGACCCGCTCAAGCAATAGTGTTAGAATCATAGAATGGCAGGGGTTGGAAAGGGTCTCCAGAGATCACAGAGCCCAACCCCACTGCTAAAGCAGTAACCCCAAGAGCAGGTCATAGAGGAACACATCTAGATGGGGCTTGAGAGAAGGGGACGTCACAACCACTCTGGGCAGCCTGCTCCAATGCTCCATCACCCTTTAAAGAGAAGGGTTTTTTTTCCCTGGGGCCCCCAGCACAAGAAGGACATGGAACTGCTGGAAAGAGTCCAGAGGAAGGCCACTAAGATGATCAGAGGGCTGCAGCACCTCTGCTATGAGGACAGGCTGAGAGAGTTGAGGCTTTTCAGGCTGGAGAAGAGAAGGCTTCCAGGAGACCCTGTAGTAACCTTCCAGTATCTGAAGGGGGCCTACAAGAAGGCTCGGGAGGGGCTGTTCACAAGGTCTTGCAATGACAGGATGAGGGGGAATGGGTTCAAACTGGCAGAGGGGAGATTTAAACAGGATGCTAGGAGGAAGTTGTTCACAGTGAGGGTGGTGAAGCACTGGAACAGGTTGCCCAGGGAGATTGTGGCTGCTCCCTCCCTGGATGTGTTCAAGTTCAGGCTGGATGAGGTCTTGAGCATCCTGATCTAGTGGGAGGTGTCCCTGCCTATGGCACAGGTGGGTTGGAACTGGCTGAGCTTAGAGGTCTCTTCCAACCTAAACCATTCTATGATTCTGATTCCTCATGTCGAGGTGGAACTTGCTATGCTCTAGTTTGTATCCACTGTTCCTTGTCCTGTCACAGGACACCACTGAAAAGAGTGTAGCTCCTTCTTCTTGACACTCACCCTTCAGATATATATTAAAATTAATGAGATCTCCTCTGGGCCTTCTCTTCTCCAGACAAACCAACTCCAAGCCTCTCAGCCTTTCCTCAAACATGTTCTTTAATCACCACCAGAACCTCTGTTGGACACCCTGTATTATATCCCTGTCCTTCTTGAGCTGGGGAACCCAGAAACAGATACAGTACTCTAGACATAGAATCATAGATCATCCAGTTCCAACCCCTCGCTATAGGCAGGGACACCTCCCACTAGAACAGGTCACTCAAAGCCTCATCCAACCCGGCCTTGAACACCTCCAGGGAGGGAGCAGCCACAACCTCCCCGGGCAAGCCATTCCAGCATGTCAGTTCTCCAAAGTGCTGGATTCCACTTCCTCTGCACCCCCAGAAATAAAATGTGAGCCACAACAGTTCCAGTAAATGGTTTTCCTCTGCACAAATCTCCAAAGTTCAGGGGTTCCTTCCATTTTAATCTTCTGCCCCTGTGCAACCCGCCAAGCCACCGCTACCCAGACAACCTGCTGCAGGTTCCTAAGCGACGCACTGATGTGCCTGAAAAATGAGGCTTCCTCACCCAAAAAGGACAATTCAGAGGCTAAATAAGCAGCTTCTGGCTGATTGCAAGCAATCCAAAGGTCTCCAAGCACACCAGGCAATCGAGGCTCTGGGAGCCTGCTAATCAGTGATGCTAGTCACAACTGCCATGTCTCAGCTCAGCTCCAAAAGACACTTCAGAAGCTAAAGGAGTGTTTCACAGCATTTCCCTGCTCCAATTTGTCTCAGTGCATCAGTCAAAAGGTCTCATTCATGCAGGCAGAAAGTAATCTTCAGCCTTTTTGGCCAACTACTCGGAACTGGGTATCAATTTTTTTTTCCCCCTCTCTAAAGCTTGAGCTCATCCAACCTTGTTTTACTGAGATGGGGCTCACCAGAGGATCACAGAGTGGAATGGGTTGGAAGGGACCTCCAAAGGTCATTTAGCCCAACCCCGTCCTGCAGTCAACAGGGGCATCCTCAACTAGATCAGGCTGCTCAGAGCCCTGTGGAGCCTAAGCTTGAATAGCTTCAGGAAATCTCTCCATCTCTGAGGTCACAACCTGCTCACAGTGCTGTCTCCAGATAGGAACTCTCAGATATTCCCAGGACAGGAAAGATTTGTTAGTTCATTAAAATTCTAACTCAAATCTACTGACACCTTGAGTGACCTGGTCTGGTGGAAGGTGTCTTTGCCCACAGCAGAGGGGTAGGATCTAGATGATCCTTAAGGTCACTTCCAACTCAATTTAAGGCAATTTTCCATATGAATTCTAACTAAAAAAGGTCTTATTTTTATGTCACTAACATAGATTTGGGATATTTTCCTATATATAGAACAGAAGGCACAGAGACATGGTTTAACACCAGACTTGGTAGAGTTAGATTGGACTCCATGCTCCTAAAGGTCTTTTCCACCCAAAAGAACTCTCTGATTGGCTAAAAATGCTTTCTACTGACCAAAACAACAACAGCATTAACATGAACCAGAAAGCAGATGCAAGTGGAAGTGGAAAGAAAAAGACATGACCTTGTAGGAGTCGTTTTTACCATTCTAAACAAAGTAAGGCTCCTGAAAGCATTTCTTAAAATCATAAAAATAATAGAATTGTTTGGGTTGGAAGGGACCTTTCAGAGTCACATAGTCCAGGGACATCTTCAAGTAGGACAGGTTGCTCAGCTCCTCAAACAACCTGATTTGGAATGCTTCTAGGGATGGAGTATCTGCCACTGCTCTAAGCCACCGCTCTGAGCCACCTGGGGCATTGTTTCACCATCTACACCAAACATTTCTTATCTTCTCTCCAACTTATATCTCCCCTTTTAGTTTCAAACCATCACCTCTTGTCCTTTCACAACAGGCCTTGCTAAAAAGTCTGTCCCCAGCTTTCTTATCAGCTCTTTTAAGTAAGGAAAGGTTGCAAGAAGGTGTCCCTGGAGCTTTCTCTTGTTCAGGCTGAGCAACCCCAACTCTCTCAGCCTGGCCTTAAAGCAGAGAAGTTCCAGTATTTACAGGATCCTGTAAATCCTGGCCTTCTCTGGCCCCTCTCCGACAGGTCCATGTCTCTCCTGTGCCGAGGACTCCAGAGCTGACCTTAGCACTGCAGGTGGGGGTTTCAGAACAGCAGATTCCTCTTCCTCCACCTGCTCCCCACACTGCCAGGCTCACAGCCCAGGACATGGTTAGCTCTGGGCTGTGAGCACACACTGCCAGTTCACATCCAGCCTTTCACCCAGCAGCACCATCAAGTCCTTCTCTGCAGGGCAGCTCCTCATCTCTTCATCCTCCATCCTGGGTTGATACTGGGAATTGCCCCAACCTACATGCAGGACTTTGCCCTTCCCCTTATTGAACCTCCCGGCGTTCACAGAGGCCCACTTCTCCAACTTGTCCAAGTCCCTCTGGACAGCCTCCAAGCCTCCAGGCATGTCAACCACATCCTTCAGTTCGATGCCATCAAGAAGAAAACAGAAAAAAAAAGGGCTCGTCCGGGATTTGAACCCGGGACCTCTCGCACCCTAAGCGAGAATCATACCCCTAGACCAACGAGCCGACGCACTATGCCTTTCCACAGGCTGCACACAGTCCCTCCCACAGCTCAGGACACTTCATTAAAAAAAAACTTTCAACATTTATTTTTATCAAAGAACTACATTAAAGCATCAAGAATTGCCTTTGCCAGTCCTTAAAATCATTGTTCCTTGGGACCTGTCCCACTGGAGAGATTAAAGGAGAGCCACAAATAAGTTCTGAAAATTGCCACGAATCGGGATGGCGGCAAAAAAACTTTGCTTTTCAACAGGCAAATTTTTGCCTGTTTCAGTTCAAAGTTCCACAATTAAAAGCTCTGTGCTTTGTGCTGCCTCAAAATACTTTAAAGGACCTCTAGCCGAACATCTAATTACAGTTTCCTGCGTTTTAGGGCAACGTGCAAATACGATGGGGGGAAAAAAATTGCCACGACTAAAAGCTACCTCCCAAAAGAACATAAATCCACCAGGAGGCTCAGCTTGGCTAAGAAATTCAATACCACATAAAAAGCAATTCACATTTTATTTTCAGTTGCAATAAACTGTACAAAAAAAAAGAGAACGTTTCTTTCTTGCCAAAAGTAACAGCAATATTTTCAGTCTGGCTTCTAGACGAAGAACAAACACTTTGTTTTATTCTTTCCTGGGTGAGCTTACAAATAAACAGACAATAAGATGCATGGATTTGGGTCCGAGTTGGGATAGAACAACAGATTTAAGCGTTTGTGGAACAAATGTTGATTTCGTAGAGTCTTTTAGGAACTTCAGTACTCCTGCCATGCCTGTTAAAAAGCCTGAAGAAAGAAAGGAAAATTAAAAAAAAAAGGAAGGTTTTGTGTCTCACAGAAAGGAATGTAAACAGTCACCGAGAGATTAAAGAGGTTGACTCTTCCAACCAAACCACAGATGTACCTCAACACCATTAACGTCCACTTTATACCGAGCACAGGGAACGTGCAAGAGCTGAGTCTACTTTCCAAAATGCCAATTAAATTATACACCAAGAGACTTCTGTCTTTCAAGTCTTCAACGAGATGAAAATCTCAAGTGACACAGAACTGAAATGGATTGTACTCTTGACAAATATTTTCCGGTTTATTTCCCTTATCCATCAGACTTTACAAACACAATAGTGCTTTTCCAAGATGCAATAAGGTAAACGAGCACCTAATTAGGTTGATCATACGCAGGAAGCACCAAGAGGGTGGGCTTCTTTACAGACTTAGTTTTGTTTGCATAACACATTTAATGCAGACTAACAAAACAAATTTGGGTCACTGAACATAGCTTCTTCAGTCCAAGACCTAAAATGGCAATACAACTACAGTGAGTTTTGAGATTTCACAGGGTTTTCCCTCCCAGTCCCCCATTCTCCTCAGTGCTGAAAATTAGCTACGAAAGAGCTGTTTCAACAGCTTGGGTAGAGCTCAACAAAAACTTAAGCATTTTCTGTTACTTCTGAGTTGTTTGAGGGAATAAAGTCTTGAAATTCCACTTTATCTGGATAGAGTTTAATGTAAGTGTCCACCATTAAGTCCAAGTCATGTTTTATGTCAAAGTTTATGTTCAGCAAAGCGAGGTTGCTTGACCTTGACAGAGCAGATGTGCTTTTAAGGTAAGCCTTTAAACGCTTACGTCCCATTTCATACTTTTCATTCTCCACCTTCATCACTGGGAGTATGCATAAGACCTTAAGCAAGGCGTAAACATTAGGGAAAAACTTGATGTCAGGCAAATGAAGTACTTCATAAATAGAAGCTGGAAGTTCAATGTCTTTCCCTCGGTGCTTCCATTTGATTCTCCAACAATGAAGCTCAGCTGAAAGCGTATCTGGATTAGGCAGGTCATTTTTGTACGTGTCAGCATGATGTTCCTCAGATGTACTAAATTTGAGCTGCCCCATGACTGAGGGCACCAATGATAAACACTTAAGAGCTTTTAAATGTTGTTCTGAGAATATATCTTTTAATTCTTGAATAATATGCTCCACTGTGGGGACACTAAGGATTTCTTTGTAGTAGTTTTCCGACGTTAAGTCAGAGTCCAAGCTCCTTTGCTGCGCCCTGCGGAATTTTCCCGGGAGTTTAATTTTTACATCCAGTTTTCCAGCCAGATTTGTTGCTTCCTCAAACCAAAACTCATGGTAGACTTCAATGTTCTCCATCACTTCATTCAGAGAATGCAACACTGCTGTTAAGCTGCTAGCTGCAAAGAAGACATCGATTGTTTGCCCTTGGAGATTTTTCCCAAAGGCTCTTGTAAAAGACAGAACATTCTTCAGAATGACAATAGTGACAATGAAATCAAAGTCCGTTAATGCACTCGAAAGTACAAAGGCTCGACCGACAATGAAGTTGCTCCACCTGACAGATGAGTCACTGCTTACAGCATCCAAGCACAGAACCAGTGCTTGCACGAGGTCCACTAAAACCTCAAATGTATCGTGCCTTCCTGTCCACTGAGAACGGCAGATCTGCTTCAGCTCATTGCCCTTCGCCTCATTGTCCTGAAAAAGAACAGAAATGGTGTTGTCCAGTTCTACCAACAACTGTGGAGACTGGTGAAAGAGACAGCAAACTTCTTCCATTGTTCCCAGTGCAATGGAAACACCAACCACAGGAACGGATTTTGCCAGCCAGACATTTAAGGCACACGAGGAACACAGAGTATACACAGCTTGTGGATACTTCTCCAACAGTCTTGTAGCCACAATTTTCATTTTAGAAGCAAACCCACTGGAGACAATGTAGGCTTGACCTCGACAGTATTCCATGTTTAAACCCCATTCTTCAGTAATAGTCGTGTGGAACTTAACAGCTAAAATTTCAGGATCAGCCTCATAGGGTAAAAACCCTATGAATTCTTCTCTTAGGTTATGAGAATCATCAACAAACCTCACCAACACTGGTAAATGTTCCTCTCCAGCTATGTCTACTACTTCATCAGTGACAAGAGAAAAGAAGTGTGAGTCTCTTACTTCTCTCAGTGTCTCTTCTCTAACACAGCTTTCACAGATCTCCAGCATCTGCTTCTGCTGAGTTTTTGAACAATACTCAAGATTGACTGCAGTCATCTCAAATCGTTTCCTCAGAACTTCATCTCCAGCATTTATTCTGTATTCCAGTAGAGCCTGAAAGTTATCCGAAGTAAAAATACCCTCTGGAAGCTCATCCACGTTATGGCCATCCAGAGGAATATTTTGTTTACCCATTAGGATCAAAATTTCAAACAATGATTTAAGGTAATCTTTTTTTTCTCTTTCTTCCAGTGTTAAGGGAGCAGCTTTTTCCTCTGGTCCTTCCTCTGAGACAGCATTTTGTTCATTGCTTGCATTCAGCCCTTGAGTTGCCTGTTCATGTCCAAAAGCTTCACCAACTAGAAAATGTGAAAAACACTGAGTATCAACACAACTTGAATAAAACATTAACATTCACTTTCTCTTACTCCCCCCCACTACTTTTAACTTACTTACTCAGAAGTATTTCAGAAAGAGTTTAGACTGGCTGCTTGAATCAAACAAAACTCAAACACAAGTTTATATATATCAGGAGGATGATTAAGTGTCCTGCATTACCTTGGCAGTCTTAGTAAACAAGGCTTTTGAGAACTCAATTATTTTGCCCACTTACTCTTTTGTTGCTTCAGCATTCTTATTTCATCTTCACTCTTTAAAAAAAAAAAACAAAACAACAAAACACACTTATACTGATGATAACACCCAGCATGCTACCTTAAAATATTAAGACACATCAAGAGAAGGCACAAATACTGTAAATGAGACAGTAATATTTACCAAAAAGGGCTAAAAGAGATGGAGGCTTCATAAATGCTGAAACAGGTTGCCCCAAAATGTGGTTGAAGCCCCATCCCTGGAGACACTGAAGGTCAAACTTGATGGGGCCCTCAGCAAACTGATCTAGTTGGAGATGTCCCTGCCCACTGCTGGGGGGTTGGACAAGATGACCTTTGAGGGTCCCTTCCAACCCAACGCATTCTGTGATGCTTTGAATAGTTTATTGCTGCCATGATATGTATCTGCTAACTCCATAAGAACAGTTTTCTACTACTGCTGGTTTCCATTCCCATTCAGAGTTTGTTCAATACATATTTTATAATGACTAGTAAATAGATGCCATTAAAGAACTTAATAGGCACTATCAGTAGACAGAACTGTCTTTAGCTCAATTTTTACTCAGTGAACAGATTCAAACTCTGGAAAAAAAGTTTAGAAATTGCAATTTCCCAACAATTGTAATTGTCCAAATTTTGGAGTTGAATTCCTCTTAACTCAGAGACCCAGAGACATTTTCTCTATGAATGATACAAAAGACATCATCTTGTATCAACAAGACAACTCTACAAAAATACACTTCTTCATCTTGGTTTCATACATGAATAACCTTCTCAATCAAACCAAGCATATCTCAACTGGTGCAGGCTTCAGTGGTTAAATGGATGAACTCAAGATCATGATTAGTATGAAGAAGGAACTTCAAGGTATTATGCATAAGATGTACTCAGTTAGCCCAGTGGTAACAAGCCAAAAGATGATGTGTGCTTTTTTTGGAGTACTGGGTCCTGTTCTGGAGTCTCCAGCTCAAGAGAGACAAAGAACTACTGGAGAAAGGCCAGCAGGGGCTACAAGGATGAAGGGATCAGAGAATCTCTCTGGTGAGGAAAGGCTTTAAGACCTGGGGCTGTTCAGCCCAGAGAAGAGTGAGAGGATCTTCTCAATGCTTGTCAGCAGCTAGAGGGTGAAAGTCAAGAGGTTAGGGCCAGACTCTTTTCAGTGGTGCCTAGTGACAGGACAAAGGTCAATGGGCAAAAATCCAAACAGAGGATGTTTCATCTGCACATGATGAAAAAAAATCTTTCCTGTGAGGGTCCTGGAGCACTGAAATACACTTTACAGACAGGTTGAGGAGTCTCTTTCTCTGGAGACATTCCAAAACCTGTTGAGATATTGTGACCCTGTGCAACCTGCTCTAAGCAATCCTGCTTTAGCAGAGGACTTGGATAAGATGAGCTCCAGAGGTCCCTTCCAACCTCCAGCATTCTGTGATTTGAAAGAAACAATCAGCTCTGATCTGTTTCATTTTACAGATTTTATCTACTAAGAAAAGTGTAACTTACAGTCAACAAAAATACACTTCTAGTAGGTGGCAGAGAAAATGCAAACACTCCAGTGTTAAATATTATAATTCAACACTTCTATAAACAAGTTTTATGTGATTTTACTTGTCTTTTTGTTTTAATATTAAAAAAAAAAAAAAACAACAAAAAACAACTAATAACTCTCCATGAAAAACTTACCAGCTCTTTTATCCTTTTCCTGTGTCTGCTGCGAGGGTTGTTCAGGTGACTCGTAAGGTCAAATATAGTTGGCACAGCATCATCCCGTAAAACTGTTCTGTAAGGGCTCTGGAAGAAGACAAACATCTAGATCAGGGATTTTTGGCAGGAATTCTGAAGGAACTCTAGAATTTCAGATGCCATGCACCTACCCACCTGCCTTTTTCTTCCCTTTTTTGAAGTATTTCACTTTCTGGTATTTCAAAGCATACATATTTTAGGGATATTGAGAGAACAATGAAGACAAGAAAAGAGATACTAAAGGAATCACTCAATCCAAACTAGAAGTGTTTTTTTCTCCCTGTGATTTTGTAAAATCATAAAATGGTTTAGGTTGGAAGGGACTTTTAAAGGTCATTTAACCCAATGTCCCCAACCCCAGCACTGAGCAGGGGCACCTTTAACTAGATCAGGTTGCTCAGTGCAAACTGACCTGGAACACTGGCAAGGATGGTGCTTCTACCACTGTTCTGGGAAACCTGGGCCAGTGTTTCACCACCTTCATAGGAAAGGTGCGAGACACTGGAACAGGTTGCCCAGGGAGGTTGTGGCTGCTCCCCTCCCTGGAGGTGTTGAAGGCCAGGCTGGATGAGCCTGGATGAGGTCTTGAGCGTCCTGATCCTCATTCTATGATTCTATGAAAAAAAGGCTTCCTTATTTCAGTGTAAATTTCCTTTCTTAGTTTAAAACCATTGACCCTTGTCCTGTCACAACAGGCCTTGCTAAAAAGACTGTCCACCACTTTCTTATAAGCCAACTTTTAAGTACTGGAATCCACAATAAGGTCCTCCTAAGTCTTCACAAAGACCCCAGATGTAATAATTTTAATTTACTGCAATATTGTGATTCTTGAAAAATAAACATTTTGTTTAAGAAAATGTTTATGTATCAGAAAAGAAGGGGTTTGGTACTGTTGTGCTTTGGTTTAGAATCATAGAATGGTTTAGGTTGGAAGAAACCTCAAAGATCAGCCAGTTCCAACCCCTGCCATAGGCAAGGACACCTCCCACTAGATCAGGATGCTCAAGACCTCATTCAGCCTGGCCTTGAACACCTCCAGGGAGGAAGCAGCCTCAGCCTCCCTGGGTAACCTGTTCCAGTGTCTCGTCAGCCTCACTGTGAAGAACTTTCTCCTAACATTCTGTTTAAATCTCCCCTCTGCCAGTTTGAACCCATTCCCCCTCGTCCTGTCATTACAAGACCTTGTGAATATTCCCTCCCCAGGGGAGAGTTTCTATCACTTGTATAAGAAACAATCAGATAAACATTTTGAGATAGTGTTCAACTGCTTCTTTATGCAGACTTACAAATGCCACAGGATGTCAGGGGTTGGAAAGGACCCAAAGAGATCATTGAGTCCAACCCCCCTGTCAGAGCAGGACCATACAATCTAGCTCAGGTCACAGAGGAATGAATCCAGACAGGCCTTGAAAGTCTCCAGAGAAGGAGACTCCACAACCTCTCTGGGAAGCCTGTTCCAGTGCTCCATGACTCTTACAGTAAAGAAGTTCCCTTGTCTTGACATGATACTCTTGAAGTATCTACCATGCTACCAATAAGTATCATATTGAAGGAAAATTTATCTGTCAGATGAGCAGGAGGAAGAATTATGTAAATGTTTCTAGCAGTTAAATTTTTAAAAAAACAAAACATAAGTGTAATTTATATCTGGATATACTGTAAACTTATGTTGTTTATGCTGGCTCATTTCCAGCAAGTAGAAATTTTTGACTGATGATGCTTATTCCTATCATGAGACTGAAGTATATTTTAAACAAACTAAGTTTTATAAAGTTTTAATTTCAGATGCAGAATTACTTCCAAACTTCATTTGTTTGCCTCTGGAATGCTGGCTAATCAGAGACCCTGCCATGTGTAATACCCCAGGAGCTAAAAGCCTGACCTGTGTATTTTAATTATCCTTTGTAACTAAAGGACTGACTTCACCTATTTAGCAAAAGTGAAATTCAGCCTAGAAATTTAAACTCCATACAAAGCCTCATGTTCACCAGTTCAAGAGAGACAGAGACCTGCTGGAAATAGTCCCGTGGAGAGTAACAAGGATAACTGGGGACTAGAGCATCTCCTCTACAAAGAGAGACTGAGAAACCTGGGGCTGTTTAGTCTGGAGAAGACAGATGTGATCAGTGTCTCTCAATAGCTGATAGGTGGGTGTCAAGTGGAGTGAGCCAATCTCTTTTGGGTGGTGCACAGCAATAAGACAAGGAGCAACGGATACAAACTGCAACAGAGAAGGTTTCTGCTCAACATGAGAAGAAACTTCTTTCCAGTGAGGGTGCCAGAGCACTGGAGCAGGCTGCCCAGAGATGTTGTGGAGTCTTCTTCTCTGGAGACTTTCAAAACCTGTCTGGATGCATTCCTGAGCATACCCTAGGTGATCCTGCCTTGGCAGGGACCTTGCACTTGATGGATCTTCGGAGGTCCCTTCCAACCTCTAAAATTCTGTTACACTGTGATTCCTACTGCTCTGTGAGCTGTTAAAATCAAAATTGTCTTGTTAACAAAAAGAATTAAAAGCTATTATCTCATTAACAGAAAACAGTGTCATGATCTTAAATGACTAAAACATAATAGGAACCAAAACCTTGACAGACATGAAGAATGCTTAAATATTTTTTCCTCAACAGGGTAATTCACCCAAATCACACCACATATGCACTTCAGTAATGGCACATTAACGACTGTAGACAACTAGAGGATGAACACTTACATATTTATGCCCAATAAATGTATGTAATGCTGTGACATCTAGTGACAATAAGCAAAATGAGAATTGTTTTGCATGAGTGAAGAACTGCAGTGAGCGCTCCACAGAGATTAAGCCAGCAGGAGCAGGTCTGCTTTTGTCATCCCCAACTGCTCACTTCCACTTTACCCATTGTGCCAACATCTGCAAGCCTGTGCTGTGTCCTGGACCATGACAACGATCTCAGTTACATTTAAGAGAGATTTTTTTCCCAGAGACCAGTTACCCAGCAGATCAAAGATCAAAATGCAGCATTCTGCTGAAAAACGTCAGTCACATTTTGCAAGATGGAATAACCAACTGCTTTTACTTACACTTCTACATATCATAGAAGTCTCAAAGTGTTTAGCGCACAATCTGTAATGCTTGTTGAGCTGATCTGGAGTTTTACCTTCCAAGTCTGCCCTTCGACAGTTCTCTACCCATCTTTGACATCTGCATGAAAGCAAAAGAATTAGCTAACCAAAAAATAAGAGCATAATCCCCTACAATTTCAAACTGTACTCAAAGGGCACTGAGCACCGCCCCTTATGCAAGACTAAGGAAAGCTGCAATGTAGCATAAATCAGTGTTATATTTTTCTCTTTTTGCCCACCCACTTCACACTTCCATTCTATATATCTTGGCCTTCATCTCACACAGACACACCAGATTGTAGCACAGTTGCTCATGAAGCCAGATCATTTAATTCTTAAGAATTTAACCTTTAAAAGTTAAAAAAAAATGTGCTTATTGACTAACATCATAAAACATTTAAAGAAAGCTATGAAGAGTTGTCTTCTCCACCTCCCTCCACAACACTGCATTTTTCTTATTTACTGGGGTCACTGGGGATTATCAGGTTTTTTTAAAGAGGAAACAATAGAAACAAAAAAGGAACCATTCTACAGACAGTGCTCACATGTCCAAAGTAAGTTTCCATTAGAAGCAGATTTTTACGTTTACTTCTGCTTTGTATAATTTCTCTGAGCTAAAATACAATGCTGCTGGCTTGGTGCGAGTTAAAACAGAACCAATTCTGCTCAGTCATTTGGCTTCTCAACTCAGTCTCTGTTCAGTGAGGGCACTTTGTGAACTCCAGGACATGTTTCCACAGGCAGAGTCTGCATCTAGCAGTGAGAAGCTGTTGGGGAGAGTTACTGCCAAGGGTTGGGCTGCAGAAAGCCTCTGGCTTAGACTTGCTTCTATGAAGACCAAGGTCACTGTTAACCTTGTGCATCACACTGGGGTGCAGTAAGAAGTGGCACCTGTAGGGAGAAACAGACAGAAGAGAGGACCCTAAACTGACAAACAAGGGACTCCATCCCATGGATGTCATCTTCAGAATAAACCTGAGTCAAGCCTTTTCCTCAATGACCAATGAAGAGGACTCTCTGTTCTGTCTCCAATCACAACCCGTATGTTCCAGTATCGTTTCAAAATCCATCTTCTGAATCTAGTACCCATCTGACACTGAGTTCAGTCTGGGACTTACCCAGTGCCTGACCAGAATTTCACTGGTGACAGTAACATAATTGCCGTCAGGAGGCTGGTTTCATTATTTGTTTGTATCTATTTCATTTTATTATTATTTTCATGAAAACTGGTTTAGCCTCTTTCCCATCCCCATCAACCTCTTTCTCCCTTATTCACTTTCTCATCTCCTTGGGGAAGGCAGAAGAGTTCATAGAGAGCACTTAGTGGCCTGCCCAGCCCCAGCCCTTGACAGCCACAGAAACATTTCCTTTACTAACAGGCCTCCTTTTAGACCTGCAAGATGCTGTTTCCTCTGATGAGTAAAACACTTGCAGTAATTGATGCAAATGCATTCAGCAGCTTCTATTTCCCCCAGCGGGGTCTTTGCAATCACTTTCTTGCTATGAATTTCTGGGCAAAAACCGGAGTCACTGTGCAGAGTTGGTCCAAGCACGTAAAACTCATCTGCTATTTTATTTGTGCAATAAAAATATCCATAAATAAATTAACAAGACCCCAGCAGCTATTGATAGCTCTGGATTTTAAAGTTTGGGGGGGGGAGGTTTGTTTGTTTTTTTGTGTGTTTTTTTAAAGTAACTCCTTCCTGTAAAACTAATACTGCTTCAAAGGACTGTTTTAATGCATCTGCTTAGAACCCATAGTACAACAGTACTGCGTGCAGTTTTGGGGACCTCACTACAAGGACACGGAGGTGCTGAGGCAGGTCCAGAGAAAGCCAACAGAGCTGGTGAAGGGTCTGGAGAACAGGTCTGGTGAGGAGTGGCTGAGGGAACTGAGGTTACTGAACTTTGCAAAAATAAGGCTGAGGAGAGACCTCATTGCACTCTACAATTCACTGAAAGGAGGCTGCAGTGAGGTGGGTGTTGGTCACTTCTATTAACAAGATAATGGGGTGAAAGGAAATGTCCTCAAGTTGTACCAGAGGAAGTTTAGGTTGGACATTAGAAGACTCTTCTTCACTGAAGGGGTTCTCAAACACTGGAGTAGGCTCTCCAGGGAGCTGTTTGAATCCCTGTCCCTGGAGGCACTTCAAAGAGGTAGTGATGTGGTGCTGAGGGACATGGTAGAGTAAGAGAATGGTTGCAATCCATGGAAAACATCCATTCACAATGTCTTTCAAACAACCATTTCTAGCCTGAGGATAGCATTTTATTCATAGAGTAAGCTGTCACATATTGATTTTACACTGCTTGACATTACTCAGATTTTACAGCATGGACTCCTGACAAATTAAGATTGAAGTTCAGACCGCACCACAGAATGGTGGGATTGGAAGGGACCTCTAGGGGTCATCCAGTCCAAGCTCCCTGCTAAAGCAGGGTCACTTTGAACAGACTGCACAGGATCAAGTCCACATGCATATTGAATCTCTCCAGAAAGGAGATTCCACAGCCTCTCTGGGCAATCTCGTCCAGTGCTCCATCACCCTTCAAAGTAAAGTAGTTCTTCCATATGTTTAGATGAAAATCTCTTCAGTTCTGCACAAACTGTGGTCATTCTTTTGACTGTGTGAGAACCTGCAGGTCAAAGACTGGAAAGTGTGAAGTGACAATACCAAGAGTGAATCATACAAATGAAAGTTTAAGAGTAGGCAACCAAGTGTTTTGATTTCAGTCTTCACTTAAAATACAGACGTGTCCTATGGAATTGTACTGCAAATCCTTACATACCTGGGCATCAGGAAGAGGTCTGGTTATCCCAGCTTGAACACAAGGCATTCAGCTAGGACAATTTTGATGACAGATCTGAAAAAACAGCTTTAAGTAGCTGCATATGTGAGCTATTTTTTTTTTAATCACTTACAGAGGACTGTTTTGTTAGAAAGAACTACAGATCCAAAATATGCAGGAGTATTAAAATTTTCCAAAAATCAGGTCAAGCAGCTTCAAGGAAGGAAGGCAGCATCAGATATAAATCACTAAAAATTTCAGCCCTAATTACCTGCTACTAGGAGAGGGATAACTGACACTGCTCCAGTGTCCATGCACTTTCCAAAATTGTGGGGAGCAAGTCAAGTCACGGCTTTATGAGTGTTACCTAGATTTTAAGATGAGCTTCTACACGGAGGCCTCCAGGTCTACTTGCATTCATGGCATTTCCCAAGACCTCTCACCCAGGGACTTCTCGCTCTACCAGTGCACCACCCCTTTTCAGCAGTGACAACTAGAATAGCCCATCGCTTCTGTTGCTCACGCTTTGCCACCATCACCCTTGCAACCCAATGACAGCTGTCACATCGGTGTCCCTGTATGTCACACACACACACACTTGTCCAGCACCACATCACCTCAGCACACACAGCACACCTGAGCCAGTGCCGGGCCTGCATGGGCTCCCCCGCCTTAGCCGGTAGCTCCAGCACCCCTCCAGCTGCTCATACGCGTAACGGCCACACATCTCCTCACTGCTCCACACTCTTCACAAACGTGTGTCACTTCCACTCACCTCACAGCCAGGCAGCCTCCCAGCCCTGTTCGCTCCTCACAGACAGACCCCTCAGCCTCTCACGCCCCTCACAATCAGGCAGCCCCTCACTCCCTCAGCCCTCCACTCCCCGCAAATGACCAGGCAGTCTCTCATACCCTCAGATCTCCTCTTCTCTACTTCTGCTCACAGTCAGGCAGCCACTCATTCCCTCAGTCCCCCCATTCCCCTCCGAGGCAGCCACTCACCCCCCATTCCTTCCACAACCATCTCCATCAAGAGGTAGACAGTCCTGATATTCTCAGGTGTGTCCTCTCAACCCAGAACCAGGCAGCCTCTCAAAGCCTCCCATTCCCCTCACACTCTTCTTCCCTGTCAAGCAGCCTCTCACTGCCTCCCAGTCCCCTCACAACCAGACAGCCCCCTCGCTCCCCTAGCAGCCTCTCACTCGCCATCCCCTGGAGCGGCCGCACCGTTTGTCACACCGCACACCTGAGCCCCTTCCCGCTCCCCCGAGGGACGTGGGGGATGTGTGGGAAGCGGCGGCGGCCCCCGCGCATGCGCAGCTGTTCGGCCGCCTCCCCACCGCAGGCCAGAGGGTCCCGCCGAGCCCCGCCCCCCCGGCGCCACAGCGCGGGCGGCCTCCGCCAGGAGAGCTGACGACTCCGAGCGGCCGCAGGCCCTTCCCGACCCGCTGCCTGCCCCGGCCCGCCGCTGACCCTCTCTGCCCAGTAGTGTGGCGGCTCCCCGCCTAGGTGAGGAGACGCGGAGACGGGTTGCTGGGGATGGGGAGGGATGCGCCTTCCCACCGCGATGTCTCCTTCAGGCACAGCGTCGGGCTGCGGGCCGGCAGGGCTGGCGAGGCCCGAGGGGAGAAGCCACCGCACCGCCCCACTCCCTACCCTTACCCCCTCCCTACCGCTCCTCCGCTGCCTTCCTTGAGGTGGTGTCGGCAGTGCCCGGGCTCGGGTCTCACCTGACCGGGTCCCGGGGGAAACGGAAGAAGGCCAAGTCGGACTGGGTGCTCTTGCAGGTGCAGTTGGGAGCCGCACAGAAGTTCGGCATGGTCCCCCGGATCGGCGCCGCTGCCCCTTTAAATCCGCGGGCCG